>OX101786.1:37083828-37626328 GCA_944452715.1 Ophion slaviceki | reverse complement strand
CATGAATGAGAATTCGTAAACACCACCATTTTTATTGTCACACATAGGTGAAGGAAAATAAAAAATGAATGACATTACTTGAAAAAGGTAATTTTTTAATTTTTCCTTTAATCTATTAAGATTCACCGTAATATTTCAACTGTTTAAGGTTGTTATAAGGTCTAACCGTCGCTGACGAAGTACTAGGAAAGTCAATCGGCCCTATGCTTATGCATGGGACCGATTGACAGTTACCAACTGTTTAAATACCAACGTATTAAGGGACAACACCACTGTGACGGCTTCAAAAAAATCGATTTTTTGAAAACCATCTAGAAAAATCTAAAATACATTTAAGATTAAGATGCCGTTGGACCCAGGTCGAAAAAATAATTATTTTCGGAGATATTGAATATTTTGTGGAGCGGTGCAGCGCTCCGTGACGCTCGGGGTCCCGCGCAGCTGCGCGCCTCAGGGTTGGCAGGTATACCGGGATATATAAATTTAAGCAGAGACGATTTGCTGCAGCGTTGTTTGGGCGGCTTCACGCAAAACAACAACGAAAGCTACAACAAATCAGTTTGGGTAATAGCCCCCAAGTGTCAGTCCGGAAGCAAAAAAATCGTCGATATTGCAGCTGAAATCGCGGTCTTATTATTCAATGATGGCCTGAGAAGCCTCGTGAAAGTTTTGGAGACGTTGGGGATAACTATCGGCCCAAATTGTTTCAATTTTTGCGTTGAAACCGATGCAGCGCGGATCGAGCTGGCGGAGCGCTCGCTCACAGACGCTGCAAAAGAGGCAAGAAGAGCCTCTACAAGTTCCAGAAAAGATGCTAGGGACAATGATTTGCTTCTTGAAGGCCAGCTATATAGTGCCGGCATCGCTGATTAAAGGTAAAAATTTTTTTTCCAATTTATCGCATAAATTAACAAACCTAAAACTGAACGCGTTTTTCTCAAAACCACTTTTTTGAGTGCGGCACGCAGCAGAACTCGAGCAATTTTTATCCGATCGACTTCAAAGGACTGCATCAATAAAACTAGATTATCTAAAGAAGTACATAGGATTTTTTCGATATCTCAATAATAAAAAAAGTTATAGCCTATTTTCGACGAGAAATTTTGCTCGAAAATCGTCCTTTAATTTCAAAAGCGTGCCTATTTTTTAAAAATCAATATTTTTTCAAATCCCTGTGTACTTCTCTTCAAAATATCATATTATTAACGAAAACACTCGGTATTTTTTTTCAGATCGAATTTGAAGAGAGTTCTGCTGCGTGCCGCGAACCACTGCAGAGGCAACAGTACCTGACGCGGGAGCTTCCCCAGCGTCACCATGGGGCGTGAAAAATTTGAAAATTTTTTTTTATGTATCTTCAATAAAGAACGAACAAAACAAAAAAAAGTTTTCGAATATCTCTTTTTTTTCCACAAAAAAAAAAAATTCTTGAAAAATGGCAAAAAAATAGGTGGTCACAGTGGTGTTGTGCCTTAACAAAAACACTCGGTATTTTTTTTCAGATCGACTTTGAAGAGAGTTCTGCTGCGTGCCGCGAACCACTGCAGAGGCAACAGTACCTGACGCGGGAGCTTCCCCAGCGTCAACATGGGACGTGAAAAATTCGAAATTTTTTTTTTATGTATCTTCAATAAGCAACGAACAAAACAAAAAAAATTTCGAATATCTCTTTTTTTTCCCACAAAAAAAAATTCTTGAAAAATGACAAAAAAACAGGGGGTCACAGTGGTGTTGTGCCTTAAACGTGCGTTTTCGACCTATTTTTCTACGTCTACTTGTGAAAATATCCATTTTTGAAAATTCGACCATTACATTAAATGTTTTTATTACTTTGTATAATTATTTTTTATAACTTTTTCTCAGTCAATTAACGCAAGGCGAATTGGTAACGTCGTAAATCTTGGTATATGATAACCTCTTTCAAAAATCGAACAAGTAAAAAAAAGCCAAGTAATAAAAAATGCCCTCGAAAAAATTATCAGTCGTTTCACTATATACAAAACTCTAATTAACCTCAAAATACTTGTGATTTTGTTCAAACCATACGTGTATTTACAATATTACTTTTTCAATTCAAACATACAAAAGAAGTAACGTAACTTTTTACGAAGAAGCCAAGCAAATTTACTAGAAACGTACACAAAATAGTCAAACCCTAGAAATACTATTTTTCTCAACATTTTATTTCAAGAAACCATATTACTATTAGGAGTACAACTTTGCAGTGACCGTTTTACTTAGAGAGCCACTGCGGCCGAAGTAGTGGCCCTAGCTCAATAAAAAAAGTTTGTTTTTTAAACTAAAGACTAAACAAATTTTAAACTAGAGGCTCTGCCAATGTAAACAATTTAAAAAAGCTAACGGATACGTGTATGCATTATAAAGTTATAGGCACTCAAACATGGCAACCTACGAACCGAATTCTCAGCATTTGCGGGATGTTATGATTTACTTCTTTAACATCAAGAAATCTGCGGCTGAGGCCCACCGTTTGCTTGTAGATGCTTACGGGGAGGATTCTATTAGTGAGAAAACGTATCGGCGGTGGTTTCAACGCTTCAAAAGTGGAGATTTTGAGGTCGAGAACAAGCATGGTGGCGGAAGGCAGAAAGTTTTTGAAGACGGGCTGACAGCTGGGCGTTGTGTACTATGAGCTGCTCAAACCATCCGAAACCATCGCAGGGGAACTCTACCGACATCAGTTGATGCGCTTGAGTAAGGCACTCAAAGAGAAACGGCCACAATTCAACGAAAGACATGACAAGGTGATACTGCAGCATGACAATGCCCGACCCCATGTTGCAAATGTCGTGAAAAAGTACTTGGAAACGCTGAAATGGGAGGTTTTATCCCACCCGCCGTACTCTTCAGACATTGCCCCTTCCGACTATCTCTTGTTCCGGTCAATGGCACACGATTTGGCTGACCAGCACTTCGGTACTTACGAAGAAGTCAAAAATTGGGTCGATTCCTGGATTGCCTCCAAGGACCAAGACTTTTATCGACGCGGGATTCGAATGCTACCTGAAAGATGGGCCGAGGTCGTAGCTAGCGACGGGCAGTACTTTGATTAAAAAATATGTAGCCACTTTTTTATAATAAAGCCTTAAACTTTTGAAAAAAACGGTCACTGCAAAGTTGTACTCCTTATATTATAACAAAAAGTTCGAATCACGATTATTTAAAAGTACAACGTATGCATCACAAAAGTACTGTATGTATGTATCACTGGAAATGCTGTGCAACGACTTGGCGTGCATGGTTAAGAAAAAACGCTCGGGAAGATGCACGAATTTCTTGGCGAAGCGTTCCTACCGCTTCCATAAGTAACGTTTGCAACAATTTATTTACTTAGATTATTTCAAAATGTAACATCGCATTAGTTACTGCATCAGATATACAGAATTATTAGGAATGAGATGTTCACCCTGCCAAAACTATGTCTATTGAACGAACATTTATGCGACGCAATAGATTTCATGAGATGTATGGTGATTCTGTAATAGAGTAGAAAATGAATACTTCCACGTAACTTGTCAAATTATGTAAATAAAGTGAGTTTTCAAGAGTTGTGTGGTATAGGGGTACATCGCTGATTTTTTTATTTGTACTATGGGGAATCAGAAACTTGGTTTGCAGTTACATAATAAATTGTGTCAATTTATGTCTTTCTTAACCTGATAGTCAAGTTGTTGAGAAAACGTCATCCTTCGGCGAGCTTTTTTTCTTAACCATGCACGCCAAGTCGTTGCACAGCATTTCCAGTGATACATACATACAGTACTTGTGTGATGCATACGTTGTACTTTTATATAATCGTGATTCGAACTTTTTATTATAATAGTAATTTGGTTTCTTGAAATAAATTGTTGAGAAAATAGTATTTCTAGGGTTTAACAATTTCGTGTACGTTTCTAGTAAATTTGCTTGGCTTTTGCATGAAACGTTATTTCACTTCTTTTGTGTTTGAATCGGAAAAGTAATAATGTAAAAACAGGTATGGTTTGAAAAAATCACAAGTATTTCGAGGTTAATTAGAATTTTGTAGATAGTGAAATAACCGATAATTTTTTCGAGGGCATTTTTTATTACTTCGCGTTTTTTTTTTACTTGTTCAAGTTTTTAAAGTAGATTCCATATCTTTTTAAAATAAATATATATGCAGGGCTACTGGTTATTGGTCACGATCCCTTGAAAGGGTTATAGGACATTTTCCGCTGTCAAATAACCTAACTGTTCCTATTAATAAGCAGTTCTCTATTAATTTTATTGAAAATAAGAATTTAGCTAGTGTTAAAATTTTCTATATAATTATAAATATCCACATCTCCCCAAGGCACGATAGGCACGAGTATTTCTCTCTTACCTGAAGTCCATAAAAACGGGTCAATAGCCCACGCACGGGTTTGCTCGACGACTCGCTCGCTCGGTGAACCACGTGCAGGGCAATTCAACATTTGGTTCGCAAATTTTACTTTTATTAAGCCTTTATACGTGACTACGTTCAAACTGCGCATATCGGCGCACCAATGTACCCCTAATAAAGGGATTTACCAAGCGTCCACGTGATGGTACAGTTTACCGCGGAAGTTTTTTCATTGCGCCAAAGAGTTCGTCACTGGAATGCCTCGCTGGTCAACACACGTGTGCAACAGGGCTGACCAGTATTTTCTATTCTCATACTTCTCATCCGTGATTGGCGACAGCTACAATCCACCCACTTCTTTTTCTACATTTTTGTACCAATGAAATTAGTTGTTGTTCATCCAAGGGGTGGCATCGTATCCCCCGTTTGTGAGACAGCTCTCATCACCAACCACGGATGTAAGACTTCAACTTCTTTTTGGTCAGTAATCATCAAACATTCGAAAAGGAAACATCAAGAGTCCAATCAGCGCGGAACTCTTGCCTCTCGTGAATAAAGTACTCAAACATCTCTATGAGATAATTCTATCAACACCGTCGTCATTACTACGCGGAAACAACGTGAATCAATGATCAGCACTTTAACTGATCGATGTAAATAATTGTGATTAAATTAAATTGTTCTTTATCTCCAATTGTTTATCTCTAACCACCTTCACCACATCTTCTCCTCCTTTTGTTTATCTCCAATTGTTTTTAACTAACCACCTTCACCACATTAGTTTGGGGTGCGGGAGTTCAATCACGAGATTGCAGTGTCGAATCTCACGCGTTCGGTATAAGGATTTATGACCCTGGTTGACTTGCATCAATAAGTCGAGTCGCACTGTGACCGTGAACGGAACACTAACAATGTTTTATGCAAAAGTCAACCAATTTCGAGATATTATTTTTATGATTCAACTATAAATATGAATATAACAACCGGTGTGCTGGTCTAGTGGTTAGCGTGCTTGCCTCTAAACCGGTACATAGGGAGGTCGCGGGTTCGAATCACCGTCTCGTAGTTTCGGAGGAAAATAAATACAGGCGTGACATAGCTCCAGTTCAACACGGATGTCGCGCACACGGACCGGCATGTGTATGTGTCATGTGTGAATGACTGTAGCCTGTGAATTATTTCTCGACGAAACGCGACTAGCTCCGAAACTGAGAAGCGAACTCGGGACCGGTTGTATTGGTATAGGTTTTCCGCAGTTTCCCTATACCCATGGCAGAAATATCATAGTGAATGCGATACAGAGGGGGAAGTCGGCTGCGGCCGCTAGGTGGGGATCGATTGGGGATGTGAAGTGGAATATGGTGGGGAATGTAAAAAGGGGAATTACCCTGTACATGGAAGCTGCAATAAAATAATAGGGTGGCGCTCAATATATGTAAACATGAATATAATATAACCTAACTGTATAAAATCCATATATATATTAATGAATATCGATGTGAATACCAGAGTATAGCATATGAAGAACACTACAAAAGTCGCACTCTTAAAGCTCCCAGTCGATTTAAAATTCATCAAATGATAAAATTACCGATCGCGAAAAGTTTTTTTATGAACATTTTTGGATTATCCAACGAGTGATTTATTTCGACATAAAAGTTCCAATAGACAAATTATTTTCGAAAGCCAGGCAATGAATCACCAACTAAATAGTACCTACATACAAACAGGATTCAAATTAAGTCGCCATTGTAATACAAACAAAGCAACCAACTACATTAAATGATAACGTACGACCATAAATGCAAAAAATGATATAATAACATTTAATAAAACTCAAACAATCCCAATGCCATGAGAATTCATTTGAGAATTCGTAATATCGCTTTTCCATGGCCGTTATTCATTTAGCGAAGTGTGTTATTGCGACGTAGATTAATAAACAATCGATGACAAGCCGGGCGCGCAGCGCCGATCGCTAAGTCGTTGCACAGCATTTTCAGTCACTCGTGTGGTACTTACGTTGTACTTTTATTGGGAGTACAAATAAGTCTCCGCCGTTTGACAAAAGACGGCCCTACCAGGAGGTTATGGTTGAAATTGTCAGATGTAAAACGTCATACCGTTGGACATCTGGCAAGACCATAACCTCGAAATATTAGAGATTTTGTATCAGCACCACATGATTTGCTCCGTGCGAAAATGTCGAGTTTTGGGCCGAATATGCGTAATTTGCGGGAATTTTTTATTTACTTCTTTAATTTGGAAAAGTCGGCAGCTAAGGCGCATCGATTGCTTGTAGAAGAATATGGTGAGGCTGCTTTAAGTGAGAGAAGTTATCGTGAGTGGTTTAAAAAAATTAAAAACGGTGAGGTTGACGTCGAAGACAAACAACGTAGCGGAAGGCCGAAAGTGTACGAAGACGAAGAATTAGAAGCATTATTGGAAGGAGATTCGCTATTCGGGAATGATTGTCTTATCCTCTTTTTGAATTTTATTGACGAATAAGAGAATCAAGCTCGCAGCAGTGAGTACACGAACCTTGCGTGGAAAAGAGAGTGAGAGAGGGGGGGGCGGCCTCGTTCAAAGAGACGCGACGAACAATCGTCACCGTATACTCCGATCTAAGGGGTCACCCCACTGTAGAATTAAAAAAAAAACGTTTTTTTTTCTTGACTTAAAAGATGCTTTGAACCATCTAGAATGAGGGGAAAAAAGTTTAGTACCTGTGAAACAAGGTCCGTAGGCCCGTATGGGTCTGCGGTGGCAGTGGCTGGCCTGTGTGCGAAACATCGACCGTTTTTCGCGAAACACAATTTTTCAAAACGGCACGCACGGCAAACAGCACTCCAACAATTTTCATTCTTTTCACTCCAAATTTTAAGTACATGGTTAAATTAACATTCCAAAGAGAAAAACGCACGGGATTTTCTGTGAGTTAGTTATAACATTAGTTATTAGCAAATGATGGTCCTTTTTTTCTGTCGAAAATTAAGTTTTTGGTTTAATGCTTGCCGATTCACAAAAATTATATTTTCACAATCCTTTACGTATTGCTCTAGCTATACTCGTGTAAAATAATAGAAATTTTAAAATTTTTTTCTAAAATCAAATTTACGTCAGCTATACTGCGTGCCGCAGAGCGTCTCAAATTCAACATGCCTCGCCCGAATGGCTCCAGCGTCACCTTTTGATATAATTTTCAAAAATAAATATCATTTTGTTCACTTGAATATATGACTAATAACATCCTTGAATCTTAGTATTCTCTTATTTATCCTTCTACAACAAAAAAAATCGCGAAATATCACTCAATGTTTGACGTTTACAGTGGTGTAAGCCCTTAAGGTAAAGCGAGCATACGCTTTTTATTTCTATCGATTTTATTCAAATTTTAACCGGACATTGTTCATATCATTATGCAGGTTTGAGTGAAATTTCAGAACAGTTGCGTATTTACATTGGGAGATAATGGATTTTTAAAAAGCAACTTTTAACACCGCAGAGTCTGCATTGACCGAAAGTCAGGTCACATAATTCGGCGTACCATTCTATTGTGTTTATTAATTTTGAAAACAAATTATAATTAGATAGCAAACTAGTTAGGGAATGAGTGAAAAAAGTTTGGATTGTCTTTACTATTCACTAGGAGACAGCACGACCGTGGGGTCGGGGATTTGGCCGAATTTGTTTGTGGTGAAAGAGGACCCCTAGCACCTCACGTGGTTAAAGTAGTAGGACGCACTACTCGGAAAATTCCGAGGAAAATCGATTAAAAGTTTCTTAGGCGTCTGATGAGTATAAAATGTCAGGCACTTGTCGAGCCGCCGTCTAGTGTAGACGTTTAGGGCTCGGTCTTTTGCGCCGGAGGTCTCGCGTTGGATTCCTCCTTCGGGTCTTATTTTTTTTTGTTATTCCACAATTATTCAAAACCTTTCTCATCCCTACATTATTTAAAAAAAATTATTTTAGCTTAAGAACGTAAAGTTTTTCATTCACTGAAAAATATTCGTTCTCATTGTTCTATATTTGGTTTTATGGCCTTGTAAGGGTCTAAAGAATTTTGACCTGGGGTCCCCTTAGGATTATAACGGACATCTGCGCATAGGACTGTGCGTGAGTCTGTTAGAATTGAACAGCAGTTCATTTTTCGATTTCGTCGTGAACAGACGTGCCTATTTCTTATTATTAAATTTCAAAGTTCTCTCACAATTCGATGTTAAAAATATCGACTGAAGAAGTTGCTGGCTCTTCTGGAATAGGAGAGGAAATTCCTGAAGAATCCATGTACAGTGATAAATCAAAATCACGATTGAAGGACGCAGTAGTTTATTATGAAAAGCTGTTGACGGATAATAATTTAATTGCATCGACACCTTCGGAACAAATATCTCACGATGCTATGTCATGATGCTATCTCATAATGCTATGGCCGGAGAACTTTATAATACATTGGAACGTTTGGGTGAAAAAAATTGGTGATTGAAGAGGAATTAATTCACGCTCATGAGGATTGCGAAGAACTACAGTTCGAAGTGCCCCAACTTGATTCTTCTCCAGACGAGTACGATCCGGAACCGAAAAAAAATAAAAGTGAAAAGAAATGATTCCCATCGCATACAAAGTCAAAGTTGTGAACATTGCTAAAGCGCATTCCACGTAGTCTTTGGCGACATTGCAAAAAAAGGATGCAGCCGCTTGAAGAGAAAAGAATATCTTTCACAATGGGAGAATAATATTAAAAGTGGTGGAAGGAGATTGGACAAATATGAAGCGATAGAATCATGGACCTACGACCGTTTTGTGGAAGCAAGACAGCAATATCAGCAAGTTACGACAAGAAATTTACAACAATGGGCGTTGGCTGCTGCTGCACAATTCATCGATTTCAATTTCAAGGCGTCTGATCGATGGGTCACGACATTCAAACAGAAACATAAAATTTCTCAACGGAAAATCACGAAACTGGTTTCGAAAAAAGCGGCGGCATCAATGGAGGAAATCCGGGCGTCTGCAGAGACCTTTCGTCGACAGACGTGCCGCTTAAAACCTCAATACCATGAGGATTCTGTTATAAATACTAACCAAACAGGTAAATTCAAGTTTTCTGCGTACAAAATGTTTTTACCGATGCAAAATGTATAAATTCAAAATTAATTATATAAAAAGTTTTCTACATACATATTCGAATATTTTTTAATATTAAAAATACTATTTTTTTCAGGATGTTAATATCAATCTGTTTTCAACAGGACACTCACTCAAAAAGGGAGTAAAACAGTTTTCGTAAAAAAGTCGAATTTGAATAAAGTAATGCATTCGTACACCGCACAATATTCCATAACATTATCCGGAAAACTGCTCCCACATGTCTTCGTATGTTTGCAAGAGGCGACCGGTCATTTCGGACCTCGTATTCAAAAATTAGTAGATGGCTATGCCAATACATATACGAACGTCATTGCAACATCATCGAAGTCCGGAAAACTAACAACAGCCTTATACACGGATTTTCTCCAGAAATGTTTGAAAACTTACGTCGGGGAGAATAAATTTGTACTTCTTATTGACTCTTGGGGGGGGGGGGGTCAAACAAATCCAGAGATGTATGATGAAATCTTCCAAGATGACGAAAATATGCTAACTTGGTCTGTAAAAGTAATTCCCCCGAAATGCACTCCCTTGGTGCAACCTTGTGACGTTTACTTGTACAGACAAGTTAAAAATTTCATAAAGCGCTTGCAAAATTGCAGCGAATTGTTAGAGCAGACTCGTGAAATTAATTCCCGGGAAGATTGTATAAAAATCCATTCAATAATTCACCATCAATTAAAGTCACCAACATTCCGAGACATGATTCAATGCGCCTGGTTTGCCTCAAAATTATCAGTTACTAGAAACATTTTCATGAATGTTAATGGGACATGGTTTTGTACGGATGTATTGCAAACTCCCTGCGATTGTAAAAAGTCCGCTTTTATATGTTGCGCAAGATGTCGCAAAAATTATTGCTTTGTTTGTTTCTACCATAATTACCACTGCGGTTTTTGTATATAATTATTATATGAATAAAAAATGGCGCCCAACAGCGGCCCACGGCCGAATCAAGGATATACCGAACCAGAATTGTTCTTGATTGCCGTGGAAAAAAGAATCCCCTCCCTGAGATAAGAGAGTCTCACTGAGCTAGCCCCTCCCTTACCCTTCCCCCTTCCGTCCCTCAGACAATCCCCGCGTCTGTAGTACCCCTTCCCCCTTCCGTCCCTCAGACAATCCCCGCGTCTGTCGTAGTTCCCGTTGCGTTGAGATATTAGTTTGGGCAAAAATTTCGAGTCGACCCTCCAGAGCCGGATCGACTCTGGCAGGGGGGTTTGTAACGTTGCGTTACCATATAGAGACTATCCGAGAAAGGTGAGGTAAGCGGGCTGGCGTAGCTCAGTTGGTCAGAGCAGTCGACCGGCAATCGAAAGGTCCCGGGTTCGAATCCCGGCCCAGAAGCGCACCGCATTTTTTTCGGATAGTTCTCCTGAGTTTTTTCGGGGGATTATAAATGGCTCCGGGACTTCCGTTTCCGGAGCAAAAGAGAAAAGTTGAGTGCGTGACAGAGTGGTGAGAAAGTGGTGAAAAAAGGAGGATAGAGGAAGAGGAGAAAAAGGGAAAGGGCCAGAGAGTGAGGAGGGGAAGCAGGGTGGTGAGTAGAAAAGTAGAAAAAGGGGGAGAGAAGGCCGGACAAAAAAGAAAAAGAAGAACAGACAGGTGGGAAAAGAGGTTAGGGGAACAGAGCGTCGAAGAGGGGTCGAGCGGGAGAAAGAAAGGACCGGCGAGAGAGACCGGTGGCGACATCGGACGGAGAGGAAGGAAAGGCAAGGAGAAAGGAGGATAAAACAGGAGCGAATGGTAGGTAAAACAGGGTAGAGGAGAAATTGTCCAGATAAGGAAAAAAGGAGCCGGAGATGAGTGAAAGGGGGAAAGGAAAGGAGAGAAAAGATGGGGAGAATGGGGATGACGGAGTGGAAAGGAAAGAGGAGGAGGAGCAGGCGAAAAGAAAAGGTAGGAAAACAAATGCGGAGAGACTGCTAAAGGAAAGGAGCGCGAGCCTGGGGGAAATAAATGAAATGTGGAAAAGGAAGAGGGAGCAGATGGAGGAAAGGGAGCAGGAGGAGCGAGAAATATTCCAAAAAAGCAGGAAAGTGCAAAGGTCACCGGAAGAAGGGAGACAGGAGGAGGAGAGTGTAAAGGAAATGATAAAAGCGATGAGGGAGGAGGTAAGAGGAGACATGGGAGAAGTAAAGGAGAGGGTAAGAAATATCAAGGAGGAATTGGGGAGAATGAGAGGGGAGATGAGACAAGCAGAGGAAAGATGGAGGGAGGAGAAGGAAGCAATGGAGGAGAGAGTGGGGGAAATGGAAAGGAGGATGGAAAGAGTAGAAAGACAAGAGCAGGAAATAGAACGGATAAGTGAGAGGCTAAGGATGCTAGAAGTAGAAAGGGAAAGCGGCAATAGGGGAGGAGAAAGGGTGGAGGGAAGAGAGGGGGAAGAAAGAAGAACAGAGAAAAGGATAAAAGAGATAGAAAGGAAAATGGAAATGAATGAAAGGGAGGACAGAAGGAAGAATCTAATAATAAGGGGAGCAACGAAGGAGGGGACAATAGAAGAAATGGCGGAAAGAATACTAGAACAAATAGAGGTACGAGGCCGGATAGAGAAAGTAAGAGAAGTAGGAAAAGGGACAGGACAGGGAAATGGGACAATGTTAGTGGTCAGGATGGAAAATCTGGAAGGAAAAAAAGAAGTAATGATGAAAAAGAAGGAACTAAGGGGAAGGAGAGAGAGAATAGAGGACGACCTAACATGGAAAGAAAGGCAGATGCAATGGAGGTTGAGAAGGATAGGGGAGGAGGAAGAAAGAAGAGGAAAAAGAGTAAGGGTAACATATGGGAGGATTGTGGTGGACGGGACCGCATGGTTCTGGGACGAGCAGGAGGAAAAGCTGAAAGACGGGAGGGGGAAAGAAAGGGAGGCAGGGAGAGCGGAGGGAACTAGGAACGAGGAAAAAGAAGGGAGGAATACGAGAGAAGGAGCAAAAAACGGGTAGGGAGAGGAGAAGGGAGGAAGAGAAAGAGGGGAAAGAAGGAAGAGGAAGGGAAGAACTGGAAGGTGACGTTTTGGAACGTAGCGGGATTAACGAACAAGGACAAGGAATTCTGGAAGGGACTGGAGGAGTGGGAGGTAATAGTAATGATGGAGACGTGGGTGGAAAAGCAGGGGTGGGAGAGAATAAAGGAAAGGCTGCCAAAGGGATATACATGGATGACACAGTGGGCAGAGAAAAGAAACAGGAAGGGGAGGGCGAGGGGGGGAATGATAATAGGAGTGAGAGAAGAAACGAAGGCAGAAAGAAGGGATGAGAGAGGGGAGGAGGAAGGAATAATGACAGTGAAAGTAGAAACGGAAGAGGGGGCACGGGTAATAGTGGCAGTGTACGTAAACGGGGACATAGAAAGGAAGATAGAGAGATTAAAAGAATACACGGAGACACAAGCAGAAGAAGAAAGGGCGATAATAGGGGGGGACTTCAACGCAAGGACAGGAAAGGAAGGAGGGGGCGGAAGGGACGAGGAGGAGGAGGAGGGGAGGAAGTCGAAGGACAAGAAAATAAACACCGAAGGAAGGAAGCTAATAAAAATGATAGAAGAGGCAGGATGGGAAATATTTAATGGGAACATAGAGGGAGACGAAGAAGGGGAGTTCACGTACACAGGGGGGAGAGGGGAAACAGTGATTGACTACGTGCTGGGGGATAGGAAGACAAGGGAGGGGGTGAAGAGCATGTGGGTGGGGGATAAGGTGGAATCCAATCACCACCCGCTGATAGTGGAAATAAAAAGGGGCAGGAGGGAGAGGAAGAAGCAAAGAAAGAAGGGAAGAACGGTGGGAAGCGGAAGATGGTCGGAAAAGATGAAGGAGGAATATAAGAGGAGAATAGAAAGAATGGAAGTAGTGGGAGGAAATGGACTGGACAGGAGGAAAGAAATAACGGAAAAAATTAAGACAGCGATGAGAGAAAGTGAGGAGGGAGGGGGACGGGAAACGTGGTCGGCAAGGGAAGGATGGTGGGACGAGGAAAGTAGAGAAATGAAAAGGGAGGTTAGAAAGGAACTAAGAAAGTGGAGGAGGAGCGGAGGAGAGAAGGAGGAATACAGGAGGAGGAAAAGGGAGTACAAGGAACTGTGTGAGAGAAAGAAGGAAGAAGAGAGAGAAAAGATGATAAGGGAGATAGCGGAGGCAAGGACAGAAAAGAGAATATGGGAGATAGTGAATAGAGGAAGGCGAAGGAGGAAAAGAGTGTGTGAAGAGATAAAAGGGGAGGAGTGGAGAGAGTATTTTACGAAACTATTAGGAGGAACAGAAAGAGGAGAAGGAAGAGGAAGGGAAGGAGGAAGGCGAAGGGACGAGGAGGAAGAAATAAGGGAAGAAGAAATAAGGAAAGCGGTGGAAAAGATTAGGGAGGGGAAAGCGATGGGAGGAGATGGAATACCGAACGAAGCATGGAAAGGAGGAGGAGAGAAAGCGGTCAAATGGGCGGGAGAAATATGCGGAAGGGTATGGAGAGGGGAGGGATGGCCAAAAGAATGGAAAGAGGGAATAATAGTACCTATAGTGAAGAAAGGAGAGGGAAAGAGGGTAGAAGAATATAGGGGGGTCACCCTGATGCCGTCGTTGTACAAAATTTACACGACAATATTGGCAGGAAGATTAGAGGAGGAGGTGGAAGCAGGAGGGAGCGTACCGCAAAATCAGACGGGCTTCAGGAAAGGAATGGGGACAATAGACAATATATACATATTGAATTATGTAATAGGAAGACAGGTAGGGAAGAAAAGGGGGAAGCTCATCGCGATTTTTGTCGATTTAAAGGCGGCTTTCGATTCGATAGATAGGAAGGTATTGTGGGAGGCGCTGGAGAAGAGGGGGATAAGAAAGGGGCTGAGGGAAAGAATAAAGGAGATATATGAGGAAACGAAGAATAGGGTGAGAGCAGGGGGGGAGACAGGAGAATGCTTTTGGACGGAAAAGGGAGTAAGGCAGGGGTGTCCGCTAAGCCCGATACTGTTTAATCTTTTGACGGCAGATCTGGAGGAGGAGCTGAGGGAGGGAAATTGGGGAGGGGTCAAAATAGGGAAGGAGCGGATATATACGCTAGCGTACGCGGACGACATCGTGGTGATGGCGGAAAGGGAAGAGGAGATGGAAAAGGTAATAAGAAAGTTAGAAAGGTATTTTGAGGGAAAGAAGTTGGAAGTGAATGTGGGGAAAACAAAAATAATGAGGTTCAGAAAGGGAGGAGGGAGGTTTAAGGAGAAGGAATGGAAATGGAAGGGGGAGAGGATGGAAGAGGTAAAAGAATTTAAATACCTAGGGTATATTTTCAAAAGGAACGGAGGACAGGAGGCGCAAATAAAAGACAGGGTGAAAAAGGCAGGGACGATAATGAGGCAGGTATGGGGGATAGGGAAGAGGAAATGGGGGAACGACGTGGGAAGGAGAGTGTGGCTCTTTGATACGCTGGTATGGACGGTGATGGGATATGGAGCAGAGATATGGGGGTGGAAGGAAAGGGAGACGATGGAAAGGATGCAGGAGCGATACTTAAGATGGGTGCTGGGGTTGGATTGGAGGACACCAGGATACATGGTGAGGGAGGAATTGAAAAGAGATAAGTTAGGGATACGGGCAGGACGAAGGGCATGGAGGTATGAAGAGAAATTGAGTAAAGGGGGGGGGGAGTGAGCTGGCAAGAAGATGCTGGCAGGAGATAAAAGAGAGGGAGAGAAGGGGGAGAAGGGAAAGAGTAAAATGGGAAGAAGAAAGAGAAGAATTCAGGAGAAGAGAGGGAAGGGCGGAGGAGGCAGGACAGGAACAAGAGAATGAGGGATACGAAGGAAAAGAGAGAGAAGAAAGGAAGAGGCAGGAAAAAGAGAGGCAGGAAAGGATAGAACAGTCAAGGTACAATAGGTGGTACAGAGAGATAAGGACAGAAGGCGTACCGGCGTACATAAGGGCAGGATTGCGTGAGGAGAGATATAGAAGAATAGCGAGGTTTAGATTAGGGAATGAAATGCGGGAAGGAAGGTATTGGGAAGCAGAGGAAGAGAGAACGTGCAGAGTGTGCGGAGAGGAACTGGAAACGTGGGAACACGTGATAGATAGGTGCAGAGGAGGGACAGGAGAGGAAAGAGGAATAGGGGAATGGATAAGAGAAATACTGGATGAAGGAGGAGGAGGAGAAGAATGGATGAGGAGATTGGAGAAGAGTAGGAGAGAACGGGAAAGGGAGCTAGGCAGGGAAGGGAACGAAGAGGAAGAGGAATGAAAGAGGAATGGAGTGAAAGAGGGAAACGGAAGTCGGAGAGGCAAGGGGAGAGGAGAGAGGGAGAGAGATAGGCTAAGGAAAATAGAATAAAGCGGAGCGGAAGAGCGGAATAGTTTGTAAGAGCGAGCGAATAAGGTTAGGTAGTTTTAAGTAGAATAAGCGGAAATGGAATAATGTACGGAAGCCCATTGTAACCCCGAGGGGATCAATAAACATTACATACATGAATAAAAATTGAATTTTTCGTAATCGACTTTGTTATTTTCATTAAAAACCCAATGTTCCTCCTCATATACTTTACACAAAAAACAAAAAATCCACCGTTATGAATGGTTTTACTGGAAAAAAACGAAATAATTTTGAAAAAATAATGTAAATGAATTTTTAAAAATAATGTAGGGATGAGAAACGTTTTAAATAATTATTGGGATAACAAAAAAAAAAGAAATCAAAAAGATCCGAAGGAGGAATCGAACGCGAGACCTCCGGCGCAAAAGACCGAGCCCCAACCGTCTAGACTAGACGGCGGCTCGACAAGTGCCTGATATTTTTAACTCATAAGGCGCCTAAGAAACTTTAAATCGATTTTTCTCAGAATTTTCCGAGTAGTGCGTCCTACTACTTTAACCACGTGAGGTGCTAGGGGTCCTCTTTTACCACGAAAAAATTCGGCCAAATCCCCGACCCCACGGTCGTTCTGTCTCCTTGTCAGTTTGCTAAAGACGTTCAGTGTCGACAGAATAACTCTCGGTAAAAAATATTTTTCCCCTATAATTAACGATTAAACGAACTTACCTGAGTGAAGTTCAATCCTGATTGTATGAAGCGCCTCTTCCGAAGAGATCATAGATGTAGTACCCCTCACTTCCCACAGGTGTCGCCACAAATTTTAAAGCTAAAGAATAATTTGTCATGCGATGCGGTCCCTCGTACGCGCCTGCGTACGTCATGCCCGACTTGCATCCATCTTGAACCTTCATTATTCAAAGACACTGCCGTAACTTAACAAACGGGCAACTCATTTGAGATGCAAGGACGGGAGGGACTGATCTCTTCGGAAAAGGCGCTTCATACAATCACGATTGAACTTCACTTAGGTAAGTTCGTTCAATCGTTAATTGTTTTTCGCACCTCTTCCTCGAGACCATAGATGTAGTCGTTTGAAGATAGTTACGGCAGATATATTTATCTTTTTCGAACTCTTAACAATTACTTTGAACTCAAGTTTCCAATGCCGCTTCTGCAAATTCCCTGTTTTCCATGGGAACATAGCGATCATAAAAACGAGCAAAAGTCTCTGAGTCTTTGGACCAGCCGGCCGTCTTTTGGATTACGTCAATATTGACTCCCTGACGTTTTGCCGCTGACGTAGCCGCGTGACGAGTACTACACGCCGAGAACACGTTGGTGTCAATACCACTTTTACACAAAACTGATTTTATCCACCGACTCAGCGTTTGTGTTCCTACGACTTTATACGGTTTCTTCAAAGAAATAAACAATTTAACCTCTGAACCTCGCAAATCTTTGGTCTTTTCTAAATAAGCTAACAGTACTGAGGCGACGCAAATCTGTTTATCATGAATGAAAAACGGTAATCGTAGAACTGGCTGTCTTTTCTTTGGCCCTGAAGTTTTAATTGAATCGGGAATTTTTATTTCCAACACACTTTCGGTTGCTCGGTAAATATTTCTCGTATCAATAAGAGACAGAGTTTGCATTTGATGCCCCGTAAATAATGCCAACAAGGTCACTAATTTCAAAGTTAAATTCTCCAAACTGATGTCTTTGTTTGGATAAAAAGTCGATAAATGTTTTAAAACAACCTTAGGGTCCCGGGAAAAAAAATCATGTCTGAGTGGATATGTACATATATGTTTCAGATATTGTCATATATGTATCAGATATATTTATATCTGATATTTTACAGTATCATATATGATTAGGTCTGATCATATTCCACATCACATATGCATATAGAAGATCATATCTGATCAAATACAGTATCTGGCCTGACCATATATGAACTCATATCTGTTTATATCTGGCTAAGTACCAAGGCGAGTTGGCAGCGTAAAACCATATCTGAACATATATGATGTGATATATGAGCAGGCACGTTCATGTAAAATTGTATCCCATCAAATACGATACCAAACCTGGAAAATATACGAAGTCTCATACACTCATACCTAATCGTATATGCAGTTCAGTTGTTCGCACATGAAAACATGTGAATATATGAAACGATATATGAGGATATGAGACGATATCCCATCAGATATGGCACCTCACCTGACTGTATTATACGTGATCATGTGAGTTACTATAATATTATCAATTATTAACACGTCAAGTGATGACGTGTTAACGACCCCGCTCTATATATGTAAACATTTTAATATCTTCATGACTGCACTAACGAGATTTGATCCGTCTCAACAGGGTAAGATTTGCTCTGATATAGTCGGAGTCATGCCTGGTCTGATAGTTCAGATAAACTATGATTCGATCATATGGGCAGGTGTATTGTTCATAGATGTCCAGGTCTACTGGCATCCGCGGTATTTTATTTTTATATGGACAGACAGATCTGGTCCAATAAGATTAGATTTGCCTGACATGATTAGATCTGGCCCAATAAAATCAGATCTACCTGACATGATCAGATCTGGCCCAATAAAATCAGATCTGGTTCAACAAGATCAGATCGTGCCTGGGGATTGGATCTGGTCAGACCTGCTGCGGTATGAAGGGGTCTGCTCTCAAAATTATCAAAATGGCTCTGATATGATCATACATGCTCAGATATAAGCATACACGATCTGTCATGACACTACATGAACAGATATGGCCATTTTTCTTATCTGATCCATATCTGATTCTACAGATATGATTCAGATATATTCAGATATGAACTTTTTTCCCGGGGTCCCAAGTTGAATCGTATCTGGGAGCCGCCGGTCTCAACTTTGCGAACCTTAAAGAAACGTTGAATTTTATCGTTTTTCCCCAACTCTGGTCCTTCAATTAGCGAAATCGCGGATCTATAGCAGTTTAGCGAACTGTATGAAGCTCCTCTTTTGAATTCCTCCGTGAGAAACAATAAAACCTCTTTTTCGGAACTGCTAAACGGATCGAGTTCTTTGCCAGAACAAAAGAGCCACCATTTTTTCAAACGACAATCATATTGACGAAGCAATTATTTTGATAAAGATGCTATTGAGATATCCACTGATTCCACCGGAATCTCCCTCCTGATGAACGCCTCCCGGATAACTTGGCGGCAACCAGGGTAAGGCGCTGCCACAACGGGTGTGCCTCTCTGCAGGAAGATTGACTCAAATTAACATTTGGTTTGAAAATAATTGGTTCGCTATCGAGCAAAGAAAAAAATAAGGGGAACCACGGTTGAGCTTCCCAGTAAGGCACGACTATTATCCCGCAAGATTTCTCACTTTCGATTTTTTTGAGCGTTCTCAAAATAACCGAGAAGGGGGGAAAAACATCGAAGAACCAACGTTTCCACTCGATCGTGAAAGCATCGATTGCTATGGATTCGAGGTCCCTACGCTACGAAACACAATCACTTCATTTTTTATTCGCCCGTGACGCGAATAAATCATTTTCTGGTCTACCAAAGGTCTTTACTATTGTTTGAAATGCTCTATCCGAGAGCTGAAATTCTGTCTCAGGCTGTAATCTTCGCGATTCTCGAACGGCCTCGACGTTCTCGCAGGATCAGATATACGACGCTCAGATCCAAATATCTCTCCTCTCACACCACTGCCAAATTTCTTTGGCCAGGGAGCTGAGCCTCTCGTACTGACTGTCTCTCATTCGGTTTATGTACGCAATCGCGGTCGTGTTATCTATGCGTAATAATACGTTACTATGGCGAATATCTCTTGCGAAGCATTTTAATCCGAAGAAGGCCGCTTTTAACTCCAATTCGTTTATATGTGACGCTAAATCTTTTTTGTTCCAAAAATCGTGATCTCTACGATTTTTACAAAAAATACCCCAGCCGGTACGCGACGCGTCAGAGAAAATTTCAAGCTCGAAAACTGGCTCACTCATCGGCACTCTAGCGGAAACGATATTCTTTCTCCACCATGCAAAATCTTCAGCCAGGCTTTTTGGCAGGTACATTATTGCATCGAAGTTATTGCCGTCTGCTTCGAGCGTTAACGTTCTTTCTTTTTCAAACCCTCTCACATAAATCATCCCGTATTTTACAGGTGGACACCGAGAGACTAGGGTACCGACGAGGCCTGCAAATTCTCTTATCGTGCAATGGTTAAGTTTACCGAATTTTCGTAGTAATTCGAGGGCTTTATGAATTTTATCCTCCGGTAACTCTATACTCATTTTGTTGGAATCAAAAATCAATCCTAAATATTTGCACCGTTGTGTAGGTACTGTGAGACTTTTTACCTCATTTATAATAAAACCTAGCTCTTGCAACAGCGCGGTTGTTCTCTGAACGTTACGAGCGCAACTCTCATACGATTTGCCGATAACAAGAATATCGTCGAGGTAGAAAACAGAAGCTAGGCTGCGTTTTCTTAAACATGCCGCTACCGGTTTCAATAGTTTTGTGAAAACATAAGGTGCAACGTTGAGACCGAACGGCAGACACGTGAACTCATACAACTCGCCCTTGCATAAAAATCTCAACCATTTTCTAGTCTGTTTTTCTACGGAAACGAGATAATAGGCGTCCTTTAGATCTAGTGTAGCCATAAAATCCTGCGGTCTAATCAATTTTTTTGCTACTTTCCAGTCTTCGATTTTAAAATGTTCCGCGGTAATGAACTCATTAAGTTTTTTAAGATTCAATGTCAATCGATACGTCTTATCTCGCTTCGGAACTAAGAAGATATTTGACAAAAATTGACCTTTAGACCATAAACATTTTTCAATGGCGCCTTTAGAAATTAGCTTATTAATCTGACCGATAATTAGCGAGTGCTCCTGATCAGTCCACGTGGGTTCTACCGGAGGACGATCTTGAAATGGGTACGATGAAAATGGTATTTTGTAACATCGCACCCATTTTAATATTACCGGATCATTGGTCACTTTCGACCATGCGTCAACGAATAAAGTCAGTGGGCCTGCTGGTTTACCTACATTTTCTGTCTCGTTTATCGACGTTTCCTGTAAGATCGGGACGATTGTCGGCGATCTCGTGCCTTCTTGGAATCCGAGTTGTTGTCCTGGGCGCTGTCGTAATTTTCCTTGTTGTTGCGATTGTTGTTGTACAGCCGACGCCCGCCCGACATCGTTGATCGATTTCTGTACGAAAATTGTCGAGACGGGCTCTTCGAGATTTTTGTGTTCTTCTGGGCGGTCGACTGTTGTACAAGTTTCGTTGGTGGCTTGGGATCGTTCGATGTTTTTTCTAAATTTTTAGCGATCTTCAATTTTTCGTCCAAATCTTCTCCGAATAACCATTCGTCGACCGACGTGTTCGACGACGTGGTCTTTAATGACGAGTTTAGATTGGCTAGAATAAGCCCTTTTCTCGCCAGTGACTCTTCCCGGTGAATTGAGGCGAGGAGTCTACTTCCATCACTCAATTTTTCGAGTAATCCTCTCTTCTCTGGATTATCGATCGTCAGCGCACTTGTAATCGCTTTACCCAATGCTGCAAGACACGTCGCAATCCGCTCTTGCTTCTCAACGATACGCTTGTCCCTCTTTAATGCGGTTTCTTGAACTGTAGCTGTAATTTCCGCGTTCAATTTTGGAACTACGATAAACATACAATTCTCCGGGGCGGTATATTTTTCCAGCAAGGCCTTCACTTCATCTGCAGGAACCCCTTTTTCACAATCTACGACCAACGGAGAGCTAAATATTTATATCGCAAGAATATCTGCGGGAGTGACTGTGGACGTCTCGATATTCTCGTTACCCTATGAGTGGATGCCACCCTCGACCTCTGATGTCGGCACGGGGCTTCTCGAGTTTATTCGATGCGGTGAACCACGGCCCAGCGCGTCCTCTGAAAAGGCCTCGACTGAGCGCCTTTTAGACGGTGAGCGTCGTGATCTAGATCGAGTTGTTGAACGTCGAGCCTGCGAGCGTCTCCGAAACTGGGAGCGACATGACCGAGAACGTGCTCTCGAACTTCTTCGAGTCTGTGAGCGTCTTGATCGATGCCGTATCGGCACGGGAGACGGCGATCTTCTAGCCGAACTCTCTGACGTCGACGAACTCCCTGACGACGAGCGCTCACCTGTGAAAACGATTGTTCTTGTTCGATCTTGCAAGGTTAACCCCCAAGGGTGGAATTCAGCAATGCCAGCAAAAAATGTTGTGGCCGCGTTATCTGAGTCAAACTCAACGGTCGTCGTCCGATAATACCGTCTTCCTTCGTAAAACGAAAGGCGTACATTCTGGTAAGAGTCAAAAGTACGACGCGCAACGATAAAATCACTTGCGTGTAATCAACTGTGAGCTGGTTCGGTACATGGCCTCGTACATTTTTCAAAAAAAGTTGCATGAGTCGATGGCATCCTCTTTTCTGTCAAACAAAAAAGAGAGGTTAAACCTCTACTTACGACGCTTTCTCTTCTTCCGGTCTAATTCCTTCTCCAAACGTTGAATCTTCGTTCTTATCCGTCGATTGTCCTCCTCTTCTTCATCATACGAACTCCTTTTCTTTCCTTTCTTACCCATAATCAAAAATTGTTGATAGCTTGGGCAATTATTAATGTGACGACACGTGCACAAAGCGAAAGAATGAAGGGTCAAGATGGACGTAAGTCGGGCATAACGTACGCAGGCGCGAACGAGGGACCGCATCGTATGAACATTTTTTCTTTAGCTTTAAAATTTGTGGCAACACCTATGGGAAGTGGGGGATACGACATCTATGATCTCTTCGGAAGAGGCGCAAAATACAATAAGAAGACATTATGCAACACCGCAGAACAGCATTGTTCAATATTTCGAGGAAAAAGATGATTATCGTGTTGCTAAAGTTAAAAACTTTTATCGTAAAAAAAACATTTGCGTTATGAACATTAATATTTTATATTGTTTATGTTATTGCCAATGTGTCTTCGTATAGGGGACAAATATTTTTTGCGGAAAATTACTCTGTCTAAATTTCAACGCAGACCCTACGTGTTAAAAGTTGCAATTTTAAAACCCATTATCTTCGAATCTAAATAGTCGACTGTTTTCAAATTTCACTGAAACATGCATAATGATCCGAACAAAGTCTGGTTAAAATTTGAACAAGATCTATAAAAATCCAGAGCGCACTCTCGTTCTAATTTAACGCGTTCAACCGTTGACCATCCAATTCTGTTGAGCTGGTGGTTTGGACCCGTCGACGCTGAGTACGAGATGATGCTAGCCGTGACTATTGAGATACAAGAAAGCCCTAGCGTCTTCGGCCTTCGTTTTGAAACGTACGTACGTAAACGAAAGGCCTTGCTCAGATTGGTTGTGCGATCCTTAGCGAGATATTGTTTCTGAACGAAGTCGAAGGGTTCGACGAGATCCTTGAGGTCAGCCTCACTGGTGGTCTCGGAGAGATTGGAGACAGCGGTGATATCCTCACGACACTGGGACTGTATACTATGGCCGCGACGATTGACGCCGTTTCTCATCCTCGGCAGTGCTTGCTGCCCTGGAGAAAACCGATGGTCCATCTAGATGGTAATTCCGAGGCTACATTGGTTCTGGTTCCTACATGATAGCCCAGGTACCGTACCGACCACGTATGTGCGTACGGTATCGATACCGGTATTAGCATGGTGAGGATACAGAACCGGTATATTTTACTATTGTGCAGTGTACCGGTACCATACTAGTAACACGTACATTTGCGTGTAGCGGTGTACTACCGTACGGTACAATCTCTGTCCGCCATACCGATAGTACGCTCGGTCATCAGGGTTGTAAGAGAATGGTAAATGCGCGACAAGCGATAATAAAGATCCCTGTGCTCTCGATCTCGATCAATTGCCGGGTCAATATCGAAGATCGCGACTTCGAATATGGGTCACGCAGGCGCAATAATAATGAATCCATCTCTCGATCCCCTGCTCCCTTTTGCGGGAACTTCAAAAAGCTATGCGTGAAATCGGCCTCTTTCGCTCTGGGGTCGTCAAGCGGAATACTCGGCTCCGGGCTTGAATCACCGAGAAGGACCAACTCAGGGTTCTCACCGTTATCGAACATAAATTCTCTCTGGATTGTGATTCGTCCGCAAGAGCCATCGTCTTACCGATCGGAGATCTGTAAGACCCAGAGCAAAATGAGAGAGCCTTCAAGAACGTCGACCAAATAAAGCTAAGTCCCGAAATGTTACTGAAATTTGGAAATAATTATAAAACTACATGTCGGAATCTTGTCTCCTCCGCAAAATAGCAAAAATATATGTATGGAAATGGGTGTTGAATGGAGAGAGCAACGAGTGATTTCTGGTCGCGATTAATTAAATGTGTAAGATGTCCAGTCGTGGTTAATTGATGTATACGCTGAACTCGATGTGATTCAAAGTAAATAATAGCAACTATACAAAATACGTGTTTATTTTACAATTGGCACCAGACCGTGGGCCCGAAGAAAGTTACGGAATTAATGTTACCAAATAATTAAGTGCTTTTAATCGGGAACATAAGAAAACAGACAAATGAAAGGAATAAATCGGAATTTTGTTTAGTTGCTGAGAGTTGGGATGATATGATGTATGGCGAGTGAGAATAATATTTATATAACGAGAGCGGGCAGGAAAGCCAAACAGAAATTTGAAAATTATCACTTCACAGCGAAAAACAAAAATAAATTCGTAACAATGCCGATGCTGGGAGACGAACGGCAGATAGACAGTGAAGAAGCGAGACGGCGAGAAATAGAAATAGAGAAGGAGAATTTGAACAGACAACGTGACGAGTTGGAGAAATTGCGACGAGACCATGAAGCACAGCGAGCGTTAATCCAACAACAACAACAGCAAATATCGTCACCGCTCCAGGCTGATGAAAATAATACATCCCCGCGTGTTACGAGAGACGAGGACATCGCAGCGATTATAAGCAACGTATCAAATGTTCGTATCGATGTAAATATGCCAAAATTCAAAGATGAGGAGGAGAAAAATGCTATGGAATTTTTAGCGATGGAAAAAAATTTCAAAATTAAAAATGTTAAAGAAGAAAAGAAAATGCTAGTAGTGGACCACGTGTTGGAGGGTCAAGCAAGCCTTCGGTTCGAGACAAAAAGGACGTTTCAATCATTTGAATTATTTAAACAAGTCGTTGTGGAATAATTTTACTCTATTCCAAAACGAGTTCAATTTAAAAATAAATGGATGGAACGAAGATATAACGCACAGAGGGAATCGCTCCAAACGTTTCATTTTCACCAGATAAAAGAGGCCCGATATTTTTCGCCGAAGCTTACAGATTATGAAGCCAATTATAGTATAATCCAACAATACCCGTTATGGGTGAAAGAGAATTTGGAAACCCTGAATTATGAAGATAGTAATAAGATTGCTCAAACTCTGGAAAGTTTAGATTCAATACGTAAGGACCGAGAAAAACAGAGAGATGATAGGCCCCCATATAATTCTCAGAGTCGGCAAATGCCACACGCTATAAAGCAGGTGAGATATCACCCAAACAATCTGAATTATTATAGAGATCAAGCTGACGGCAGAGATAAAGTTGGACTAGAATATTCAGGTCGATGTATGTACACATGTCGCAATACTAGGTATTCGGGATATAATTCCCATAATCGGAGGAGCTTCACTATGCCAGATACCAGATTTCCGCCACCGATGGTAGCCAATGTCAACAGGCCGGTAGAAAGAGAAATCAACGAGACAGGCTCGCAATCGAATCATTTAAACTAAATAGTGACGCGCTGTATCGACGTCCGCCAGCGCGTCAGGATTTTTATTTTATAGACGATTTAACTAAAGGGATCGAGGGAGAGGTTGACCTTGAAGAGGTGCCGAGGGAAGTGATAACGGTGTGTCCCGTATAAAAATAGAATTCATGGGTAAAACAAGAACTATTCTTTTGGATACGGGAAGTCAAGTAACGGCAATCTCGAAGGATTGTTACAAGGAAGTTATGGCGCAAAGGAAGATGGATCTTTTGCCCGTTAACAATATGTTCGTTACAATCGCGATAGGAAGAAAGTCAACTCAGGTGAAAAACCAGGTATACTTGAGAGGAGATTGAGGGGGTCGAATTCAAACATTCGTTCTTGATTATGCCATATCTCACATCGACGGTTATATTGAGAAGCGATTGGATGTCGAGGAATAGAGTGATTCTTAAGGCGTCTGGCCACCTGGGCCGATCGAAAAATGGGTACATTAAAAAAAATAATAAGCTCGAAAGTATGGGCCGGAATATTTTTATTTTTTTTACACAACGTCAGAAAGGGCTTTAAGAATAACGTTAATAAATTTCCGTTCAAAATATTAAAAATGGCGCCGTTATGCACATTGCCGCGGAGGCCCTCCGCACGATACGCGCGGTCGTTGTCCCAGCTGTTACCCGGTCATGTCACATGAGAAAAAAAATCAGCTCACTCGTGAGTAGTGTCGCTACAATGTAGCGTAGCGGTTTTTTTCGACCATAAAAAGAATTATGGTGAGCCGAAGAAAAAAATGTGTATTTTTCACCGAAATGTTGTGAGCAAAAACAATAATAAAACAAAAACTAATCAAGTTATCGCAAAAATCCTACGTGACATTTTAGATAATGTATCTAAAAGCATTGTGTAAAAATTTGCAAGCAATCGGACCGATAGTTTACGATATTTCGATAGTACTAGTTCAAAAAATGTAGTTTCGAGATAACGCAGAACAGCTGCGTGAGCTAAACCATGCGAGTTATAAATACGGATCGAACCGCATGGTCGACTGCCCGCAGCGACTCAACCTTCCTGCCGAAAAATAACTGTAACTTGGATAAGGAAAACAGGGCAACACGGATAAGGAAAAGGAGAGCAGGGTTGATGTTTCCGAGGATCTTCTCGCCATCGCGTGTACACTAACATCATTGAGTGATTCGGAAAGCGGAACATTCGGAGAAGTGTTACAAAAATATAGATGGTTATTTTCCAATAAACCTGGATGTGCACGAGGTTATGAGCACAAATTGAAACCAACTAACAGTGGTCCGAGTATCAGGCATACATACCCAATTCCCCTGAAAATAAGAGAAGCTACGAAAATCGCGATTAAAAAAGTGTTGGAAGCGGGGGTTATTGAGAGAACGATCAGCCAATACTGCAATCCCTTAAGAATAGTACTAAAGGAGGATGAAACGGTACGAGTGTGTTTGGACGTGAGATTTGTTAATTAAGTTATAGTGGACGATCATGAATCGCCGCCTTATTAATGAAATCTTGCGAAAATTTCATGGAGCTCGATGGTTTTGGAAAATTGACCTGACTCAGGGATACTGGCAGATGCCTTTGGATAAGGAATCGAGAAAACTCACGGCCTTCCTGTTTGACTCAAAAGTTTACCAATTTTGTAGAATACCATTCGGTCTCAAAACAGCCGGAAGTAGGTATATTCGAGCATTGAGTATGGCGTTGAAGAGGGATACGGAAGCATATACCTCGTGTTATATAGTAGATATTTTAATAGCGACGAAGACCGTCGAAGAACATATGCAAGTCTTAAAGGGCATTTTCCAGAGATTATCCAATAATAATTTTACGATCAAACCCACTTAATGTTTATTCTTCCAAAGGAAGGTTCCGTTTCTGGGTTTCATAATCTCGAAGCAGGGTATATTACCGGAAGCCTAGAAAACTTGAAGCTATCTTACATTTTGAAGATCCGAGCAATAAGAAGCAACTTCAACAACTTCCTGGGAATCTGCAATTATTATCGATAATTTAATGTACGACATAGCTATTCGATGGATCAGTTACGAGGCTTATTGGTAAAGGACAAAGAATGGGAATGGTCTGCTCAACATCGACAGGCTTTCTCGGACCTTAAGAGGGATTTCCGCAATTGTATTCATTTACGGCATGTAATTCCGGGTGTTCAATTTAGAGTTCAAACTGATGCAAGTAATCGGGGCATCTGTGGCATATTGTATCAAATTGATCAGCACTGCGTAATAGATATCGTAAGTCGATGTTTGAGTCGCGCCGAAATTAACTATACCACAGCTGAGAAGGAATTGTTGGCAGTGGTTTATGCCCTTATTAAATTTCGCGTATATTTGATCCAGGCTCAATTTCTCATCATAACCGATCATCAATGTCTGACATTTTTGCATTCTGCGGCTTTTCCGAACGGCCGAATATCCAGGTGGAGATTGTTGATTCAACAGTATACTTTTAACATCGAATATTGTCGTGAAGCGGATATTATTGTGGCGGATTTCTTCAGTCGGCACCCGCAAGGTAAACTTTTTGAGGACTCGACTGAAAAAATTTACATTTCTTTATTGCATAGAGGTTTGAAGCCAACCGTGGAAGAAAGGGATAATGGGATTATCACCTCGTTAGTCATAATGGCATTAATGGAATGCCACAAGGAGATAGCTAAAGACTTCACGGCATTGAAAAAAGATCAAGCAAAGGATGCAATAATCCAAAAAAAGTACCGTCGGCGTTGATCTAGAGTCAGAGAATACCCTTTTCCTGAGATACAATGGTATTATCTTCCATCGGGATAAAATGAGATTGGAATGGCGAATCATGATTCCTGAGGACTTGCAACTGAAACTAATTGAAGCGATTCATTGTAAATTAGGTCACCCAGGGGTAAACAAAACTTTGTGACATTTAAAGAAGTTTTACTATTGGAAAGGAATGTGTAATCAAGTTAAGAAATACGTGCTTTGCTGCGACCTATGTCAGCGAGGCAAATATATGTCCATATCAATGCAAGGTGAATTCAATCTGATTCCATCTAAAGCCCCGAACGATTTAATTACCGTTAATTTTTTTGGCCGCCTTAAATAAAATCAATGGATAGTTTATTCCTAAATTTGGCAAACCACAGAAAATATTATCGGATCATGGGACCCAATTTACGTCGGAAAAATGGAAGATTGCATTAGAGAAAAATGGAATAAAGGTTCTTTACAGCTCCATACGTCATCCCCTACCGAATCCTACAGAAAGGATTATGCGCGAAATTGACAGCCTCTTTAGGACTTTGTGTTCTGCGCGTCACACGAAATGGGTGGAGTTTGTAACTGAAGTTGAAAAAATATTGAATATCACGGTCCATCAGAGTACAGGGTTGTCCCCTCAAGAATTATATTTTGGCAGATCTATACAGGCAGACCTGCATAAGATGATAAAGTTTCCGGACAGTCAACGCCCATTTCACAATTACTTGATTGCGATAGCAGATCAGAATATTAAACAAAATTTAAAGAGACGAAAGAGGGCCCAAAGGGGAGTATCTACGGTGGAGTTATCGGTCGGCGACCTCATTCTCCTACGTGTCAATCATCTGTCCAATGCGTATGATAAGGTTATGAAAAAGTTTTTCCATCTTTTCGGAGGACCATATGAGTTAATCTGGAAAATGAATGAAAACGCGTTTACTCTAGCCGATCCTAGTCGGAATAATAAAGAGATTGTAGTTATAATCGGGCGAATCTTCGAAAATATCATGTCCGACAATGGAATTAAAAGCTCATTGCCCAGTGAACTTGAGACTCGTCTGCTTAAGTTCAAAGTATGTTAAATTGAGTAGTCAGATAAGTTGATGCGTGATGTAAATCTGTGTGAATTAATATGACCGCGCCTCAAAATTATGTGGCCAGTGACGTGAAACAAGTTTGTCAGCAGTGACGGGACTTGGCGATTTGTTATACTTTAAATATATGTAATGTGCCAGCGATTAAGTGGATATTCGGACGAAGCGATATACTTGTGTGAGTATGGGTATGAGAGTGAAAGGGGCGACGCGGAGGAAACCCGAAGGATTGTTTATGTTAATGCCCGATCTTTACACTAGCATAAAAGGGGGGGTTGTAAGAGAATGGTAAATGCGCGACAAGCGATAATAAAGATCCCTGTGGTTGAGGATCTCGATCAATCGCCGGGTCAATATCGAAGATCGCGACTTCGAATATGGGTCACGCAGGCGCAATAATAACGAGTCCATCTCTCGATCCCCTGCCCCATTTTCCGGGAAGTTCAAGGAGCTATGCGCGAAATCGGCCTCTTTCGCTCTGGGGACGTCAAGCGGAATACTGGGCTCTAGGCTTGAATCACCAAGAAAGACCAACTCGAGGTTATTACCGTTATCGAACATAAATTCTCTCTGGATTGGGATTCGTCCGCAAGAGCCATCGTCTCACCGATCGGAGATCTGCGAGCCCCAGAGCAAAATGGAAGAGCCTTCAAGGACGTCGACCAAATAAAGCTAAGTCCCGAAATGATACTGAAATTGGGAAATAATTGTGAAACTACATGGCGGAATCTTGTCTCTTCCGCAAAATAGCAAAAATATATGTATGGGAATGTGTGTTGAATGGAGAGAACAACGAGTGATTTCTGGTCGCGATTAATTAAATGTGTAAGATGTCCAGTCGTGGTTAATTGATGTATACGCTGAACTCAATGTGATTCAAAGTAAACAATAGCAACTATAAAAAATACGTGTTTATTTTACAGGGTGAAGCTATCGAGGAATCGCCACAGGTCGACAAATCATCGGTGTTTGAGACGTGACCGTTTAGCGTTCGTAGGCAACGGGTGTTGAACTTTCGTGCCTCATTTTGGTCGCACTCTGCTCAGGAAATCGAGCATTTTGAGGGGCAATGACAATGGCTACGGATCATCGGAAAACATGCTATCTGCGATTTTTCACGAATAAATACCGAGGTATTCCTGTGAAGAGCAAATAAACTTGAATTTCTTGCATCGGAGCCGTTGGCTGTTTGACACATCGGCGAGCGGGCAAGCAATCCGAGGGAAGATCGTAGCAAATGACAAAGTGCTGTTACACCAGCGGCGAGCCGCAATTGAAAATTGCCGCGCGCTAGTGGCGCTGCAGTCGCGAGGAAGAGGCGGCCAATGGAGGCGAGCCACGTGAGGAATATGCGCCAACGACTTCGCGCATCGCGTGACCGAACACGCGGCGAATCGCGTGTGAGGAAGACCACTGGGGGGGCAGCCAGAAAGACTGGGGGAAAAACGAGGCTCGAGACGCCGGTTCGAGTCGCGAGAAGTCGAGAACGAGAGTCGAGCGAGGACGGTTGCGTGCGAGAGCTGTGTGATAAAAACCAAGCGTGAGAACTGTATAGACTGTGTGGTGAAGGCGAAGGGACTGTGTGTCCTGGCAAGGACTGTGTGGCTCCAAAATAAAAGGAGAAGTGGACAGAGTGGAGTGAGGCCTGCGTGGCCGGACAGAATAAACGTTGTGCGTTTTGCGAGTACGCGCAAGAGTATCGGGAGACCTAGTCTTAATTATCGCGTGTGTTCAAATTAACTTAATTATCGTTATCTGTCGTGTGATTACGAGTAGTCTAATTTACCGTTGTTTCGTTTTTCGTTCGTATTCCGAGGTATATTCCGAAATTAAAAAGCCTTCGGCCTATTGTCCGCGTAACGACGAAATATATATATATATATATAAGCGTATCAGCCGAATTAGTGTTAAAAAGAAAGGACTCGTGTACAGAAAATTCTTTACCCCTCCCCTCCTCGACCCAGGTGTGCCGAGCCCTGCGTGGAGCAAAGGCAAATACTCAGGTAACCAACAAGAGGGTCAAAGTAACATTAACAGATCTCAGAAGTGGGATATCGTTCGGAGTATTCGGTGCGCGAAAAACAAAAAAAAAAAAACGTTCGAAAGTGCGCGACCGGCCGAAAGGACCGTCAAAAGTGAACGTGTGTGCGCGACAAAAAAAAAAAAAGAGAACAAATCGAAACCAAATGGACGAAGCCGCGTTCGATAGATTCGCGCAACGTGCCGGCAAAATGCCCGTGGAACGCTCATTCGTGGCGGGGCGCGGTAGGGGAACGAAAGTGGACTCGACCGCGTGGCGAGCGAGCCAAGATGGCGGCTTGGCCGCATCCGGGCAGCGCGCGTCCTCAAGCGAGGAAGAAAGCGTGCGTCGGGTTGCCGGGGAACAGGCGCAACCGCCGCCATTATCCCATGTCGCGGGGGCTAGTGGGGACGCGTCCCATGACAGTTCAGCGCCGTCTGAACCGCGAGTGCCACCGGCGCAACACTCATCGCGCGTGGAGGAAAACACGAGTGCACCGATTGTTGACGCGTTAAAAATAGCGCTCGCGAGTGAAGTCCAGGACGCAGTGATCCAACTGATCGCTGGTCTTATTAGCGGGAGACCCGAAAAATCGCCATTGTCGGGGGCGACTGCGAAGTCGGGACCGCCGGCAATACCGTGGTTCCACGTGGTGCCAGAATTATCCAAGGACATTGAATATTTCTACGGCGAGGTGGACGGCATTCGGGCACGTGAGTGGATCAACAATCTCGAAGAACTGAGTCAACTACACCGCTGGCCTGACGAATACCTGCTGGCATTAGCGCGGATGCACCTGAGGGAGGGTGCCCGCGATTGGTGGCGTTCCCGGGGATCAGAACTCACGACGTGGGGAGAGTTCCGCGAGGCGTTCCTTGCCACATTCGCCGTTGGGGACGACCAGGCGACGCGGTGGACAAAAATGAAGGCACGCCGACAAATTAAAGGTGAGACGTTGACACGATATTTTCATGCGAAGGTCCGATTGTGTGGGCCGCTAAATCTGACGTTCAGGGAGGAGCGTGCCGAGATCATTGCTGGCTTGGCATCTCGGGAGCTGTTTAATTTGGTGATGCCGTCGGCACAGTATTCCCACGACGGACTACTCCACGATTTGATATTTTACGAAAAGACTTTGGCGACGCAAAGGGGTAGCGAGGGGTCGGGTACCGCACGGCGGGATCCGCCAGTGAACCGGGGGGAAGCCGCAGGTGCGGTAGGTTGCCGGATTGAACGGCCAACGCGCGAAGGGCCGGAGCGAGATGCTGGGGCGGGACGATGGCGAAGCGAACGCACATGTTACTCGTGTCGGAAGACGGGACACTTAGCACGAGAGTGCCCGGAGCAGCGTAGAACGCTAGTGTGTTACCAGTGCAATCAGCCGGGGCACATCCGTAGCCAATGCAAGTCCCGAGCAGAAAAGCCAGTGGTATCCGCACTGACTACCCAGCGTGACGAGACGGCAAATAAATATCTGAAGCTCGCTCAGGTTAACGGGAGGTCGATCATGGCTTTCGTGGATACGGGCAGTTCAGAGTGCACCATCCGCCAGTCGAGGGTGCAACAAGAGGGGTTCCGGGTGGACAACCAGTCGACGGCGTTAAAACCCTTCGGCCCGCCAGAATACGTCGTCCGAAGCTGCGGAATTGTTGTCGCTGAAATAGAAATAGATGGAGTCGTGGTGGCGAATATCAAGGTCCAGGTGGTCCCGGACAATGTTCAGGCAGTCGATATGCTCGTCGGACGGACATTCACGGAACACCCAGGTGTGACGTTCCTGAAGAAACAACACGAACTGACTTTCTGTAAGGATCCCGAGCCGTTCGTCGAGGCGTGCGAACAACCGAGGGGAGGTCTGGAGACCAGCCGGCCGTGCGAGATACCACCGAGGACGATCTCACTCATCGGTATCGTGGGATCGGGAAACAGCGCAACAATCCCCGTGGTCAACTGGGGAGAGCGACCGACGAGGTATCCAGCGGGGAAGCGTCTCTTCAGGGGCGAGGTTATGCCCATGAGTGTGGTCCGGAAGACGGAAAAGGGGAGACCAATCACCGAGGCCGATGTCGACGTTGGGCCGGGTCAACCGCCGGCGGTGCGCGCGGAAATACTGAAAATGCTTAACGAATTTCGAGACTGTGTGGCGCTAACGATGAGCGAGCTGGGCTGCTCGACCACGACCGAAATGGAGATTCGACTAAAAAAGGACGCAGGAGTGGTCCAATGTAAGCCGTACCGAGCGACCGAGAAGGAGCGAGAGCAGATGCGAACTATTCTCGCAGTCTGGCGCGAAGCGGGAATAGTGCGCGAGACTCAGTCCCAATTGGCGAGCCCGGTTTTATTGGTCAGAAAGAAGTCGGGGGAGATGCGGCTGTGCGTAGATTTCAGGAAGCTAAACGCCATCACGGAAAGGATGCATTTCCCCCTGCCCAACATCGACGAGCATCTTGCCCAAATTCGACATAGCCAATTGTTCGTAGTGTTGGATTTGGCCCAGGGCTACCTGCAAATTCCACTCGCGGAGAGTGCGCGGGAAAAAACAGCTATCATCACTGCCGAGGAAACGGCAGAATTTAATCGAATGATTTTTGGACTTATGAATGGACCCGCGTATTTTAGCAAGGCCATGCATCGGGCATTGGGGCCCTTGCGGGACAAAGTGGCGTTATATTACCTCGATGACGTGTTAGTTCCAGGAATTAGTTGGGTGGACATCAAGGACAAGCTGCGGCAGGTGTTGGAAGCGTTGAGGCGGGCAGGTCTCACTGTAAAACTTTCAAAGTGCAAATTTCTGCATGAGCGAGTCACATATTTGGGGCACGAGTTGACGCCCGGGGGAATCGAGCCTGGGCAGCTGAAGGTGGCCGCGATCGGAGAGATGTCGGCGCCACGCAATGTCCACGAAGTGCGGCGTTTTCTGGGACTCGTGGGTTTTTTTTCGAAAATTTGTTCCTAGGTTCGCCAACATCGCAGCACCACTAACGTTACTCCTTCGGAATGGAGTCGCCTTCGATTGGGGAGAACCGCAGAGAGAGGCGTTCGAAGAGTTGAAGCGGAGGCTGACACAACCTCCGGTACTAAAAACCTTCGACCCGGGGGCCGCCACGGAACTTCACACTGACGCGAGCGCCGTGGGGCTAGGAGGTCTGCTGCTGCAGCGCGGGGACGATCACAAGTGGCGTTTGGTCTACGCGATCAGCAGAAGAACATCCGAACCAGAAAGTCGTTATCATTCGAGCACGCTCGAACTGCTGGCAATCGTTTGGGCCGTGACGAGGTTGAGACCCTTATTGGCGAATATTCCGTTTACCGTTGTCTCGGACTGTCAGGCACTCTGCTATCTAAGCACGCAAAGGAGCCTAAATCCACAGGTCATTCGCTGGAACGACCTGCTCAGCGATTATGAGTATGAGATTGTTCACAGAGCAGGGGTAAAGATGCAGCACGCGGATGCCTTAAGCAGGGCGCCGGTCGATGCGCCTCGGGTTCCCGAGGTGGCTGCGGTCCAGAGGATGGAGGACGACAAGGCGATAGTCGCCATGTACCAACGCGGAGACGAGTGGGTCCGGAACAACGTCCGCGTCTTGGAGAAGGCCGAGGGAGAGAGGACGCCCGATGAGCGAGGCAGCGTGGAAGGATACCAACTTGTAGACGGGATCCTCTATAAACTCAAAGATGGTCGGCAACTTTACGTGGTCCCGAAGATGATGCGAAAGTCGGTGGTCGTGGCCAGTCACGATCTGCACAGTCATCCGGGGACTGAACGAACGCTGGCAAAAATTCGGGAGCACTACTATTTTCCGTACGCCCGGAGGTATGTTCGACGGCACGTCAGAGGGTGCCTGGCGTGTGGGCTGGGAAAGGCGAAGCCCGGGCGACAGGCGGGCGAATTACATCCCATTCCGCCGGGAATTCGGCCGTTCGAAATCGTCCACCTGGATCATCTGGGGCCGTTCGTGACCAGCAAAAAGGGGAATAAGTTCCTCTTGGTTCTCGTGGATAACCTAACCAAATTCGTGCAGCTGTGGCCGGTGAGGGATACGAGGACATCGGGGACGCTGAGACACCTACGGCGATTTGTGGAGCAGTACGAGGCGCCAGCCCGTATCATTACGGATCGAGGGACGGGGTTTACGGCTGGGGCCTTCGAGGCCTTTTGTCGGCAGCATGGCAGCGAAACACCGACTACCAACTCGGACAAATCGTCTTCATGCGAACTGCACCGATGCCGACGGGGGAGTCGACGAAGCTCCAACCCAAATACCGGGGTCCGTTGGAGATCACCGCCGTGCTGGAGCACGACACGTATCAGGTGGTGGACCTGTCTCGAGAGGGCGGGAGGCGGTACGCCTCTACCGCCCACGCGTCGCAGCTCAAACCGTGGGAGCCGGCTTACGAAAGCGACGGAAACGACTCGTCGGGGGACGAGAGCGCCAACGAGGACGGCCGAGACGCCGTGGAACCATCGACGACGGGCGACACCGAGGCGGGCGTGTCAGGTGAACCGGACCAGGTGCGAGCAGCCACCAGGGTGCCCGCAAGGAGACGACGACCACCTAGATGGCTGGAGAATTACGTCACCGAGCTCGAGGACGACCTCGACGAGGATGGCCGAGCTGTTACACCAGCGGCGAGCCGCAATTGAAAATTGCCGCACGCTAGTGGCGCTGCAGTCGCGAGGAAGAGGCCGCCAATGGAGGCGAGCCACGTGAGGAATATGCGCCAACGACTTCGCGCATCGCGTGACCGAACACGCGGCGAATCGCGTGTGAGGAAGACGACTGGGGGGGAAGCCAGAAAGACTGGGGGAAAAACGAGGGTCGAGACGCCGGTTCGAGTCGCGAGAAATCGAGAACGAGAGTCGAGCGAGGACGGTTGCGTGCGAGAGCTGTATGATAAAAACCAAGCGTGAGAACTGTATAGACTGTGTGGTGAAGGCGAAGGGACTGTGTGTCCTGGCAAGGACTGTGTGGCTCCAAAATTAAAGGAGACGTGGACAGAGTGGAGTGAGGCCTGCGTGGCCGGACAGAATAAACGTTGTGCGTTTTGCGAGTACGCGCAAGAGTACCGGGAGACCTAGTCTTAATTATCGCGTGTGTTCAAATTAACTTAATTATCGTTATCTGTCGTGTGATTACGAATAATCTAATTTACCGTTGTTTCGTTTTCCGTTCGTATTCCGAGGTATATTCCGAAATTAAAAAGCCTTCGGCCTATTATCCGCGTAACGACGAAATATATATATATATATATATATATATATATATATAGGCGTATCAGCCGAATTAGTGTTAAAAAGAAAGGACTCGTGTACAGAAAATTCTTTACCCCTCCCCTCCTCGACCCAGGTGTGCCGAGCCCTGCGTGGAGCAAAGGCAAATACTCAGGTAACCAACAAGAGGGTCAAAGTAACATTAACAGTGCGTAAATTGAGGCTATGAGACAGGTCATATTTTGTATTCTTACGTCAATATAAATTCCAGCGATACGATTGTGCTATCAACATTCGAGGATACACGATTATATCCATATGATCGCGGGTACGGCGAAATTGCGTCGATGTTGAAGAATTCGTGAACTTCGCGTGCTGCTGTTGTCGCGTCAAAGCGACACTTACTATTATCGTCGGTAAGAACAAAAGAAAAACACTTTTCGAGTCTCACTTTCACCGTGAGCAAAATCACCCATTAATTTTCGTCAATGTTGCTCTTCGGAGACGCCGAAAAAATCCAAGTGTAGAAGAAGGATGTAAATCAATCTAACACGACAAAACCCCGGGGTTCCGATCCACGCAACTGCCCGGCGGTACGAGAAAGGTGGGCGCGCTGTGTGTCAGGGCCTTTACACATGGCGTATTCTATTCGATGTAGTGTATGTTTTGATACGAGCGATTGTCGAGCGAGTTGACAAACGGTGCACTTCAGGCTGAAACGCGGCGTTTCAGCGTGAAGTGATTTTAGAACGATTCTGAGGTGTTGAAGAATTTTCGTGGAAAAAAAATCGTTCGGAAATTCGGTCGAATATTATGAGATCTCAAGACTGAGTCGACGGATCGAAAAATAACCCAAACAAAATCGATAGAAAGAAATAATATTTCATTGGTAAAATGTCATTAAATTTTTTATTCGTCGCCGCGTTTTTGCGTAATATCGAATCAAAGTTAAAACGTCTTCTGCTAAAGCCCATCTTACTGTATAAAGAGTCGCGGCGTGTTCGTCAGTCGATTAGTGGCGTCGAGATCGGTGGCATCGATCAGTGGCGTCGACTTTTTTTTGAATACTTGGCGTCAAGACGCTGCCGGGTCTCTTAATGCCCAGGTTCCCAGAAGTGTCGCGAAGTTAGAGGCATAGGCGCCCCGTTTATAACCTCAATATCGGCCCAAGGAGCTATCAATAATCAACATCGGTCATATTTATTGGTGCAAAATATGAGGTGCCATCTCCATAATTATTGTTACCGAAAATAGCAGTAAATGTATACGTGTACATAGAAATACTTGCAAGCAGTAACCTCAATTATTCGTGTCATTCATAATTTATTAAAATTTACATTTTTTCTGCCGCTATACGTGCATTAACGAAGAAGAATAAACAGTGCACTATAATTGAACCGAAGATAAGAAACTTTTCAACCAGGCATCAACTCATTCAGCTAGAATGTATTTTATACATAAGAGAACAAAATAGATTTATCCTCATTGAACTCGCTTGGATTTCAATGGTTGATGGACCATTCGCCAATTAATTACTGGATAGACTTTTCGGATTTATACTCGTCAGTTCATGAGCTTATGTATTCCTATTTGCATAGGAATATCATTAGTTTTTCAATAATTTGTGGAAAATGCAGATTCTTAGGTTAGGCTATAACGAAAACGGGTGGCTATTGTTGTCTCTGTCGCACAGAACATGGTCCAAACATGGCCGGGGTCACACGGACCCCATGTGACCACTAAGTTACAGGCCGAGGGTATGACCTGGAAGGATTAAGATGAGAATCAGTCGTTCGTGCAGATTTGTGATACATTGGCCTCCAGTAAATATTTACTATATTGGTGGGTAGCCCCTTTGTGTGGGTAACAACCGCAAGGGGGAAAATGATATCTTCTTGCGTCCACGTCGCGCTCGCCGGAAATGTTACTGTCGCGCCAATGTCCCGCGCGACAACGCAATAACAGAAGCGGCTAATGGAAACTCTGGCTGCAGCCGCATATAGGGGTGAGCGACTGCTAGGCAACCACTTATACACAAACACACTTACACCTCTGAGCGGCCCGGCAGAGGCCCCGCGGTGGGTTTAGTCTGGGGACCCTGTGAACGAGTATCGCCCAAAGCTGAAAGGGAACCCTATAGACGGGTATTTTTTCCAAGCGGGTCATGGATGTAGGGAGATACCCTATAAACTGGTATTGCCCACGAGAAAATGAACCTACGGAACTCCCCCTGGCGGGACGTGGAGAGACTGCGCACAACTCCCTGGTGGGGATCTCCGACCAACCCACATCTACCTTACAGAGAACGGGGAAGACGAAAACAAGTACGATGAACACGCATGAACAAAAACAATACCCCGGGTGGTTACCCCCGAACGGGGGGACTTCTCCCTGAGCTCCAACCGGGTGCAAGCCCTGGTGGCTCAGAGCCGCAGCAAGGATTCTGGGGGCTGCATAACATGCCAGTCAACAACAGGACACAAGACAGACGAAGACAAGACGGACAGAGACAGCCACTTGCTGGAGGTTCACACGAGCCAGACGACGCCGCAGCGTTTCCAGCAATGCGAGCCTTGCGAGCTTTAAGAGCGCAACAGGCGACAGTCTACTGGAAAACGTGACGACAAAGTGTCTAGAACTGCAGACGATTGACGAGCTTAAGGACCATCTGCGGATAATCCTCAAGCGAGTCAGAGTCATGCAGGAAAGACAAGCGTACAGAAAAACGCGAACAAAGAGACAAAAGACGATATTAAACCCACGACGGAGGATGCTGAGATTGCCCTGGGCAAATGCGAAAGGCTCAGGAAACTAAGGACAGCCAGACAGGACAAAAAGACGAAACCGGACCCAACGCCGAAACAAAAACATGACTAGTCTGACGCCAGCCCTCCCCAACAGCCGGCGAAAAGTCCGACGACGACTGAGGACACGCAACCGCCAAAGGGGAGCTGGCAACTACAAGCAAGCAAAAAGAAATGGCAGATAAAAAAACAAAAAAAACAGAACAGAACAAGCAGACGGACGAGAAAAGTAATATGATCGGGCAAGACAGACCGCGCCCAATGTCTCGGGGGACGGCCATCCTTGTCAAACCACAACAAGACACGACCTACGCAAACTTACTGCAACAGGTCAAGACGAAGGTAGACCCCGCGACGGACAACGTGACGGTGAGTGGCTACCTCAAAACAAAGGATGGAGGACTGCTGTTTAAACTGCAGTCAGGACGAGAGGGAAGCCAAAGCTTCCAGCGCTCCTCTCCAGAGCGCAATGGGCCAGGAGGGGCGCGTCCAGGCCATGATTTCCAGTACATCGCTGGAGATTATTCACCTGGGCTGCGTCACGACTCCTGAGGAGGTCGCAGCGATCCTCAAACAAGAGACGGAACAGGAAGGGGACCTGAAGGTGCACATCTTCGGCCCCAACAAATCCGGACGGTGTATGGCCGTGTGGAAGCTAGAATCGCAGAGAGCCATGCACTTACTGAAACGACAGCGACTTAAGATCGGGTGGATCAATTGCCGCGTCCGACTCAGGATGATAGTACCAAGGTGCTGCCGGTGCCTTGGCTACGGACACACGAGACGGAACTGCAAGGGACCAGACAGGATGGACTGCTGATGAAAATGCGGGGGCGGGGGCCACGTTGGCAAGAGTCGCCAAAACCGACCAGCCTGCTTCCTGTGCATCGAGGCCAAAAAACTGGAGGTGGCGCATCGGCCGGGCACCAGTTCGTTCGCAGTCTCCAGAGCCGCATTGCAAGAGAGCAGGAACAAGATATGACGAAGGTCCTCCAGGGAAACCTGAACCGAAGTCAGACGGCACAGCTACTGTTACCGCAAATAGCTCACGAACTTAACGCGACGATACTGATACTATCCGAACAATACCGAGACGAGACAACGCCAACGTGGCTCTCCAACACCGGGGGCACCGCCGCCATCTGGGTCAGGGGGGATGCCGCTTCCCGGATATCTTCTCGCGGAGTGGCAGACGACTTCGTCTGGGCAACGGTAGTCGTTTTGACGTATATCAGCGTATACCTACCGCCAAACTGCACCGTCGGGGAGTTCGGGGAGAGGGTGTCTTTCCTCGAGGATGAGCTACGGCTTATACAAGGGCCCGTAATCGTCGCAGGCGACTTTAACGCCAGAGCGATCGAATGGGGAATGACCACGACGAACAAACGGGGCGGCTTCTGCTGGAGAAGGCCGCGAGGCTGGACCTGGCAGTGGCCAATACGGGAAACACGCCAACGTACAAAAGACCGGGCTTTAGGGACTCCGTTCCCGACATGACGCTGACGTCGGACAGAACCCTTTCACAGATAAGGTGCTGGCGGGTGGTCGAGGGCTACGGTGCCAGTGACCACCAGTAGATAGCCTTTGAAGTGGGAGGCGACACGACAACTCGGCCCCGACGGAGTACACCGCCGCCGCGGTGGAATCACAAAGACTAGACAGGGACAGATTCTCCGATGAGCTGATGGCAGCACCAGCTCTAAAGGGCAACGTTCCCGACAAACTGACTGGGCGGCAAAGCGCCGAACGACTGATCGACGAGACGACGGAACTCGTCCAGCGGCTCTGCAAGGACACAATTCCACAGAAACGCTACGGACGAAACCAACAACAACAATACTGGTGGGCGGACGAAATCGCAGAACTGCGGAGGGCCTGCTTCGCCTGTAGGAGGGAACTCACTCGGGCAAGGGGGGGGAAGCAGAGACGCATAGAACAGCTTACAGGATGGCACGGAAAAAACTGACGACAACGATCAAGGACACAAAACGGAAGCTTTGGAGGGAACTGTGCGACGAGGTGGATCGGGACCCCTGGGGCACCGGCTACAACCTAGTAACCAGTAGACCGGGGCTCGGACGCCAACCGGCGCGATGGACCCTTTAACGACACGGACGATCATCGACGGACTTTTTCCAACGCAGGAGACGAGAACGGAAACGGAAGGTGACGGAGAATCTGGGGACATACCACTCTTTTCCGAGAAGAAGCTCGCGAGAGTGACCGCCTCGATGAAGGTTGAAAAGCTCCCGGACCGGACGGCATTCCGGGGGAGATTCTGCGGCTGATGGGCAACCTGAAGCCGCGGGTCCTCCTGGACATGTACAACACATGCTTGACGACAGGCACGTTCGGTGAGCGGTGGAAGATGGTGAGGCTGGTGCCCATTGCTAAAGGCGAGGAGGACCCTCACTCGCCGTCGGCCTACCGCCTGCTGAGCTTACTCGACACGATAGGAAAACTGTACGAACAACTGGCCCCCAGGAGCAGTACCGCCACCGAGTGGCGGATTGCACGGGCCCTGCGAACCCGGGGTACCCGAGCCAACCATACCGTAACCCTGGGTAACGTTGCAACGACCCATCGGCGCCTGGCGAGCGGTGTTTGCATGCTTGCATGCGGCACTGCGAGTCGGACGCTAGTGGTATGTGACACTCCCAGGAACGGGGGCCTTGGCTTAACCGCCTGGGCTGCGAGGAGCATAACCTCTATAAAAAATTCTCAACCTCAGGCTTTGGCGGGCGGCTGAGGGGGTCCTTGGCTGTGGAGTTGGCCAAGTCTTGAGCTCCGCCAACTCCGGGGCACCTGGGGGACCCCGGCAGTACAAATCCCCCTTGCGTCGGTAAGGCGGAAGGCCGGCGTGTACCTTTAGACCCGGCCAGACTCGTGGGATTAAAAATGGAAAATATAACAACCAAAGCAAGCAAAACTGGAGACAACAAGGCAACGACACAAGGCACATCTACGGACAAGATTATGGAAACGGGCACAGAACTGACGAGACCAGGCATGTCGAGAAGTTCTAGCGTAGCGTCGATCGCTTCCGAGGGAGGACGCTCCCAAGGAAGCGTGAAGCGCTCGCGAGAAGACCTCGTTTTCGACAGTGATTCGACGGGGTCCTCTTCACGTGGGGGTTCCTCGAAGAATTCTGCCGCAAAACGCAAGAAGGCAGGACCGAAGTCCAAAAAGAAGGCCGAGGGCTGGGTTGAGGAAACATTCCTCAAGCCGGCACAGAAGACACCTGAGGTGAAACAAGTGACGACGGCGCCCGTGGAGGCGGAGAAAAGCCCCCCCCCCCCTCGAGGAACAGCACGGGGAAGAGATGAAAGTGGATATGTCGGAGAAGGCGTTCTTGACGGAGGCGGAGAAGGATAAGGCGAGCGAGCGGTGGCTCGGTGAAACGAGAGAGGAGGTAGAGGCTGTAATGTTCAAAGAGGCGAACAAGATAACTAAGTCGACAATATGTGCGATGCTCATCCATATGGATGAATACGAAAGGGAGGTTCGCAAGCAGCGGAATTACCCTACTAGGTGGCGCTCAGCAGTACGCAGGTACGGAAGAGAGACTGACCAGATGGAAGGAGAACGCAACAACCTCAGGTTGCTCCTGGGCGATGCGAGGGTGGAGAGGGAGAGGCAGAATGCGAAGATCGACAGACTCCGGGCAGAGGCTGAGAGACAGCGGGCAGAGGCTGAGCGGCTGCGGGCGGAGGTAGCGAGGCTACAGGTTGAAGCGACCAAGAGGGCTGAGGAGGCTGTGAGGCGCCTGGAGGAAGGGAGGAAGGAGACACCTCAGCAGACGTACGCGTCTGCCGTCGGGAAAAGTGGACATGCTGGCTCGACTGGTGGTGGGCAAGCGCCATCGGTCGGGTCAGTCACGTTGGGGAGAAAACCTCCCCAACCTAAGACGGTGGCCGTGATAGTGCGGCCCACCAGCAAGTCGGACGATAGAGCCGTGGAGGTGGTCCAGAAGGACCTCCTTCGCGGTCTTAAAGAGCACCGTAATACCCTTAAAGTAGCGTCTGTTAGGCAGACGCGAAATAAGGGTGTTGTGATCAACGTCGCCTCGAAAGAGGACGCCGAGATAATAACGAGTGCAGACCTTAGCGGCATGAGCCTCACGGCAGTGATTGCCGCTAAAAGAAAACCGTCGCTAATTATTTACGACGTGGAGCTTGAAGTGACCAAGGAAGACCTGAAGGAGGACTTCATTGCGAAGAACCTCCTCAGGCATTCGAACGAGTCGGAGGCTGTCCTCTCTGAGGCAGTCTCCTTCGAACACTGTTTTAGAAATAAACAGGGGCTGAACAATTGGATTGTTTAGCTACCCATGAGTCACATGGAAGGAGTCCTCAAGCGGGGGCGTGTGTACCTCGCTTGGGGCTCATATAGGAGCACCGAGTATCTTAACGTTACTCGGTGCTTCAAGTGTTGTGGCTACGGCCACATCGCGAAAAACTGCAGTGCTCCAGACCAGGTCTGTGAGCACTGCGGATCGAACGATCATTTGCGAAGCGCCTGCCCTGCCACTGTGACCTCGAAGTGCGTTAACTGCACAAGGAGCAAGAGGAAGGACGTGGCACACACTGCGATGAGCAAGCTGTGCCCGGAATATATCCGAAACGTCGGGTTGTACCGGGCGCAGCTTGACCTTGGCTGAGGACAACGCTGGCCTAGCGATAGGCATTAAGTGTTGTATCGTTCGCACCTGGCTACGGTCAGGTGCGACGATTTATTTGCATTAAGGACATGGACTAGTAGTGAAGTGCCGCGTGAGTTTAGTCTGGTGGCCGTTCCTGGCTTCGGCCAGTGAACGGGGTCGGTCGTCTGTTGCCGTTGGAGTGTTGGTGGACTATGGATTCTTTGTGCGTGTATCGTCAGAATGTGTAGTGCTTCGATTTCACGCTATGGGACAGTGGGCTGTTGAGTTTCATAACCTCATGTTGTGACTCGTCCGGCAGGAGGGTTCCCGCAGGCTGATTCCCTTGAGATGAGGCCTGTGGAAACCTCGGTGGGCGGCGACACCGCCGTTCCAGCTGGCCTACCACGGCCGTCGGGGCGGGACCCGCAAAGTGTAGTGGCACGATTGTGTGCCACGAAGACCCCACCAGTGATCTAAATTGGTACCATGGGGGCTGGGAAGCCACCGACGAGTTGTCGGCCCAGCCAGTGAGGTTGGACTCGTGGGGGCAGTGGTTAGGCCGCATGCTGGTCAGAAACCGTAAGTGGTTTCGACGTGTGAGTTGCGCACCACCAACTCGGGCAACAGCCTGCAAAGCTGTTAGAGTGTTGGAAAGTCACTCGACGCGACCGGTAGTGCACTGAGCCCGCATTCTCAGAAGTAAACCGGTAGTTACCGATTTTCCGGGCCGCGTTGGTTGCGCGTCTTCTCGACCCCTCACTCAAGGGAGTCGTGTTGGTTAAGGCTTCTAGCTAGGTACAGCACGTAAAATCATGGATATTAAACTGTACGAACAACTGATAAGACCCAGACTTACGGACGCAATCACAGCCGCTGGAGGATTATCGGACAGACAATATGGCTTCAGGAAGGGACGATCGACAATTGGAGAAATCCAAGACATCGTGACGTGACCTTCCAACGGACTCAACAGTACTTTCATGTAGCTCGCCCGATGGTGCTACTGGCGACACTGGACGTACAGACCGCCTTCAACTCGGCGAGGGGCGTGGACATCCTGGAAGCGCTGAGAGATGTTTTCGGGGTCTTGCCGTACCTACTCCGAGTGCTGAGCGACTACTTACGAAACAGACGTATTACGTACGAAACAACGGACGGACGAGAAACCCGGACGATCACGGCGGGGGTCGCCCAGGAATCAATTTTCGGATCAGACTTTTGGAATGGAGTATACGACAGTTTGCTGTGGCTGGAGATGCCGCCGGAGACTTTTTTAGTTGCTTACGCCGACGACGTAGCAGCTGTGATCGTCGAACGCGATCCGTCTCCGGCCCAGCTACGACTTAACCAAGAAATGAGGCGGGTGGACGGATAGATGACGGAACACGGACTCCGACTGGCCACAGCCAAGACAGAACTTATGCTACTGATGAGAAAGAGAATACCTAGGACAATACCGATGACTGTCGGGACAGAGATGATGGATACCAGAAATGAAATCAAGTATCTGGGGATCCCTCTAGATACGATGATGACTTTCTGGCCCCACATAAGACGGACAGCTGAGAGGGGGCGCAGTAGGACCGAGACCGAGTAAACGTCGACTACTCATGTCGACGACCCACTCGATATACGGCGCCGAGGTATGGGGGGAAGCATCCCGCGTAGCTAAATACAGACACGCAATGCCGATGGTACAGAGACAAGATGCGCTCAGGATAGCGTGCGCCTACAGGACTGTCTCGACAGGGGCAGTTCTGGTCGTGGCAGACGTGATCCCGGTGGATCTCCTAGCTTTTGAGCGAAGGAGAATCTACCTTCAGAGTGCACAGACGGTGCACAGACGGACAGATGCGAAAAGAAGGGAACGGGAGACGAGGACAAACCGATTGTTACTTGAACTGAAACCGTGGATCGGAAGGAGCTGCGGGGAGGTACATTTTTATCTCACGTAGTTCCTGACGGGACATGGATACTTTAGACGATACCTACACAACATGGGAAGGGAACGGACTGCAGACTGCAAATACTGCGAACACGACCGAAATGACGCGGAACACACATTCTTTATATGTGACCGATGGACCGAGTCGAAACACCGACTGGAGGCGGCAGTTACAGAAATCACACCAGTCAACATCGTTGGCGTGATGACCCAGGACAGCGAACGGTGGGCGTTCGTGTCCATCATCGTAGAGACTGTACTTAGGAGAAAGAATGCAGACGGATGCTTGAGTGAGCGAATGAGAAGGGCCGGTACTCAGTAGCCAAGTTCACGACAAGACGATACGATCAGACAAGAAAGAGGACATGGACAGGATGTCCGGCCGGAAGTAATGCTAACGCAGTCCACAGCCGGGCTTCGGACAGAAGTGGTTCCCCTGTCCTGACCAAGACAATTTCGATTTTTTGGCCAGCGGAGAGAGCGTTTCAGCCGGTATGCATCTCGTGGAAACCTTGGCCGAGAGGGATTACACCTCCCGATTCTATTGAGCGAGATGAGATTCCGGCACACGAGTGACAACGCTGCTCCGGGTTTTAAGAGGCAACTCCTAACCCCTGGCGCAGCGGAGATGCCCATGGTCTTTAGAAAATGTTTCCCCCTTTTTACCACGTATAAAAAAAAAGAAAAAAATTGTCTATGTTGTATTACATTTTTTTTAGGAGGGGGTAAAAATGCAAATTACGCACCGTAAGTCGGCCCCGTGGGCTGTCTCGTGTGTCGGACTCCCACACATGCCGGTGCCGTCGGAATGGTGATATACCGACTAAAACATCCCCCTCCACTGTCCGCCCCGCGGGGTGGCAACACGTTAGTATAACCTCACCCCCGCGGGTCCTGCCCATCGTCCGTCTCGTTTCGTTTACCCGTTGCTACGTCTCTTCCGTTTACATGTCATGTCTCCCTCATTCATCCTCCAGGCATCCATCATCTTTCTTACGCCTCAGCACTGCCTCGGCGAAGGTGGCGATGTCTGTCCAGTGGTCTTCGTCTCGTAGCATCAGCTCGATTATGTTATCGGGCGTGATGTGTCCAGTCCTCCGTTCCAATTGTTGTCTCCGGGTCGTCCATCTGTCACACGCAAAGAACGTGTGTTCCGCATCGTCTCGTGTGTGTCCGCAGTACTTACAGTCCGGCGTCCGTACTCGTTTCATGTTGTATAGATAATTTCGGAAATATCCGTATCCCGGGAGGAGCTGGGTTAGGTAAAAATTTACCTCCCCCCAACCCCGTTCGGTCCACGGTCTTAGGTCCGTTATCAGCCGTCTTGTCCATCGTCCGGTTGTCTCGGTCGTCCAGCGTGCGTGCCAGTCCATCAGGGTCTTTTCTCTTTCATGCCTTGCCGCGTCAGACCTTTCAGTCCCTTCGTCGCGTTCGTATATTCGTTTTCGTTCTGTGGCTAGTAGGTCTATAGGAATCACGCCCGCCACCACCAGGATCGCCTCTGCCGAGACGGTCCTGTAGGCACACGCTATCCTTAGTGCCCCCTGTCTTTGTACGTACGTCATCGTCTTCCTGTATTTTTTAATGGCCAGCGCGTCCGCCCAGACCTCTGCGCCATACAGGAGGATCGAGTGGGCCGTCGTCATCAGTAGTCTCCGTATAGACGGTCTCGGTCCGTGCGTATTTGCCATCAGGCGGCTGAGCGAAGTCACCTTCGCCGCCGTCTTCTCGACCGTCCGTTTTATATGGGGCCAGAAGGTCAGCTTCGTGTCCAGAGTCACCCCTAGATACTTGGCTTCTCCTCTGGTACCCATACATTCCGTTCCGACTGTCATTGGAATGATTGTCGGTATTCGTCGTCGCGTAAGCATGAGAAGCTCCGTCTTGTCCAGTACAAGAGACAGTCCGTGCTCCGTCATCCACCTGTCAACGCGTCTCATGACCTGATTCAGTGTCAGCTGGGCCAGATCCGCACTGCGCTCCACGATCACCGCCGCCACGTCGTCAGCGTAAGCGACGAGCGATGCGTTGCGCGGCATCTCCAGCCTCAGCAGGCTGTCATACGTCACGTTCCATAGGTCTGGTCCGAGGATTGATCCTTGTGCGACACCCGCGGTGATACTTCTGGTCACCTGTCCATCTGTCGTCTCGTACGTGATGCGTCTGTCGTTGAGATAGTCCTTCAGTACTCGTAGTAGATAAGGAGGAATCCGGAGAGTGCCTTCCAGCGCCCCCAAGATATCCCCCCACCTAGCCGAGTTGAAGGCATTTCTCACGTCTAGAGTCACCAGTATCACTAGGGGCCTTGCCACGTGACAGGCCTCGTCCGTCCTTCTAACAGTCTCGATGACCTTGCGGATTGCCCCTATAGTCGATCGTCCCTTGCGAAAGCCGTGCTGGTTCTCGGACAAGCCCCCGGCCGCTCTTTTCGCGTCTGTCAGTCGCGATCTCAGTAGAAGTTCGAAAACTTTACCCGTCGTGTCCAGTAGACTCAGAGGTCTATAGGAAGACGGCATATGCGGCTCTCCTTTTCCTTTACTAAGGAGGACCAGTCTAGCCGTCTTCCAGCGCGCGGTGAACGTCCCTGTCCTAAGACATTCGTTGTACATGCCGAGGAGTATCCCAGGCCTCAGGCGTGCCATCAGCCGGAGGGCCTCCCCGGGTATGCCGTCCGGTCCAGGTGCTTTCCCCGCCTTCAGAGAGGTCGTAGCTTTAGTAAGCTCTTCCTCAGTGAAGACCGGGGCGTCTCGTCTGTCGTCCGTGTCCCAGGGCTCCTCCCTCGTCGGGTGAGTTGGGAAGAGCCCGTTAACTATCTGTCCCATGGTCGTCGCGTCTTGGAGTTCCGGCGGGCTTCGGGCCCCTAGCTTCTGCGTCACAATCTTGTAACCCAGACCCCAGGGGTCCTGGTCCACCTCCTCGCATAGCTGTCTCCAGCAGCGCTTCTTACTGTCTTTTATCGCATTTGTCAGCGTTTTCCGTGCCGTTTTGTAGTCCGTCATAAGAGCAGCCGCGTTCGGCCGGTTCCTTTCCCGAGCCCGGTACATTCGCCTCTTCGCCCGAATGCAGAGCCTCCGCAGTTCGGCGATGTCTTCTGTCCAGCAGTACGTCGCTCGTCTATCGTGTCGAATGCTCTTGCGCGGCATTGACGCTTTGCAGAGCCGTTTCGTCAGTTTTAGGGTCTCGTCCACAAGTCGTTCGGTCCTTGTACGTCCCGTCAGTTCGTCCGGTACAATCTCCGAGGGTGCAACTGCTTCCAGCAGCGCCCTCGAGAACCTGTCGATGTCCAGTTTCCGTGTGTTCCACCGCGGTGTCGGCGCCGACCTGTTGCGTTGCGTCGTTGTGGGTCCCGCCACCTCAAAGACGATGTATTGATGATCGCTGGCGGTATAGTCGTCGATCACCACCCATCGCCTCATCAGCGGCACGATACTGTCCGAGATCAACATCACGTCCGGTATCGAGGAGCCCACCCCCGGTCTGATGTACGTCGGTACGTGTCCCGTGTTCGCTACAGTCCGGTTGAGTCTTGCTGCCATTTCCAGCAGCAGGTGTCCACGTCTGTCTGTCCTGGTCATTCCCCACTCGATCGCTCTCGCATTGAGGTCACCCGCAACTATTAAGTCACCCATCAGCTCCCTCAATGCGTCCTCCAGTCTGCCCGTCTTGTCCTCGAACTCTCTGGCGGAGCAGTTTGGGGTCAGGTAGACGCTGACGTAAATCAGGCCGCCCACCCTCACCCAGACGTAATCGTCCCCCGCTCCGCTGTCGAGCACCCGCGTTCTGGTACCCCTGACCCAAATGGCCGAGGTACCCGCGCCGTTCGGAAACCACGTCGGGGTCGTCATATTCCTGTATTGTTCGCTCAGTATCAGTACGTCAGCGTTGTGTTCAGTCGCGATTTGGGGAAGCAGGAGGTGTGCTTCCTCGCATCTGTGCATGTTTCCTTGTAGGATTGTCACGTCTTCGTCTTCTTCCTGCACTCCTCCAGCGCAGCCCTGAAGACAGCACACGCCCCGGAACCCGGGAGGTGCGGGGTACTCTCGTGCCCCGGCTCGTCGCACAGGAAGCACGTCGGTGTGTCTTTGCAGTCCTTGCCGACGTGGTTCGTCCTGCCACATTTGTAGCAGCACTGTGCTCTGTCCATGCCGTTGCAGTTCGTCCTAGTGTGTCCGTACCCAAGGCACCTATAGCACCTTGGCACAGTCGTCCTAGGCCTGACTCGGCAGTTCATCCATCCGATTTTCAGACGACCTTTCTTGAGAAGGGCGTTTGCGGCGCCCTCCTCAAGGTCACAGACAGCCATACACTGTCCATGTCTGTTTGGGCCGAAGATATGAACCTTCGGGTCCCTCGTATCGTTCGTCTCTCGTCGAAGTGCCTCCGCTACTTCCTCTTTGTCCGTCACACAGTCCAGGTCCAGTATGTCCAGTTGTACGCTGGAAGTCATGTCCCGTATTTGTGCGTCTTCTCCCAGGGCTTGCCGAAGCTTGTCCTGGAAGTTTTGTCTGTCTCCCGCCCCTCTTTTGACACGGAGCAGGACACTTCCGTCCTTCGTCCTTCGGTAGCCGTTGACCTGCACCTTTTCGGTCGCAGGATCAACGGCTTTCATACGTCGCAGTGTGTCCGCGTAGGTCTTGCCACTGGTGGGCTTAATGAGGACCACCCCAGCCCCGGGTCTCCGGGTTGGGCGGGCGTCACCCCCCTTGTTCGTGGCCGGCGTCACTGTCGTTTCTGTAGACGTTTTCGTCTTCTGTCCGTCCTGTGCGTCTATCGTCTTCCTCTTCTTCTTTGCGAGCACCGTTTTCCACGGGGTAAGCTCCGTTCCCTCCGTCGGTCTTTTGGCCGGCGTGAGATCCGGGCTTGAGCCTGTGGTCTCGCGTTTGCGTTTCGTCTGTGGCGTCTGTTGTTTGTCGACGTCACCCTCTCCGCTGGCAGTCCCGAGCACATGCATCCTATCGCACTCGTGCCATGCCTTGTCCGCAGCTTCCCTAATCCGGGCCATGTTGGTTGTGATCACGGTGCTGATGTTCGTCTGCACGCGTGTCTTTTCCGCCATTTTGACCAGGCATTCCCGGATCAGTTGTAGCTGAGTCCGGATCCTGGCCTCGGCCGTCTCCGCTACGGACGAAGCCGGTGCAGTCTTCTGTCCCGTTCGTCCGTCCTTAGTGTCACTTGTCCTTGTCGGGGTTGGGGGCCCCATTTGTTTTGATGCGTTTAAACGTTTTCCTTTTTGTTGTGTACTCATGTTTTTTAGCTCCTCCCTTTCTCACTTTTGTTTGTGCATGTGAGAGTGTTTTGGGATAAAGACACTGCAGACCGCCCTCGCCGACATATCCCCGCCACAGGCCGCCCCAGAGCGGACAGTGGTGGCCTCATCGAGGCCCCCCTGCTACTGCTGCAGGGCCCGTTCCGGGCGCCACCGGGCACTACAACAGTATGGGGATTATACACTGGCTGATGGGGCAGCCAGGTCCATCCGGCTAAGAGGACCCGGGCCCCTGTACTATCCAGTGGCCCAGGAGCATCATGCCTGGTTTATACTCGCCGTACCCTCCGACCGTCCGCCCTGAGGCGGTCTGCCGCGGAGGACGGCGGGGGTCCGAGTGCCGTCCCCTGGCGTTAAGTGTGCGTGCTAGTGAGTGTCCGCCTTTGTGACGTGTACCGGTTCATTTACTCGCGTTCATTCGATAGCCATACAGGAGGTGCTCAGGACTTGAGCCCTCCGCCATTCATCCGCACACTCACTCACATTCGCTTTTCGGGGGAGCCCGTTTATAGGGACCCCGGACATTCGCTTTTCGGTGGACCCCGTTTATAGGGGACCCCGAGCATTCGCTTTCTCAGGATGGCCCGTTTATAGAGTCACCTGATCATTCGCATCACCGGTATATCCCTCGGACGTGTTTGTGTAGATGTTTGTGTTTGTATGTTCGTGCGTGTTCTCGACATGCCGGGTGGTTAGCCCTGCACACCGGTGGCTACTGCGAGAGCGCTGAACGCACTCCCGGGCGGTGGGCTCACCAAGATCCCTACGCCGAGATGTTGTATTACATTGTCGCACTCGTAAATATACGTATTCCAGAGGAATCAAATCGAATATACTCAACTCCGGCATCTATCTGCGATTTCGGCCGCATCCTTCATTTATAGGTTAAAGAGAGCCGTGTTTCATCTCGGGTGATTTAAGAATGCTTGAGGACGTGCGTGAGGTAATTTTATCCTCAAGTTATAAATAAGAATCTCAGTTTTACGTGTAGCACAAAAATTTATGGTTTTATGCTAATTTCGACGAGTTTTCATATATGACGATTACCGATTCAGCAATGTAAACGCTCTGCCGATTAATCGCCCGGCTATCGATAACTAGGACAAGGTTAGCAAAAAAGTCTTATGAATCGAATATTCATTTATAAAAAATCAGAAAAGCAATATTGGGTCCGTAATTAGCATTATCTGAAGAATTCATGGACGAGTAATTGTCATACACATATTCGCGATAGTAAGGGCTCGTTTACACTAGGTCGACTGCCGAAGGCAGCAGTCGACATGACAATGCCGAAATGACGACATGGCAGTCGACGTAGTGTAAGCGAGCCCTAAGTAAACATACATATAAATAAACGTTGTCGATTACTGTGTACGTCTTGAATACAGGTGAACACCACTCGATCGTAAAAATATTTAAAACTATTTTATGATGAAATAGTTGTTTATAATTATTGAAAATGAATAAAAATGATGATTTTGGCGTAACAGCCATATTACGTTTTATTTTTTTAATTAAAAAAATTGTATGCAGGAGAAATTCCCGTCTTAACCCTACGTTGACACACTGGGTTATCTTGACCTCGACGAATTTTAAATTAAATGCTCACTTTCCCAAAATCGAAAGTTTTTAACAACTGTTTACACCAATTCAATTTTGTACTTTCCGAATTTTTATTATGCAGATATATTAAGAAATGTTTGAAGTGTATCCCTGACTCTGTTTCCATAAAAACCGTCCGAAAGATTTTTTAATGGCAGGTGGATGAAGTACCCAGGTCAAATTGACCTAGTGGGTCAAAATCGTGGCCAAATATAAGTGTGCCAGAGAAGGATTAAACTGTCTGTTAAAATGTTTCAATAGGAAGCAGAAAGTTTGTGACTAAGTGACTGAACATTATTCGACAGTCCTATGTGCAGACACAATCGAGTCAGCAAAGGCCTACAGACTTTTGCATAATTAGTTAAAGGGGTCGTCTCACTTTAGACGCTAAGAAAGGCTATTTTCATGATTTTTTTATAGGTGTATATTATAAATGTTGATATAAAAGTTGTTACACTTAATAAATATACTTTCGAAATACATTTTTTTTGAACATTAATTTAAGTTACTATTTATTGACGAAAATGGGAGTGAATAAAATTTCCTAAAAAAATTGTAGGTCATCGCTGTTGATGAAATCTCGGAGATGGATAATCAGAAACAAAAAATCACACGGTTTCAGATTCAGTATGTTAATGGCTGTAGCGCATATCATACACTTTTTTATAGATGTAAAAATAACAAAGTGACCGAAATTTTTCGGAGAAACAACAAACAAACGTGTTTTATTCACCGTTTCTGACAAAGAATAGTAAATAAGAAAGTTAAAAAAAATCCCCGATATGCGCTATTGCTATAGTTGTCAAGAAAATGTGGTTAAAATTTCATAAGGATCGGCTCAGTAGTTTCAAAGATTTTATCCACAAGCCGTCAAAAAACGTTCTTTCGAGAAAAATGCGTTTAAAGTTTGTTTGGGTTACATAAATGCATACATTTCTTTTCTGCATTTCGAAAGTGTATTTATTAAGTGTAACAACTTTTATATCAATTTCTATAATATAAACCTATTAAAAACGTTAATGAAAATAGCCTTTTTCCCGTCTGAAGTGAGAAGACCGCCGATTTCAAAACATACACTACATCGAATCGATTACGCCGTGTGTAAAGGCCCCGACACGCAGCCCTTTCTCGTACCGCCGGGCAGTTGCGTGGATCAGAAGCCCGGTGTTTTGTTGCGTTAGATTAAGGTACAACACCACTGTGACCCCCTGTTTTTTGCCATTTTTCAAGATTTTTTTTTGTGGAAAAAAAAGAGATATTCGAATTTTTTTTTGTTTTGTTCGTTGTTTATTGAAGATACATAAAAAAAAAATTTTCAAATTTTTTACGCCCCATGGTGACGCTGGGGAAGCTCCCGCGTCAGGTACTGTTGCCTCTGCAGTGGTTCGCGGCACGCAGTAGAACTCTCTTCAAATTCGATATGAAAAAAATACCGAGTATTTTCGTTAATAATATGATATTTTGAATAGAAGTACATAGGGATTTGAAAAAATATTTATTTTTAAAAAATAGGCACGCTTTTGAAATTAAAGGACGATTTTCGAGCAAAATTTCTCGTCGAAAATAGGCTATAACTTTTTTTATTATTGAGATATCGAAAAAATCCTATGTACTTCTTTAGATAATCTAGTTTTATTGATGCAGTCCAAATTTGAAGTCGATCGGATAAAAATTGCTCGAGTTCTGCTGCGTGCCGCACTCAAAAAAGTGGTTTTGAGAAAAACGCGTTCAAAGTTTTAGGTTTGTTAATTTATGCGATAAATTGGAAAAAAAAATTTTTACCTTTAATCAGCGATGCCGGCACCATATAGCTGGCCTTCAAGAAGCAAATCATTGTCCCTAGCATCTTTTCTCGAACTTGTAGAGGCTCTTCTTGCCTCTTTTGCAGCGTCTGCGAGCGAGCGCTCCGCCAGCTCGATCCGCGCTGCGTCGGTTTCAACGCAAAAATTGAAACAATTTGGGCCGATAGTTATCCCCAACGTCTCCAAAACTTTCATGAGGCTTCTCAGGCCATCATTGAATAATACCGCGATATCAGCTGCAATATCGACGATATTTTTGCTCCCGGACTGACACTTGGGGCCTATTGCCCAAACTGATTTGTTGTAGCTTTTGTTGTTGTTTTGCGTGAAGCCGCCCAAACAACGCTGCAGCAAATCGTCTCTGCTCAAATTTATATATCCCGGTATACCTGCCGACCCTGAAGCGCGCAGCTGCGCGGGACCCCGAGCGTCACGGAGCGCTGCACCGCTCCACAAAATATTCAATATCTCCGAAAATAATTATTTTTTCGACCTGGGTCCAACGGCATCTTAATCTTAAATGTATTTTAGATGTTTCTAGAGGGTTTTCAAAAAATCGTTTTTTTGAAGCCGTCACAGTGGTGTTGTCCCTTAATTTAAATCGTTCTTCTTCTCTCGAATTTTCTCGGCGTCTCCGAAGAGCAACATTGAGGAAAATTAATAAGTGAGTTTGCTTACGGTGAAAGTGAGACTCGAAAAGTGTTTTCTTTCGTTTTTACCGACGATGATGCTAAGTGTCGCTTCGACGCGACAACGGCGGCAAGCGAAGTCCACGAATTCTTCGTCGACGAAACTTTCCCGTACCCGCGATCATATGGATATTTTCGTGTATCCTCGAATGTTGATAGCACGATTGTATCGCTGGAATTTATATTGACGTAAGAATAAACAATATGGCCTGTCTCATAACCTCAATGTACATACTTTGTCATTTGCCACGATCTTCCCTCGCATAGCTTTCCTGCTCGCCGATGTGTCAAACAGCCAACGGCTCCGATGCGAGAAACTCAAGTTTATTTGCTCTTCACAGGAATACCTCGGTATTTATTCGTGAAAAAATCGCAGATAGCATATTTTCCGATTATGCGTAGCCAATGTCATTACCCCTCAAAATCCTCGATTTCCTGAGCAGTGTGCGACCAAAATGAGGCACGAAAGTTCAACACCGTTTGCCTACGAACGCTAAACTCTCACGTCTCAAACACGGATGATTTATGGACCTGTGGCGATTCCTCGATAGCTTCACCCTGATGACCGAGCGTACTATTGGTATGGCGTACAGAGATTGTACCCTACGGTGTACCTGTACGGTAGTACACCGCTACACGCAAATGTACATGTTACTAGTATAATACCGGTAACACTGTACAATAGTAAAATATACCATTTCTGTATCCTCACCATACTAATACCGGTACCGATACCGTGCGCACATACGTGTTAGGTACGGTACCTGGGCTATCATGTAGGAACCAGAACTAATGTAGCGTCGGATTTACCATCTAGATAGACCATCGGATTTATTCAGGGCAGCAAGTACGTACTGCCGAGGATGAAAAACGGCGTCAATCGTCGCGGCCACAGTATACAGTTCCAGTGTCGCGAGGATATCACCGCTGTCTCCAATGTCTCCGAGAGCATCAGCGAGGCTGACCTCCAGGAACTCGTCGAACCTTTCGGCTTCGTTGAGAAACAATATCTCGCCACGGATCGCACCACCAATCTATGCAAGGCCATTCGTTTACGTCTGTACGTTTCAAAACGAAAGCCGAGGACAATAGGGCCTTCTTGCATCTCAATGGTTATGGCTACTATCATCTTATAGTCAGCGTCGACTGGTTTAAACCTCCAGTCCAACAGAATTGAATGGTCAATGGTTGAAACGCGTTAAGGTAGAACGAGCGCACGCCGTTGATTTTTGTAGATCTTGTTCAATTTTTTCACTAGATATTGTATCATTATGCATTTTTCAGTAAAATTTCAGAACAGTCGACTATTTAGATTCGGAGTAATGGGTTTTAAAATTGCAGTTTTTAACACTGTAGGATCTGCATTGAAATTTAGACAGAGTAATTGACCGTAAAAAATATTTTCCCCTATAAGAAGACACATGGCAATAACATAAACACTGTCAAATTATGAATGTTTATAACGCAAATATTTTTCTTTACGGCAAAAGGTTTGAAATTTAGGAACACGATAATTTTTTTTCTCGACATTTTGAACAATACTGTTCCGCGGCGTCGCATGATGTCTTCTTATTATAGGGGACAAATATTTTTTACGGACAGTTATTCTGTCGTTACTGAACGTTTTAAGCAAAACTGAATAGAAAAGACAATCGAAACTTTTTCACTCGTTCCCTAACTAGTTTTCTATCTAAACATATTTTTTCTTTCAAAATTAATAAACACAATAGAATGGTTCGACGAATTGTGTGACCTGACTTTCGATCAATGCAGACCCTGCAGTGTTAAAAGTTGCTATTGAAAAACCCATATATGTCCCAATCCAAAGAGTCAACTGTTGTGAAACTTCACCCAAACATGTGTAATATATATTATACATGTATAGTATATGAACAATGTCTGATTAAAATGTAAACAAAATCAATAGAAATCAAGAACGCGTGCTCGTTTTACCTTAAGGACCTACACCACTGTGAAAATCCAAAATTCAGTGATATTTTGCGATTTTTTTTTGGTACAAGGACGAATAAGAGAATACTAAAATTCAAGGATGTTATTAGTCATATCTTCAAGTGAACAAAAAGAAATTTATATTTAAAAATTATACCAAATGGTGACGCTGGAGCCATTCTGGCAAGGCATGTTGAATTTGAGACTCTCTGCGGCATGCAGTATGGCTGACGAAAATTTGATTTTAGACAAAAAAATTGAAATTTCTATTAATTTACACGGGTATAGCTAGAGAAATACGAAGAGGATTGTGAAAATATTTATTTTTGTGTAATTCGCAAGCGTTAAACCAAAAACTTAATTTTCGACAGAAAAAAGGACAATCATTTGTTAATAACTAATGTTATAGTTAACTCATGGAAAATCCCGTACGTATTTCTCTTCGGATTGTTATTGTAAAGATGTACTCAAAGTTTGGAGTGAAAAAAATGAAAATTGTTGGAGTTATGCTGCTCGCCGTTTAAAAAAATTGTGTTTCGAAGAAAACGGTCGATGTCTCGCACACGGGCCAGCCACTGCCACTGCAGACCCACACGGGCCTGCGGACCTTGTTTTACAGGTACAAAACTTTTTCCCCTTATTCTAGATGGTTCAAAGCATCTCTAAATTGAAGTAAAAAAATCAATTTTTAAAAAATTTTACAGTTTCAATTCAACGCGCCCCCCCCCCCCCCCTTTCCCTTTTTTACGCAACGTTCGTCCGCTCACTGCTGCGAGCTTGAATCTCCTATTCGTCAATAAAATTCAAAAAGAGGACAAGACAATGATTGCTAAAGGATCGAGTGGTTTTTATTCGAAGCAAATAATCCTACAATTTTTTCTGATCTACCTGCGATCATTCGGATGAACTTCTGAAATCGAAACGCTTCATGTATTGCTAATTCATGTCGAAGATTATTTGAAAAAGTAAAAAAACAACGCCAAGCAATACAAAATTCTTCCGAAAATATCGCTTGCTTTACCATGTTAAAAAGTCTGATTTATCTTAGAATATTTTTATTTTTATTTAAACAATGGTTTGATTGCATATTTTCAATTTAAATGTACAAAAAAGTGAAGTAACTTTTTATAAAATAGCCAAGCAAGTTTACGAAAAAAATTGTAAACAAAATTATTAAACCGTAGGAAAGATATTTTGCGTATTATTTGATTTTTATTTTTAATAATCACCTTTCTGTTGTAACATGAAATTGGTGTTACTATTATATATTGGGAGTACAAATAAGTCTCCCCCGTTTGACAAAAGATGGCCCCACCAGGAGGTTATGGTTGAAATTTGTCAGATGTACAACGTCATATAGTAAGGTTGGACATATGGCATGACCATAACCTTCAAACATTAGCGAGTTTGTATCAGCATTACATAATTTTTTTCGTGCGAAAATGTCGAGTTTTGAGCCGAACAAGCGTCATTTGCCGGAACTCTTGCGTTTGGCACGAATCTTCCTCCAATAATGTTTCTAATTCCGCGTCTTCGTGCACTTTCGGCCTCCCGCTACGTTCTTTGTATTCGACGTCAACCTCACCGTTCTTAAATTTTTTAAACCACTCACGACAACTTCTCTCACTTGAAGCAGCCTCACCATATGCTTCCACAAGCAATCGATGCGCCGTAACTGCAGATTTTTTCAAATTAAAGTAGTAAATCAAAGGTTCCCGCAAATGACGCTTATTTGACCCAAAACTTGACATTTTCGCACAAAAAAAATCATGTGATGCTGATACAAAATCGGTAATATTTCAAGGTTATGGTCTTTTCAGATGTCCAACCTTACGATATGACGTTTTACATCTGACAATTTCAACCATAAGCTCCTGGTGGGGCCATCTTTCGTCAAACGGCGGATACTTATTTGTACTCCCAATAAAAGTAAAATATAAGTACCACACAAGTACACTGGAAATGCTGCGCAACGACTTAGCGTGCATAGTTGAAGAGAAGCTTAGCGAAGTTTGAATATGCACGGAACAAGACGATTGGCGGTGCTCGCCCGGCTCGTCATCGATTACGTTTGTTCATTAATCTACGTCGCAATACCACACATCGGTAGATGAATAACGGCCGTCGAAAAGCGATATTTCGAGTTCTCAGATGAATTCTCAAGGATTTTGGGATTGTTTGGGTTTTATTAAATGTTGTTATATTATTTTTTGCATTTATAGTTGGACGTTATTATTTATTGTGGTTGGTTGCTTTCTTTGTATTACAATGGCGACTTAATTTTAAACTCGTTTGCATGTAAGTACTATTTAATTGGTGAGTTCTTGGCTGGCTTTCGAAAAAAATTTGTCGATTGGAATTTTTACCTTGAAATAAATCACTCGTTGGGTTATCCAAAAATGTTCATTAAAAAACTCCTCGTGATCAGTAATTTGATCATTTGATGAATTTATGATCGACTGGGAGCTTTAAGAGTGCGACTTTTGTAGTATTTTTCATATGCTATACTCTGGTATTCACATCGATATTCATTAATATAGATGGATTTTATGCAGTTAGGTTATACTATTTATGTTCATGTTTATAGTTAAATCATAAAAATAATATCTCAAAATTGGTTGACTTTTGCATAAAACATTGTTAGGTTATTTAACAGAGGAAAATGTCTTATAACCCTTTCGAGGAGTTGTGACCAATAACCAGTAGCCCTGTATATATATTTATTTCAAAAAGATTTGAAATCTCCTTACAAAACTTGAACAAGTAAAAAAAACGCCAAGTAATAAAAGATGCCTTCGAAAAAATTATCGTTCGTTTCACTATCTACAAAATTTTAATTAACCTCAAAATGCTTTTGAGGTTAATTGTGATTTTCTTCAAACCATACTTGTATTTACATTATTACTTTTCCAATTCAAATATACAAAAGAAGTGAAATAACTTTCCATGCAAAAGCCAAGCAAATTTACTAGAAACGTACACAAAATTGTCAAACCTTAGAAATACTATTTTTCTCAACAATTTATTTTAAGAAACCAAATTGCTATTAAAATAAAAAGTTCGAATCACGATTATATGAAAGTACAATGTATGCATCACATAAGTACTGCATGTATGTATCACTGGAAATGCTGTGCAACGACTTGGCGTGCATGGTTTAGAAAAAAAGCTCGTACTGTAAGTTTTGTACGTTTCTAGTAAATTTGCTTGGCTTTTGCATAAAAAGTTATTTCACTTCTTTTGTACGTTTGAATTGAAAAAGTAATAATGTAAATAAAAGTATTGTTTGAAAAAAATCACAAGTATTTCGAGGTTAATTAGATTTTTCTAGATAGTCAAACGACCCATAATTTTTTCGAGGGCTTTTTTTATTACTTGGCGTTTTTTTTTTACTTGTTCATAACCTTCACGAAAGATTCTCTCGAAAGCTGTGACAGGCACAAGAATTCCACAATGACGTTCGCATTCGTAATTTAAAAAAAACTGATTGAGAATTACTTGAAACAACTTCTACTCACATTCCGAGTTGACGTATATAAATTTGTAAAGTCAAGCGGTCTGTTTAAGGTGGCAATTACTGGGCCAACCACCGATCCAATGTATTTCGTTTTTAATTTTTGTTTCACGAAAAAAAAACTCCAATATGATTTTCGTTAGTGTCCTTCCCAGAAAAGAAAGAATAATAAAATAACATCAATAACGCGTTTTTTTTCTCCAAAGCGTCACGTTTTACTTGTGTCTGCTCTTAACCAAATTTGTATACATTTGGTCTTTTTCGAAAATGTTCATTACCAACGACTGAATTTTCACTGAGTTATCGATTAATCTGTATTGAACAACAGAACTAACAATTACTAAGATTGGGTGTCTCGTGTCCCTGAAGAAACGTGATTACCGCCACAAACTCAATTATGGGAAGTTTCAGAATCCATCCACAATTCACATACGGTCTCGAAGTCACATTCTGTTTCTTCAGTGGGAAAAGTATTACTACAAGCCTAACTCTTAGCTTTCCAACTTACTCTCCAGTTACTTGCTAATGCGAGGGGGCTGACGACGAACCAAAATAGATCACACTCACTACCCTTACACCGAGCCTTGGTCCTTGTCAATCAAATTCCTTACTTCGGCATTATTCCACAACATTCTGATCTATTGTGTCACTGTTCTCGTTTTTTTCGCATCTACCCACGAAAATCAGCCAATGATGCAGAAAAGAAAACTATCAAACTCTCCCAGTGAGAACTTTCAAATTTGTTCAAAATAAAATGATTGTGGTTTCGCTCGCACGATGTTTACAACTTCATTTTTCTTGTTGTATGCATCAGCCTCACGTACTTACACCAAAATTCTCCACACCGTATGTACAGTACAGTATTGCGTGAATTTCGTTTTTGTCTTTCATATTTCCATTTTCGTCGCTTCGGACAGTTTTTTTCCACTGTATTTTATATCTTTATAGACACCTTTATCGATATTTTCCATGAATGAAATGATATATGATTTTATGCGAGTCCGTAAAGATAGCGGAAATAGAACAGGCACTACATTTCTTGACAGTCCAGAACAAATCAGAAAAAGGCATTAAAAAGTTTCTGATATTAGTTTCAAAGTCTGCAAATGCGTTCAAAAGTTTATTAACTGATAGTTATTGTATAATCTATAATAATGTTATTCTATAAACAAGCTATGAAAAAAATCAGACGTTGAACGATCGCAAAACAATGACTGGATTAATGAAGAATCTATTCCGCGTATAAAGTTTAATTAAATCATGTGCTATTTCATAAATAGGTACATCTGTACGCCATATAGAGATATCAAGGTACAAAAGACCTTTTGTCGATAAACGAAAATTGACCGGATAAAAAAAAATACAAAATCTATTCGACCTTTATCAAAGTAGAAAATATATTACGCAAAACCGGCAGCGGAATCCCTCTTGGTCTGGGATGATGCTGAAACGCCTGACCTAAACAAACCTACATCTCTCTCTCTCTCTCTCTCTCTCTCTCTCTCTCTCTCTCTCTCTCTCTCTCTCTCGCTATATATATATCTGCATAAGTTTGTGTGTGTGTTTATATTAGCATGTAAAAGATATGCAATATTTTCGCCTAACCCCTAGCTCAATTCCGAACATTTTTGGTCCTCGTATTCACCTTTTGATCGTGTGAAGCGCCTATAGCCCCTCGACGCGCAAAATGTTTACTCTGACTCCTCTGTGCAAATAATTGTGTAGGTGTTGCAAGCCCATTCGCTGGATTTTGCTCGTATTTGACGGGTTTAGATACGTGGCTGATACACGTTGGAGCTTAAAAAATCGAACAGTTAGCGAAATAGCTTTGCTAAGCTCACCGTCAACAACGCTTTGCAAAAAAATCCATGCCATAAAACTTTTAAGCTCATGATATATGTGTTTATATATGGACGGGTGTTCGCCATTCTATCACCTTTGCCGATAGTGAATTCTAACAATATATACGCATACGCGAGATATTCCCCGTTAACGCGGCCTTGTGAATTTTTTATCGCCGATTGTTTGATGTCACCGGAAAACCGAAAACACCAAAAAATAAGACATAGTGCAGATTGGACATACTATATCTCCATGTGCGGCATAATTTTACTCATTCATATTAACTCCGAAATCGTTTTTTTGGCGCATACAAAAAGCTTGGTGAAATGAAAGTAAAGAAATGAACCAATTGGATATTTATTTCACGCAATTACTTGAGTTTGTATTTTTTTAGAAATAAAAAGCATTGTTTTTCATTTAATACAAAAGCGGAGAACTAGGTTGCGAATTCAAAAAATTATGGAAAAAACAAGCGTTTTGTTTTAACACTTTTTGCGTGTGAAATCTTGTCATCATTTTCAACACGGCAACTCATGTGTTGATGATATAACGACTCCTTTTATGGATGTTATTGCAACATACTTCAAGCGTGTTTGAGCACGTTTAAAGCGCGTTGTTTCGATATACTTAAGGCGTGTAGATGCTTGTCGCCGATTTCGACGTTTTTAAAATGAGTTGATGCCCAAATCAACTGACGTCAAGCGCGCTATTTTCGCACATTATTCGATTTACCTTTATGTGACTTTCTACACGCTTCCATGCGTATTGATTTCTGCAACACCCTTTTCGGTGCGTACTGGTGGACGCTTGGCAATAATGTATTTAGCCTCACGTTAGCATACAATCTAGAATAAATAAAAATAGAAGCGTTTTCCGTCACTGACGGTTTACTCCGATGCTGTACTACCATATTTGATGGCTTCCAGTCGTCCTGAAACAAATTCCTGCGAATAAACTTTATGGCTAACACCTTGCCTCGAACCTAACCTACCTATTTCTATGACCTAACGGACGCACGCTAACCATTGAGCCATCGGCTACGTGCGGTTCTCTTATAACCAAAAGAAATCGTCTCGTCATGCATTAGCGAGCCTTATATATAAGGCTCGCTAATGCATGTCACATTTAATGTTTTTTTAAATTTATATATAGATGTATATATACATGTATTTGCACGCAAGCGCGCACACACACACACATGATTTTTATCTACATGTACGCACGTATACGCGTGTATGTGTGTGGACATGCAAATGATTGAATATATTCAAAAATCCAAATTTTTAGGACCCTTTATATTTTTTTTTACAATAATAATGTACACATAAACTTTCTATGTTACGTTTAAAATGAAAACATCTTCAACGCTCAAACAAAAACACGAAGGAAAAAGAAATTAGACCTTAAAGCGGGATATACATTTAGACCGAAAAAAAGCAATATTGAGGGATTTGTTAAACTAAACAATTATTCGACAGCTTTCAAACTTTAGGTATACTTTAATAGTATATTTAAGTATAGAAAACGATTTTTTTAAAGTAATTCATCATCAAAATGGTGGAGCTGTAGCAGAGTGTTACAGCAAGGTCGCCGCGGGAGTTGCGAATCGGCGTGCAGTCTAACTTCCCGTAGACTTTGATTTGCAATAACATTCAAACATTTTTTCAGTTAGAACATGTATAGTTTCTATGTGACGGCAATTAACATGAATAAAATGAAAATTTGAGAAAATGGCACGCATTTACAAAAACATCAACATTTCTGTAAAATGTGGATTGAAAAAGTCGTTTTTTTTCTCAATTTTTCGAAAACAATTCTCGCCAAGTAGAAGGTACCAATATTATCAATATTTCTACCAAATTTCAACTCAATCGGCTTAATAGTTTTTGAATAATCCTGCACGCCAATTTCGATAGTGCAGTTTTGAGAAAAACGCGTTTGAAGTTCACGCGCGCTCCGAATTCGAGCGGTGAGGCACAGCGTTGACGAGCTGTAACGTTTGAAGTTTTTCGAATTTCGCTTTGAAACTTTGGGAAAATATTCTACATATATAGTTCTATCGTTTCAAGAAAAAAAAGAGATCGATTTTTTGAGCGTTGTAAATATATATCCCGCTTTAAATTAAAAGAAAAGCAAAATAGAATGGTGAAACAAAAGAAACATGGAAAGGACCAAAGAATGAGAATAAATCGACAATACATAGTAAAGCAGTCGATATTTTCTTTCTTTTCTATTAGTTTAAAGGATCGCATTTTCTTTCTGCATTCCCTACAAATGTATCAATGGTCAGTCGTACTTTAGTTAAGGCACGTGCGGAAATTGAGTTGGGGCTGTGATCGGGCCCCAATAATATTCCCCTAACTTTATTCGGGCCCTAATCTGGAAGCCACATGAGGGCCGTTAGCGGCCGGTCACACTTTGCCAACAAGGGCCATTAAAGGCGCAATGACCGGGGCCTTATAAGTTGCCTCAATGGCGCCTCATCAAAACCATTTTAACGCCCTGAAAATGCCTCAACGGCGCCTTATCATAACCATTTCAGCGCCATAAAATATCCGTATCAATGGATATACGTGTATGTTAAATGAGTCAGGGTATATCAGTATTTGTTTTTATGTAATTGTTCATGTGCATAGGTGTGGGCGTGAGTACATGTGAACGTATGTGTGCGCGCGTAGAAATGTGATTGCGTATTTGCATGTGAGCCTTTATGACAAACTGCCATGACAAAATTAATACAAAAAATAATGTGAGGCGAACTCTCTTCACTGCAAACATTTATTTTTGAGGAACTATCCACTATGATAACATTTTTTAGAATGGTGATAGCTTGTAACACTTAACTTTGAAATCATAAGATTATCACATTGATTATAGTTATGGTTACAGTCTGAAATGAGTCTGTAAGGGTACAGAACGCGAAGGAGCGACATTATATGTCCGCTGTATAAAGTAAAGTATTAATGACTCCAATAAAAGTAATATTATCTTAGTTTTAATTAGGAAATTATTAAGTAATTGAATAAGTAATTCTCAATCATTAATATATCACGGAAAAATATCAACATATCACGGGGAAAAAATACACCACGGAATTCACTTGTTTTTCTGCAAGGTCCACGTAGATAAGTCGTCTCGATGAGACTTAACGCATCCTGCGCCCCCCATGCCAGTCTTTTGCATTATTTAAACAAATATATTCTACTATGGATGTGTAGTAGAAATAAAAAAATATATGGGTCTACTGAATCACTAGAATCTATTTCCATCGAGGGAAAGATCTGGAAAACAAAGACCAATTTATTTACTTATCCTACATAGTCAGATAAAGTTTATGAATGGGAAATATCAGCAAAGTCTTCAGAAGAAATAATTTTCCCTGTGATGAGTATTGAGCGGAAATTAGTTGCTATAAAAATGTCGAGAAAACCGGTTGGGACTGTTCACACTTATGCGCTAGCATTACTCCATGTATGAGTGAAACCATGAGTAATTGTTTTTATCTATGTAAAAGGTTTCTTTAATTCGATAAATAAATACTGTCTGATGTTTGTCTGCATATTTGTGCTCATCGTTGATTTTTTATTTGCTAATGCCCTCACGCTTTCTCCCAATTTGCGTTCGATAATATTATTCGATCGATGTATATAATCGATTTGAATAATTGAAATACCATCAACCATGTAGCCTAAGCTATTTATACTGGTTTATCGCTATAATAATCAGATCTGGGCCTATTGTGGAAATCCCTACTTGTTTATCCCTATACTGGCCAAGTCGGGGCCTATTGTGGAAATCCCTACAAGTTCATCCCGATAATGGCCAAGTCTGGGCCCATTGTGGAAATCCCTACTAGGGAAAGCACTAGGGAAGCCCTGAAAGGCCCTTATTTTTATTAGGGATGCCCTATCAGTTTTCCGCACGGGGGCCGCACTAATTTCAATTCTAGGAACTCCAGCGTATTTATGTACGCTGGAGGATGTATGGTATCCCACCCAAAATAGCTTGCCATGAAAACGTAACAAAATGACCGCCATGAGCGGTCGGTTCTTCTATATTTTATTTCTAGCGTCGTCTGCTATCAGGTATGCAACCGCAATTTCTGATTTGGACGCGTACACCACGATTCGTGGGAAGGCCCCTTTGGTTCACACTAAATACTCTGTGGTGTCCAATTGCTATAAATATGATATAGATAAAAGGATTTTAAGGTTTTATGACTTTATAGCAGATAATAATGATGATCGCATTGAACGTACGTCTTTAACAATAAAAAGAGGTGTGCTTGATTTTCTGGCATCTTGGTCGTTAAGGTTGACCATGATCTGATTAAAATATCGACTTTTGCCCTGTCGTCCTGCAGTTCGCATTCAAAGTAGACGGCAAGTTGTCGAACATGCGGTCGATTTTTACTTGTATCCCTTCCTCGTCGACGACGACCAGAATTTTGAAACTCGTATATAATATAGAAAAACTTAATATCCTGCAACATTATAATATATATATTTAGTCATTTGATACTACTGGTCAAAAGTTCTCGGGCCCTTTAGATACTTTCAAAACTTTTTTTACGCGGTGCCGCTGCACCTTAAGGCAAGGTTCTGCCTTGTTGGGCCAAAAAATGTTCGATTTTTCACAAATTTTTTATGCGAGAAGTATTAAATATACAATGTTGATATTTGGTATGTTAACTAAGCGGTCTTTATTGAACATGAAAATATTTTTTAAAGTTTGACAAAACATGGTGATAGGAGTGGGAGGAGCCACGTATGTCGGTGCGCGAGCGATAACATTCTTCGCTTGCAGAAGTCCTAAGTCCCGGACAGGTGATCTGAAGCAAAAAAATCAAACACATTTTCACTTTGTACAATATTGTGTATAAGTTGACCTAAAATCAAGCAGAAAAATTGAAAAAAATGGGCGATCGAAAGGAAGTTTGTTTTCTTCCCCAAAAAATTTGGCAGTTTTTTGCTCACTATTTTTTTTATTTTTCAATTTTTCTTCTTGATTCTAGGTCAACTTATACACAATATTGTACAAAGTAAAAATGTGTTTGATTTTTTTCGCTTCAAATCACCTGTCCGGGACTTCCGCAAGCGAAGAATGTCATCGCCCGCCGTGCACCGACATACGTGGCTCCTCCCACTCCCACCACCATGTTTTGTCAAACTTTAAAACATATTTTGATGTTCAATAAAGACCGCTTAGTCAACATACCGCATAACAACATTCTATATTCAATACTTTTCGCATAAAAAATTGGTGAAAAATCGGACATTTTTTGGCCCAACAAGGCAGACCCTTCCCTTAAGGCGGTATATACATTTAGACAGGAAACAAATAGGCAATATTGAGGGATTTTTTAAACTAAGAAATAATTATTCTACAATTATCAAACTTTAGGTATACTTTAATAGTATATTTAAGTATACAAAACAATTTTTTAAATGAATTCATCATCAAAATAACGGAGCTGTGGCAGAGTGTTACAGCAAGGTCGCCGCGGGAGTTGCGAATCGATGTGCACTCCAGCCTCCCGTAGACTTTGATTTGCAACAAAGTTCAAACATTTTTTTAGTTAGAACATGTATAGTTTCTATGTGACGGTAATTAAAATGAAGAAAATGCAAGTTTAAGAAAATGACACGCATGAACAAAAAAAATCAACATTTCAAGCAACATTTCTGTAAAATGTGGATTAAAAAAGTAGTTTTTCTCCAATTTTTCAAAAACAGTTCTTGTGAAGTAGAAGGTACCAATATGATCAACATTTCTACCAAGTTTCAACTCAATCGGCTTAATAGTTTTTGAGTAATCCTGCACGCCAATTTCGATAATGCACTTTGATAAAAACGCGTTTGATGTTCACGCCCGCTCCGAATCCGAGCGGTGAGGCACAGCGTTGACGGACTCTAACGTTTAAAATTTTTCGAATTTCGCTTTGACACTTTGGGAAATTATTCGACATAAATATCGTTTTAAGAAAAAAAAAGAAATCGATTTTTTGATCGTTGTACATTTATATCCCGCCTTAATAAACGCGCTTTTACAAATGACTGAAAAACATGATTGAATTTATTCGAGGTCCCAGCTAGACCCGCTCTACCTGCGTTTATAATTTTCGGACATTGAGAGATGCTTCTTTTCACATTGTCCAAACACAACTACTCGTCAAAATCGCGGTAGGTGCCGAAACGAGCGTATTTCCACAAACGAGTGACGTCACGTGTTTTTGCGCGATTTCAAAACTCTTCCTTTGGCAACAAAGGGTCTTAGCGCGGCCAAAGTTCGGGAATATTCGAAACGCTTAAATTTAACATGAATAATATTTTCGAAGTGAAATATTTCGAATTTAATCAATCCTGAACACTGGATAATTGCCAAATAATGTTATAAAAATATAATTCATTTCATTTATTATTTTACGAAGATACTATATATCTCTATATAAAGTATTATATTTTTGTTAAATGATTTTGCAATTATCTGAAGTGTCTGAAAACTTTTGACTGGTAGTGTACACACTACCCGACTTATAATATATAATAAACATTAGAGAAAGTCGGGGCAAGATGATAACGCTAAGGTCATGTTCGAATAAAACAATACATATATGAGTCAGCCAACTTTAATTATTTTTTAAACTAATCAACATTTATTAATCTTTTAATTTTGGAAGCAAAATAATCAGTCTTACTGATTTGTACCATACAATATATATTTTTAATTAAACCTTTATTTTCCCCATTTTTCCCCGTATGCAGTGCAAGATGAAACAGCGCTCGGATAATGATGGGACACGAATTATTGGTATCTTTCGCATACAAAAGTGGTTTCATTCTCAATACCATCAATCTTACGCTTATCAACCAATCGTCTAAGTTCTGTAGGATTAGTCCGAATAATCTTGCTTCCATATCATTATGATCATTTGTAAGTTCTTTTTCTTTGCCTGGTAGAAACACCGGTTGAAGAGGAACCAAATGCTTCACTAGTACCATTTCACCCTTTCTAACGAACATAGTGGTTCGTTGTAAAATATTCCGGGTTTGCGATAGCTTGTATTCATCTTGCCCCATTAGACGGTTAACGAATTAACAAAAAATCGCGCAATAACCTTGCAAATTTCTGACAAAGCGTTCTTATTATATTAACAATTAGTACTTTCATTGTGTTTACCTACCTGTCTTTAATCAATATCAGCAACTCAAATAAACTGAAACAATGTTAAACTTTACCAAAAATTACATCGTTTTGTCAAAAAATCGATATTGTTTTCTCATTCGAGACGCGTGCTTCCACCACAGTTGCTACTTTCACACTCATTCACCTCACCGTCGCTCCTCCAAACCTCAACGGGAGCACTGAGCTCGCACACACTGTTTAGTGGCTAGGCTTGTGATTCATGTTACCCCGCGTATTCGTCTTGCCCCGAGTTCCCCTACATACTAAACTGCAATTCAAATGAGAGTACTTCTCTATAACTTTGACAATATCATTCGCCTCTTTGTTAATCCATTCTCGGCGGGACGCTGCAGTTGCTTTTAATAAAGCCTGCATTATTCCAATACTGGCCAACACCTTTTCCAAGGTATCCGTCAGCTTTGGCAGTAGTGTGAGATAACGTATGGCCCCTTCCTGGTCCAACCGACGGGCATTGTGATACGTGGGACGTTTTTGTTTGTTTACGCTGTCCTCTTTGCCCATTCGTACTCGTTGTTGGTTGTTCGACAACCTGAAAAAGTATGGTAAACTATTGAGCAAGCTTAGAAACATTGGGCTGTTCTTACTTTGATGTAATCGATCGAGAAATTGGTTTTGAATTAGATTTATATCCAAAAAAAAGTCCATCGTTATGTGTGGTTTATGGAGAGAAAATCGTTTCTCGAACTGATCAGAAAAGCTTCAAAGCCCTGAATAGATCCAAGCAGTCTAAACTCCTATTCATTGCGTAACCAGTCTACGCAAGGAATTCCTTGCGTAACCTGGTTACGTAGTATAAAAAGTAATTGGTGTCTTAGTCTAGTGCAGTGTTTTTAAACGTGGGTCCCGACCCCGAGGCGGGTCGCAAAGTCTTGCTCGGGGGGTCGCGGTCGTAAGCCAAGTAAAAGTAAAAAGCACGGGTTGTAGTTCCTACATTACAATAAAAATACAATAATTTCAGGGAGAAGGCTGTGCCTGTTTATTTTTTAATAAGTTGTCGAGTTGTGGTTCTATTTTTGAGACGCAAACAACCGAAGCATTTTCTAATTGAAGCCTATTTCTCTTCTTAGCTTTTATGTTCACCATTGAACGGAACGTTACTGTCCAGTAAAAGAGACGAAAACCCAGTAAAACAGACAAAATCGACAAATGTATCAAACAAAAGTTGTTTGGAACAATACAGACGTATAAAGTTATCTGACGTCCAATCCCCTATCTTTGAAAATAGCGGGAAAAAACGCGAGAGCACCACTGACCCAGATAAGGACGCAGTGATATGTCTACTCCGCTCGCACACGCATCAACGCCGAATTTTCTAATCGTTTTTGTGCCGCTATTTTTAAAGATAGGAGGTTTGACGTTAGATAACTTTATATGTATTTTATTATTCCAAACAACTTTTGTTTAAAATATTTTTCGATCGGGCTATTCATTATCGAGATATGGCGATCTTTGAGTGTTCAACTCCTATTTCTTAAGGTTGGGGCGAGTTGAGGAGCAAAATTTCATTGGGATTACTTTCAGTTCGCAACCATCTAGCTTCAATCAAAAATTTCAATTCTACGCTAAAAGTGCTGGGTTTTCGTCTCTTTTACTAGACTATTACTTCACATAGGTAGAAAGTGGCGAATGGCACTAATAATTTCAAAGCTTCCCTTGCCAGCTCTGAGGCGCGGGGAGGGGGGTGGTGGCCAGAAGTTTTTTACTTGTAAAGGGATTGGTGAAAAACACTGGTCTAGTGGAAACTGACTATGCAGAAAAACAAATTAGTCTAGTCTTATGTTCTACTTTTGTTAGAACCAGTGAGCTCTGAATTAGCTGAATTCTACTTTTGTTAGAACCAGTGAGCTCTGAAGAGTAACTTGTTACACCGCGTAACCAGTGTACACAAGGAATTACTCTAACCAGTGTGCTCAGTATTCCTATGCATGGGACAAAAATGAGACAAATGTTGCTTTAATACTACCTGACCAATATTCACAAAGGATTATCCTTGGTAAGACTCGCTGCGCAATATATGCTTTACATTTTCATTAACAGCTAATCCATAATAATTACCATTGTAATTGTTGAAAATTCCGCCATAAGGTGCGTACACCATCGATGATATTCTCGATGCCCGTCTGGCTAACTTTGCAGTTTTCTCGGATGTGAATAAAAAATTGGGCACTGCACCACTCTAGACGGACACGTTCTGGTATATTTCGCCTTATGAACAGGAACATATTCTAAGGAGCAGTACGTTTTGGCGCCGCCTTTTTTGCGCCGCCGTTTTGGTACAAGACATTTGGGCGCGGGGATGTTTCGGCGTGGGGACGTTTTGGCGCCGCCGTTCTGGCGCGAGGACGTTTGGGCGCAAGGACGTTTAGGCGCAAGGACATTTTGGCGCGGAGACATTTTGGCGCGGGGACGTTTTGATGTTAGCGTGTTCCGGCACCAGCACAACTTGGCTTAGCACCACGAATCGTGTGTCGATGATAAACCATATGTCATAGGCCTACTAAGTCTTGAGCTGTTTGAGGAACACATTTGAAAAAAAGATGAATACTCCTTTTAATTAATACAAAATGTATAAAAATATCCGCCAAATAAAAAAAATCATTCACAAAATCATTTTTTTTTTGTTTTGTTGTTTTTTTGTCGGACTTGTTGGGGTTTTTGTTTGGGTTTGTTTGTTTGGGTTAGTTAGGGTATACAGCCAAATAAAAAAAAATCAACAAGAAAATCATTTTTTGTTTGGTTTGGTTGTTTTTTTTGTTCGGGCTTGATGGGGTTTGTTTTTGGGTTTGTTTAGGTTTCCTATTTAGGAAATTATTTTACGTTGCTTCCCTGTATAAATACAAATTGTGTGTGTATGTGTGTGTGTGTAAACGTCCTCGCGCCAAAACAGCGGCGCCAAAACGTCCCCGCGCCGAAACATCCCCGCGCCAAAACGTCTCATGCCAAAACGGCCGCGCCGAAACGGCGGCGCCAAATCATAACGTACCCCATATTCTATATATCACTTCAAAGGAGGTTGAAAAAACCCAAACTCAGATTCTAAAATATTACGCAACTATAGTCCCGATAACAATTTATATAAATCATAATTTGATATTTGATTACCTTCTTTCTCAAACGTACAATCCTCGTTTTGTCAAATGAAAGCCGCTTCACTTCGAATCTCGGCGCCGGGATGTTTCGGGACCGAGTGTCGTTTGTATGTTTTCCATTTCGTATGAACACTGCACTGCTCCCGTACTCAGTGCATTTAATTTTTAGACGTGAGTCATGTTTATGATGTTTCACGATATGGGGCAGAAAAAACTTGTGTTGTGCTTTTAAAATAATATAACTCGCACTTCTAAAACTTTGTCGTACGTTCGCCCATAATGTAGCGAGGTTATGAAAAATCGTCATATGGTCATATCAGTGAGTTGTTGTTCGGAGGTTTGGTGCGATGAAACGCGTTGTTCGAGTCGCGTGTAACTGCAGTAAGTGTGTTGTTCAGAAAAAATGGGAGACAATTTATGTGTGTTACACGAAACGTGTTCTCCGGCAACATGTTTAAATCGTGTTGATGCCAAAAATGGTATAGAGCGTATTGTTTCAACGCGCTAAAATAACTAAATCATATTGTTTTAACACACTAACAATTTCAGTTACACACCTTCGTAGGAGATCGTAACGTGCAACTAGGATCAAATTGACTCCAAGCGATTTTTGGCTTTGAATATATGGATAACTATGCTCTCATTAAAAAAAAATGTAAACACATTGTTCGTGGAAAATGTATGCAGCTTGAGAGACTGTGGGGCTAGATTTCTCATGCATGAAAGTATTCGAAGCTCTAGAAATTCAAATAGAACATTCGGATGCCGTAAGGACACGATTCCAAATTTTCTGTGAAGATGGATCGTGGTAGATACGGAGAAGCCGCAATCACTCCGATTCGATCAAGGGCCTATACTGACAATGAAGAAATTTAAGGCCTACGGAAAATCTTCCTGAGCATCTCAAGAATTGAAGTGCGCACGAGCTTACCGACAGCTTTTTCTTTCAAGAAGTAGTAGAATAAAAGTTAAGGAAGCTGGTAATAAGATCAGACCATTGCGGGGAAAATAATTTCGAAGTCCTCGGAAAAACGGCTGTGCTCACCAAAGAAAGTTTGCAAAAATAATTTGAATCACATTCGAAACATCCTGTAAAAAAAGGTATTACCAAAATTATGGGATTGACAAAAAGACGATGAGGCAGACTTTTTTAGCAGTATGAATAGATAATATCTTTTTGCCTGAAGGCAGAAGTTAGGGAAGAATATTACCAAGACAAAAAAACATATTGTTCTTAAAGAACGAAAAAAATTAGGCGTAATAATCATTTTACAAATAACGTACTCAAGCATTATTAAATCCTTACTATTGAGTATATTTCGACTTTTCTATCAGAAATATATATATTTTTAAATAAATTGAGCAGTTATTTTTGCTTGGAGAAGAAATTATTCACCATTGTTCAGCAGGGCTAAGTTGATGGGATATCAACCATAACCTGCATTTTCGTTCGGTCAGAGAAACGAAAGACGCGATGCCTATAGAAGGAAAATTCACGAACGTTATGCTGAGCATTCGATATTTCAACAGGAAATCTGATGGCATAGATTCTATACTACGTAGGTTCTCTCGCAATTCGAGCGGGCAATGCAATCTCTATAACACATAGCATAGTACAAAACGCGATTCAGATCGCGCGTAACTATACAACGAATTATTTCACACTGTCGTTGCATGTAAAGCATGCGAGTTCTCCGAAACAAAATTCAGTGTAAGTCGTCGGAATACATTAAATGTTCAAAATATATAAGGTATCACTGTTGAAGCTGACAAGCGAAAAAACATGAAATTGATTTGTCGATGCATATGAGTAAATAATTTAGTACGAGTGGTTGGTGCCGGCAAATTAATATCCTGTACCTTGTGGAAATAATGTTTAAAACTTTAACAAGTGTTTTGTTCCGCTATAAAAGTAATTTCCCAAATACTATACATCCAAAAAATAACTTTTCTATTAACTTTAACTATATCACACCGATATTGCAGAATTCGTAGGTTTTGGCTACGAGCCGTTGCAAACTACCACCAGAAGCCACAGCAACCGTCTGCTACTCACACTACAGGAAAAAGCAGAAGCCCAATAGGCGATGGTTGCTGCAAGTCCGTGTCAGATATGTGTATAGGGAACGTGCAACTCGACTGCCGCGCCTCTAGTGGTCAAAATTGAAAGCTTTTGTTGGCGATGTAAAGCAATCGGAGTATTGGAAGTGTGTGTTATTTTTCAATAATAGGTGAACTAGGTTATAATTTCGCTGTATTTTCGAATTTTCGATCAAGTTGAAGGGTATTGTTTTACAGCTATCCAAAAACGATTACGAGAAATTATTTAGAGTTATTTAAATATCTTTCCGAAAAGTAATAACCATCCATTAAGATTAGAATGTTCTTAATTGATGTTCGGCATTTGGATGATACATATAGTGACAGATGAGCAAGTCGAAAATAACATGTTACATTAAAAATCGCAAAAATGATGAAGCTGGCGGAACAAAAATAAAATGTTATTCTTTTCACATCGGAGAACCCTCATACTCCTTGGAAGCAGAAAAAACGTCAACAGCGGGTAGGTGAAATGATTAAAAAAATATACGTAAGCAGGCAAGGTGATTTACAAAACAATGTAATATATTAACAATATTATCTTTTAGCCTACTTCATTTGATTTCATATGCTTCAATAACGGGTTTGTTCATTTAAAAATGTAACTGATATGAAATTATTTTAGCGTGCACGACAAAAATTGGCAACCATTAGCAAGAGGTCGAATATATTGTGCTCATTCTTTTGGATCTAGAGCTTGCGGAGGAATGAATGTAACAAACTGCAGCATTTATATGCTTGCACCTTTTACTCAATCCTGCAACACATTGACACCACGCATCAACAATATAGCTATTGTCATCCAGCTGAAAAATATATTCGAAAGTTGTCACTGTGAGCTTCATACATATCGTTTTCTTATAATAATAAAGAAATTATACGAACGCATAGCGAAACATTGTATTTTTCTTTGTACCATAACGTTAGAGGTTATGTTTACTTTTTTTTGCACTATATCTTTTGTTTCCTCGGCATCGGTGACATGGCCAGCCATGCAGAATTATTTGCCATGTTCTTCTACGCTTTTACGAAACGCTTGACCGGATATGGATGATAAACCAAATTTGATTACCTGCACTTTACTATAAATGTCGTATATTGAAACACTAAACTACCCACAAAAGCTATGGATTTTTAACGGTAGAGGCACCACGTGTACTTTCGACCCTATTGACTCTATCAATTTTGCACCTTCCTTATATGTGTGCGCGTTCACCATGCGGGATCACCGCCAGTGGGACCACTGATGCACTATATTTTCAGGATTGTCGAGATTATTTTGAGTTTCGTTAGTAAAATTTTGCTAGTTTTATGTAAAAAATAATCTAAACCCTAATATCTCCGTCATTTTTTCAAAAAATCAGGTGACGCAATGCTCAAAACAAGTTTTTACTGCCGAGAGCCTAACGATCGTGAAATGTGCATGAATTCTGTGCGTCAGTCAGCAATTCATAATTCATCCTGTGGTAACTACAATCTATAAAGTTAGATAATAGTAAGATAATAGTTAAAAACTATTTATTAGTATTAGAGTAGTAGAAGCATACTTTACTACATCTAATTAAATTAAACATTCCGAAGGCGTCGAAGTCGCCGCGTGCTCTTTATACAGTAAGTTAGCATTTTACTGGCTGCTTAAAAACTTCGAATCGACATTACACAACAATATTAAGTATAGAACGCAAAATCCTGGGAATTCAGGACCTCCCTACCAGGTACCAAGTATATCTAAAAAATGTTAACATTTGCATTTATCATCTTTCAGTTACCATAAAAGAGCTACTTTTTGGTCTCTCTCCCTCTCCTCCCCCCCTCTCTCTCTCCCTCCCTCTCTCGCTGTGAATCTTTCAATATTTTCTATATTCACCCTCCACTTTGGTTGGAAATATCGCACTCATATGTATCCTTGCTACGACTGAAATTGTAAATTCCACGAATGAATGAATAAACGGAAAATCGAGAAATATTTATCCAAAAGTTTTCGCTGCCCAAGCATGTGTATGTGTATGTACGTGCGTATAGAATGTATGTGATCTTATTGCATGCACTTTATACATCATATGTATAGATATTTTTATTTCGAACTTTTCCTCATATCGAATTTATGATTCCAATGGAATCGTAAATCACACGTAGCGGGAATATTTTTCACTACTGGTTTCATACAAGTCTCATATGATTTTCGCTCATGTGGGCTTTTCGGCCATGTGGGCCGGCGGTACGATAAAAGTAATATATGTAGTTTACGAAGGTTACGAGAGAACTACAATTTATATGTGATGGCGGGGGGGGGGCGGGTCAAGAACACCAAACTTTGAGAACCGAACTTCTGTTAGTCTAATATTCTTATACTGATCATTATGGAAAACCCAATGGCTTTAACCTTAGGACCCTACACTATCTGTACGAAACAATTAACCTGCACGTGGGTTACGCGCACCTCAGCACTTCAAATCAACGCTGCAAACGATCTGCTTGTCGTAGAGAGTTTTTTTTCATTCGAACGCTGAAAGACTGAAGAATGGAATAGGATTTGAGAGAGAAAAACCTAATATGAATTTTTCCCCATGAAAAATGCAATTGAACAAAGCAAGAAATATATTTTAGCATTTCTCACTAAAAATATTTTTTAAATCATCACACTTTTGGCACGCGGATTTCGGAATTTTTTTTCGTTGATTCTTGACTCTCAAAAGACCGTATGGAACAAGCTTACAAAAATTGCAAATAAAACTTCGAAATTCTTCAAGAATTTCGCAAGGTGTAGAGATGGCACTTTTTTTAAATTTGAATATGTTTCGGCGTAGTTTCTTGAGGTAAAAAGTGTAAATAAATGTTTTTAAAAAATTGTGTTTTTTATTTAAAAAAAAACAGTAAAGAATATTGAGCTGATTATACCAGAAATTATTTTTGAAATAATATATGTAGCTCAAAGTACAGGATATACAACTGGGTTTAAATAACAATACTGAAAAATCGCTACTTTCAGTGTGACATGGGATATTAGAAATGAAAACAAAAGAAACGTATATTGTAATAAATGCAGAAATGCAAATGTGTTCCTTGTACATTCCGTTCGGTGCGCATTGAGAGCACTTCATCGAGCGATGATCTTGGCACCGCGGCAGTCGGCATCCAAGATTTCGTCAGGTGACAAAAGACACCACGCTACACCTTTGCTTCTTACACTGGCTCCGGCCCTGACGCCAAGGGCGGATCGAGAATTTCATTCTGGGGGCACGGGGAGGGGGGATGTGATTATTCTGGCACTCCTTAGCTTCTCGTATAGCCGCTTTGGACTGTCTCGGGGGGGGGGGCGTGCCCCGGTCCCCCCTCCCGAATCCCCCACTACCTGACGCCACACGGCCTATTTATTTTATGAGCAAATGTAACGCGAGAGTCGGAACCAGGAGGATCGAGTAACCATTTGTATCGGTTTTTCCCGTAAAGAAATTTACTCTGAGTACCGCCGAGACAGATTGCAATGTCGAATTCTTTATATTGTCACCGCTTCTTGAACGATCATGTCATCGTCGCTGTCTGCACCGTCACGGGCAGAATGCCGTCCCCCTTCTAATGACTCTTCATCAGGACCCTCCAATTCTTCTTCATAGTCTGATTTACTATCAGTCGAGTCATTGTCCAGAGGTTCCTCTTCATTGTTTTGCGCCTGCAGCATCCGCCGGACCTCCTCCGCCTTTCCTACTCGCGGCCTCGTCTCCTTGGCTGTGTTCTAATTTAAAAAATTCAGTATAGTATAATAATATTCATAGTGTAATTTCTCTTGATAAGACACTGCTTTTATAAAGATAAAGGATACAAAACAATGGAAATAACTATATACTTATACAGAGCAAAGGATCGCAAAAAGTGTGGGCTTACGCTAACCCCAGGCTCTCGAAGAATCGCCATTGCGTCATTCTCAAACTATAACGGACGGTTAGTCCCGTACAAACCTGCTTTCGATAATCCTCCTAACGAAATCGATATTTTCACGTGACTACCCAAACCGATGGGCTGTCAGGGCCCTAAAAATTATGTGGGGTTTGGGGTACCCATGTGGTTTTACCCATTGAGGTTTAGTCATGGTCAATGTTGTTCGGTCAGCTAAATCGAGTTTAAGTCGTAGCAGTGGATAATTTTCCCCCCCATTCAATTTATACGGACTATTTGCTCTTTAGGTCCAAACGCGAATAGCTCGTCATGTACTTAAAATATGTCCAAAATTTCGTTGATTCTTGATCTTACAAGGAAAGGTGGCGAGGTCGATCGCTCGAATTTCGATAAAATTTGGCATGCCTGTAGAATGGGTAAAAGTAGGTGACACGTATTTTTTTATATCTGGAGAACCCGATTGTTAAGGGTTAAAACGCACCCTCGAAAATTAGGGTGTTTTCAGTTTTTCGTCGACAACGTTTTGACGGTACGAGATATGAAAAAAATCATATTGCAACAATATTTATTTTTTCGTGTACTATACATTGGAGATGAGAACGATAACGTTAACGACGAAAAACAAAAAAACACAACAAAATTTTCGAGGGCGCGTTTCACCCCTTAAAAACGGGATCCAGAGATATAAAAAATACGTGTCACCTATTTTTACCAATTCAAGCATGCCAAATTGCATCTAAATAGGAGAGATCGATCTTTGAAGCTGACCCTGGGATTGAATACCTTTTTCGTCATATCATTATTTTTACAAAAAAATTACAGCAATTCGAGCAATGCGTTCTAAAATCTTTAAAAGCCTAGACTCTAGTTAAAGAGATAACACTTTATATTAATTTTACATATCCGTAATCAGAGGTGAGATATGAAATTTCTTTCTGCACAGCCGGATATATCTGCATGGAAAAAAATTCCAATGAAATATAGGCTACAACTTTCAGAGTGGAATTCCGCGATTATGCGTGGGGACGAATCGTTCGTATAGAGCAGTGGTCATGTATCGATGAAGCAGTGCGCCAGTTCTGCAGCGATGAAAAAATATTGGAAACATCGCAGATAACATTGAAAGACCATAAAAACTATGTTCGAAATGAGGCAGCAATATCAGTTGTTTCGAGGTTATGTTTTTCGTGACTCCAAATAGAGCTCGTAACTTTGAACAGGGGTAAAGCTCTGAACTTTTAGTTACTGTTCGTAACGGTTGAGTAGGTAAACAAATTAAATAAATAAGAATTGTTTCTCGAAATATGGAAATCCCTGTACGCTCTCATTAAACTACTTTCAGGGTGTTATTTCTGTTATTTGATTAAATCAGGGCGAAATGTGCCGATGAAAACAACAATTCAATATGGGTTTGGAGAAGAATAATTCTTGGCATTTATCGGCAATGCCGTAATGGCTGCTCGCGGTTGGAACCCGGGTAATTTAGCGATGAGGTGCGCATCGTGTGAGTCAGAAGGAGTATTGACCGAACGGATGCAGCCCTATGTCACTGAATTTCTTTTTCCGGCGTATCATTAACGATTCTTTTTTCAAAGTTTAAAATATATATATATACAAATAAGTTAACATTTAAAAAGCACATATAAACATATAAACATGAAAAAAAGTTTACTGAAGTCAGCTAGCCAATTTGTATTGAAAATTCGTGTTACTTTGTTTTTCTGTTTTTATTCTGATTCCTGTTTCCCTTTCCTGGGTCACATTCATTATGATTTTTCACATCGAATATCGCATTTCTAGAAAACTACTTTCCCAAGTGTTGTTAATTTTGTTTTTCTTTTCTGTTTCTTGTTTCCCTTTCCTGGTAAACATTCATTATGATTTGTACATCGAATATCGCATTTCTAAGAAACAACTTTTCCAAGTATTTTTAATTTTGTAAAAAAAAATGTTACACATCGATGCTGTCAATTTTCTCTGATTTTAATAAGGTCGTTCTTCATGTAAGGAGGTCCTTTACTCCTTTACGCCTTTACTCCTTTACTTTAATAGAGAGAAGGAAGAGAGAGAGAGAGAGAGAGAGAGAGAGAGAGAGAGAGAGAGAGAGAGAGAGAGAAATACAGATAATACGGAGGAGCTTTTGGCGAAGCCGCAGTTTTATCTCTTTTTCGCCCCAATATAAAGTTGCGTGCTTTATCTCATATCGCGTTCTTGCGCTCCTACGGAGCACTGAGAGCACACTTCTCGCTTCCATCTCATCTCTTCACGGAAAACTGACCTCGCGATCTGAAGAACATTCCTCTTCCTCCACTACCCCCATCGACGTTATCGATTGGTGAGAATAACAGCTGCAAGTGCGGAAAACCGGTTGGAGCAATGTGCCGATTATAAATTCGAGCTTATCTGCCAATACGGGGGTGGCAACGAGGGGATTTACGCTCTCCTGTGCCAGCAAATATTTCTCGTGCCAGCGTATCGATTGACTATTTCAAACTCATCTGAACATACACACAAACACACATACATGCGCACGCGCGCCCGCACGCCCATATATACACATATGTTTATACCCACACGTGTGAAAGGTAAAATTGAATTTAAATGCTTTTCCTATCGCACCAGCAGCGTTCACCCGTCGCCTTAAGAATTCACATTGTTTGTGTCAGGGATAACTCCGCATAATTGCAACATTTAATCATATTTTATTCATTACAAGAGATAAACATTTAAAAATTATCAAAACAATGTAATCGGCAATGTATTTACTATGACAACTGATCAATAAAATCAAATCAATCGTCCTGAAAGTCGGATTCACTTAAGCCTGTCAAAAAACATCGGGTAATGCTGGCCAGTCCGAATTTTACTAATGCATTTTTTTTGCCACATAAACACAGTTTTTACATACGTGACACTATAGCCAGACTTTATCAAATATCTCTACACACTACATTCTGTGTTACGGCTATTCGATGAACTTTCGAGTGGGCGATTTTCCTTTCCCCATTATATATTCACTTTTTACAACGTCTTGGCTCTCTTTTTCAGATTCATACTTTGTTCCATGAACCGGTTTTGGATAGATGTTGAAGCCAAAATTAAAAATAATAACATACTGATTTAATAAATGAGTTTAAAATAATATGATCTGGAATACCCACAAAGCCGATGCCCGGGGTACCCAAAATTATAAAATAATCATACATTGGAATACTTTCCTAATCAGTGATATATTGATATAAATAAAGGACAAATCGCATCACTCATTACTTCCATGGTAGATAAAAGAGGAGCAACGTCAATATACCTACTAATTTCTAATAAGATGTCTATTTAAGCTGTAATCGGAATGTATTTGTCTTGAATTGCTAACGGCCAATTGTGACTTACGTCCAACATATCCAATGGCCGGAAATTAGAATTTCATCATGTTAGCTCTATCTACAGCCCGTGGCTATTCTCCTCTACCCGCGTAGAAATTTCTTAGGGTTAGCCTGACCGGGATCAAGCCACGATCCGCGTGTGATACGGGTAACATCTATTACGGACGGCCTGATTCTGCCCCGATCGGGCCGGAAGTATTTAGGCCCGAAATCAGGCAATACTAAAATGTCCTTACTAAGGCCGTCCCTGATAAGATCCTACTACGGCTTTCCCCGATGAGTCCATACCAAGGCTTTCCCTGATAAGGCCCTACTAAGGCTTCCTCTGATAAGGCCCTATTCAGGTTTCCAGGTGAGGCTTTACTTAGGCTTTCCCTGACGAGGCCCTCAACAGGTTTGCCATGTAACTGGCTAAGCAGTCGATAGATGCACATAACCTCTTATTTTCCGCATGGAAACTTCGATTTGACAGCATCGTAGCTTTGGAATTTCTACGTATTCCTGAATTCCATCAGACGATGTCAGACGAGGTGCTATCGACTGTCACGACAAAAAACGTTATGTAACTCGGATGCGTGTTAGAAGATTTCGGCAGCTTTGTAAATTTCAGAGCACAGATCAGAAAGTGTAATCGTCGTGAGAACAAGGTATGTATAACCTAACCGTGTTTGAAGATGTTTAACATGTTATTTATACGTTCAAGGTATCGGGGGCGGATCAATCATATGCATAACGCTTAACAGAGACTTTGTCCTTGGAGTGCCATATTTCAGATGTTTACATTTATTTTTTTTAAAGGAAACGAGTAAAGATTTTTGAGTGCGGTTTTTTTCTTGCTTTTATTCCTGATATACAGAACGTTAAAAAAAATTCTTTTTGAAAAAAAAAACCAAAATGGCGGCCGTTGCAGCTCCGCGAAAACAGCTCCTCAAATCGCGGGAGGTAAACGGCTGACATCACTGCCCCCTCTTTGTTGATCTGAAACACAAATTCAAAGCATATTATCAATCTGTTACCCTTTGGTCATGGAATGACCGATGGGTTTTTCGTTTAGTACAAATTTCGGAAAATGGCGGGAATTAAAAAAAAATCGAATTATCGCGTTTTTTTCGCATAAAAAGATAAATAATAAATGCAAAAATGTATCTATCGAAAAAACGATCCGTCATTCCGTGAAGACATATTTTCTGGGTATGCTCTCCAAATTTCAGGTCGATATGTTAATTACAGCGGTCAGGAGAATGTCAGCCATTTTTAAAAACGTGTTTTCGAGAAAAACGCGTTTAAAGTTTTGTAATGTGTTTACACAAATGTGTTTATAATTACCGCTAATCGGCAATGCCTGGTCCATAGAGGCATCCCTCCTTTTCTTCTAGCTGCGCATGATGAGCTCAAATTGATTTTTTGAAAATTTCAAGGACAAAGTCTCCCTTAATGAAGGCCTTCACTGTATGTACAGTGAGTAAAAAAAGTATTTGTATACGTCCTATTTTTCAAATTATCCTACGAAAAAAAATAAATGCTTTATTAAGTTTCTCTGTTTGATAGCTTATCCTAAATATACATAGTATCTGTTTACAAAATGTTAGGAAAACACGAACAAAAAATGAAGCCAAATTAACAACTGTTTCGCGTGTGATGTACAAATACTTTTTTTCCTCACTGTATATAAGAATCAACTATAGCACGATGTTTATTTTATAGGAATCATCATAACGAAACATTTTAACATCGAGAACGCAGTTTCGATGGGGCCGGGTTGAAATTCCGAACTTTAAATGCTCCGACGGTTTAAAATTTCGGATTTCAATGTACTCAAAATTCCGAAAGAATAGTACCCCGAAAGATCAAATCTCCGAAAGAATTTTACACGTAAGACCAAAAATCCGACAATGTTAACATCGTCAAAATAATTCAGTTATGGAAGTTTTAATAGTTTCAAAATTTTCAATAAAACATCGAATGATTTCAAGAATTTTGTTTTATTACGAAGTGATTTTGCGTCAATTTTGAATCAACTGTGTAGACTTTCGCTGGCATGATCTTGACATGAAGGCCGGGTTGAAATTTTGAACTTTCAATGCGCCGACGGTCTAAAATTCCTAATTTTAATGTTCTGATATTGCAAGGTTCGTCAAGATTGTGCCAGCGAAAATCTACACAGTTGACTGTAAATGATGTAGAACGTATCACATTGTCTAGACAAATGTCGAAATTTACGTAAAATCACTTCTTAATTAAAAAAAATTATTGAAAAAATTCGTCGATTTATTGCAAATTTTGAAACTTTTAAAACTTCCATAGCCGAATTATTTCGACAGTGTTCAGATTTTCGGAGTTTTTGTCTTTCGTGTAAAATTCTTTCGGAGTTTTGATCTGTCGGGGTAGTATATTTTCGGAGTTTTGAGCGTTCTGATCATTCAACGTTTGGAATTTCAACCCGGCCCCGTTCAGAGCTTCGGAGTTTTGGTCTTTCAGGTAAAATTCTTTCGGAGTTTTGATCTTTCGGGGTAGTATTCTTTCGGAGTTTTGAGCGTTCTGATCATTTAAAGTTCGGAATTTCAACCCGGCTCCGGAAAAGTGATCAACAATGCCAAGGATTGGGAGGGCGACCGCACGATCCGAAGTAAAAATTTTACAACATCAAACTGGTTCAGTATGGTGCAATAATATTGCTTATAGTAATATAACTATGAAGTATTATAAACTTAAAGTACAATAGTATAGTATAATTATACCGTTTAATTATAATACTTAAGGGAATGTTCTGCCTTGTTGGGCACAAAAATGTTCGATTTTTCACCAATTTTTTATGCGAAAAGTATTAAATATAGAATGTTGATATTTGGTATGTTAACTAAGCGGTCTTTATTGAACATCTACATATTTTTTAAAGTTTAACAAAACATGGTTGTGGGAGTTGGAGGAGTTACGTATGTCGGTGCGCGGGCAATGACATTCTTCGCTTGCGGAAGTCCTAAGTCCCGGACAGGTGATCTGACGCAAAAAAATAAACCATATTTTAACTTTGTACAATATTATGTATAAGTTGACATAGAGTCAAGAAGAAAAATTGAAAAATAAAAAAATATTGAGCGATCGGAACGAAGTTTGTTTTTTTTTCCCAAAAATTTTCGCCGTTATTTGCTCACTATTTTTTATTTTTCAATTTTTCTTCTTGATTCTAGGTCACCTTATACACAATATTGTACAAAGTAAAAATATGTTTGATTGTTTTGCTTCAGATCACCTGTCCGGGACTTAGGACTTCCGCAAGCGAAGAATGTCATCGCCCGCGCACCGACATACATGGCTCCTCCTACTCCAACCACCATGTATTGTCAAACTTTAAAAAATATGTAGATGTTCAATAAAGACCGCTTAGTCAACATACCAAATATCAACATTCTATATTTAATACTCACCAAGCAACCAGGTAAGGCCTATATGTCATACAACGTTACATTTTTTAGCAGGGCGCTTTCAGGCTGCCGTATAAGTGCCCTACCAGGGCAGTCAGGCAACCTGAACGCTGAATCGGGCGCTATCCAAATTTCGACGCGAAACGCGCTGTTACTAGCAAGAATTATAACTTTGGTAAAACTCATATATATATACTATGACGGGTATCGCGTGTTAACGTAGGCGGAGGGAGGGGGAAGGAAAATTTAATACCGGTTCGACAACTGATAAAACTCAAATATAATTTATTTTACAGAAATAAAGAGATTAAAGCTCGATACAGAAAAAAAAGACTCTAAGGGATAAATTACAACAACCAACGATAAAAAAAAAAAGACTTGATATATTTTAAATGAATTCCGCAATGATAATACTTTTGACTCGAATTATTTGACGGGTTACTGGACACGCGAAGTCCCAAACGCTATTTCTCGACCCGTTTAATTATTCTCTATTATATAAATTTCGCAATGGTATATTGGGCGCCAGCCTTTCTCGGGCAACGCGCTTAACGCGTACGCAAAGTCTTCAGACTCAAAAAAAAACAAAACAAACACGGCCTTCGGCCGGCAAGCAAGAGACTCGATACAATTTCCAAATGGGGACGTCTCGGGGTATCTGGGGACGGACGGGGTTCTCGAACACAATGGCCACTTCTTAGACCACGACTATTATATTTTATTTAACGCAAAACTCAAATTAATAATTCGCGCGATCCAAAATCTCGAAATGCTAATTGCGCGATTTTATCGCGCCGCGATGTATTCTCACGGGCTATGTCACCCGAGCCGGCCGACGGCCGTGCTACACGAGGCTGGCCGCGGCTACGCGCGCGCGAGGGGAATTCTCACGAGGGACGACGGGGATCCGCCACGAGCACCTTTTTACACTTTATTCGCTATTTTTAATACTCTAATATTCGGGTAAGAACCCGAATCACTCGCACGAATTTTTCGTTCGTAAATCTACTTTACACGGTATTGACTTGCGACGCGCACGGAATAGGGACGACGATCAGGACTGCCAGGGGAGAGGTGAAGGATCGAATTGTTAACGGTCGCCCGTGCGACCGATTTTCCCGAACTGACTTTATCGGCTTCTATTGGCCGCTCTCGCAAAGAGAAAAGAAAGAGGCGAACTTACAGTTTTTGAAGATCCGATTCCGAGAGAACTCGACTCGTATCCAACGTCTTTTTCTATCTCTCTTTCTCTCTCTCTTTCTCCTCTCGCTCTGTTTTGCGCTTGACGTGTTACGCTCTTCCTCGTGCGACCACGCTCCGGAACAAAGTGCCGGTCCACGCCGGCCGGCTTCCTCGTCTCGCCCAATCCCGTAACAGATGACGGACCTCCTATTGATTTTCGGATCGCGGGCCACGTGGCTCGCCCTGTCGCTCGATCCTCGCCGTGATTCTTCTCTCTCTCCCGAGTCGACGAGCGCCCTAGTCGGTACAGCGCTCGCCAGCCATACCGCGCGAGAGCTGCAGTCTCTCCTGACGCGCGGCAGGCCGGAGACTCGGGAGATGGCGGCAGGAGGCCCTCAGACGGTCAGTCCACCGTCCACGTCGTTGGGAGATGGCGTTGATGGCTCTCCGAGTCGACGGCCGGGCCGACGTGGCTCCAGTCGAAAGTCCGCGTGGTCGCGTCGTGATCGTGATAAGGGGGGTGCGGGAAGGACGGGGAGGATGGTGTCGCGGCTTCGATATAATAAAAGAATACCTTAAAAATACCTTAATATTAACATGTAAATTTTTCCTCTATAAAGGTGCGTGGCGGAGACTGAGCCCGAGCGTGGTCACGCGGGCTCTTTCTCTATCTCCTTTGTGACGCAACGTCACAACTCCCCCCTGCTTAAACTGGAGTACTCCCCTCTTTTCCTGCAAGAGCGGTTATTCAGTTATGCTTTCTTTACTTCAGGGGAGGAGGTCGGGATGGGTATTTAACGGAAGGTGTACTTGAGTACTAGGCTGGCGGCATTTACCCATAATATCCGCTGGCTAGAGTTTTCCATAATACTGAAGTGACACATCTTTTAGAATTAAATCACAGACTGGTTACCTTAATTTATTAAGTCTTTGCGATGACTTTGCCCTACTGGTAGTCGTTCGTCGCAAACTCAGGTACTGTCGTCAGTCGTTCTGTCGCTTCACCATCGGATGAGTATCTCGATGCTCGCTGGGACGTCCGGCGAGGCTTCCTTGGCCTTTCACCGTAGCTAATCTCTAGATGACTACGTTGTCTCGCTGGTCGCTGGATTCTTCTTAGTCGCGGCTTCCTTGGCCGTTCGTGAAGCTGTTCCAGGGCCAGGCCCTAGGATTTAGGATATCGTGTTTGGGACAGCAGTGGGTGGGGGTAGGATTTGGGGCATCAGGATAGGATTTTGAGTGTGGGACATCGGTAGGGGAAGGGGGAATTTGGGGCATCAGGATAGGATTTGCATCTCGCAAAACCCAAGTTAGCACTCAAAGCAAAGCGAGCATTAATAGGCGCGAGTCTGTCCCTGATCGTACTGTGATTGTCGTTCCAAACGGGAGATCAGGTCAAAAAGGTGGGCGTCGGAGAGCTCCACCTGCTTCGAGCGTTGGGAACGTAGCCCGCTACGGCGACGCCGTTTTGGGCTCGGGGCTGCTGTATCTGGTGATCGCGGCCTGCTCGGGCCGGCGATCGCTGGGTCAGGGACTGCGTCTTCTTCTGAGGTTGGGACTTCTTGTTGGTTCCGGAAGGGCTTCAGATCCTTTATGTGAACCCGAGGGTTGCGACGACTCGTCGGATCCTCGAGTTCATATACTACAGGGGAGTGCACCGCCAGGATACGAAAGGGGCCGCTATACCGCGGCGCCAGTTTGGCGGCAAAGTTCTGCGCTCCTGACGACAGAACTCGGTTCTTCCGCAGAACTACATCTCCCACCTGATACCTCGTATCTTTTCGGCTTTTGTTGTAGTATTTGGCCTGCCTTTTCGCGGCGGCCTCTAGGTTCTTCCGAACCCAGTCGTGCAGCAGAGGTAACCGCTGCATCCGATTGGACCATGCTTCCGGGTCTCCGGGGGTTAATTTGGGGGGTTCAGGGGCTTCGTCTCGGAGGCTTTTGGCTGGGCGGGGGTTTCGGCCAAAATTTAAAAATGCGGGGGTCATCTGGGTTGAGGACTGCACGGCCGTGTTCATCGCGAAGCATAACTCCGGTAGGTGGGCGTCCCAGTCTCGGTGATCCATTCCCACGTACGATGTTATCATCGTCTTTAGAGTCCGGTTGACTCGCTCAACCGGGTTCGCCTGCGCGTGGTAAGGCGGCACCGTTGTCTGGTGAATTCCAAGCTCGTCCAAATACCGCGTAACGTGCGTATTCACGAATTCCGTTCCGTTGTCGGTCAGGAAGTACTGTGGGCAACCGTACCGGTTGACCACCAGAGTCTCGAATGCCTTCATTATTGTGGCGCCGGTAGCACTACCGAGCGCCTTAGCCTCCACGAACTTCGTGAAGACATCCTGGAAGACAACGACGTAACGGTTCTTAGCTTTGCTGGGGGGAAACGGACCCATCACGTCGGCAGCGACTACGCACCATGGACCTTCCGTGGTGCGCTCTCGCATCAGGCCGGACGGGGGTAACTGCGAAACCTTGTGGAGTTGGCATACGGGGCAGCGCGCCACGTATCGTGCTACATCTTGGAATATGCCTGGCCAGAAGAAATCCTGGATGACCCGTTGATACGTCTTATCAGTACCCAGGTGGCCAGCCTGGGGTCCTTGATGGGCATCCTCCATTGCTCGCGGCCTAGTCTCGGCCGGCAAGACAAGCTTCCAGGCATCCAAGTCCACAATCGTCGGATCGATGATCGAATGCGGTCGATGGTAGTACAGTTTGTTGTCCTCAAGTTTCCAGCTTGGGTATTTCCATGGGAATTCACGGACGTTTTGTACCTTATCCAGGTACCAGGGGTCGGTACTTTCTCCGAGTGCGGCTAAGGCCGCGTCGGGGTCCTCGTACATGCGGGAAAGGGCATCAGGGACAACATGAAGGGTTCCTTTCCTATGGATGATCGTCAGGTCCCATGCTTGCATCGAGAGTGCCCACCGGGCTAATCGTCCCGAAGGGTCCTTCAGATTCCTTAGCCATTGGAGACTGCTGTGGTCGGTGATGACAGTAACGTGAGTGCCTTCGATGTACGGTCGAAACTTCCTCACTGCCCAGATTACCGCCAAGCACTCCTTCTCGGTGACGGTGTATTTGCGTTCTGCGTTACTCAGCACCCTGCTGGCAAACGCGATCGGATGCTCTTCACCGTCGAATTCCTGCGTCAGGACGGCTCCCACGGCCGAGTCGCTGGCGTCTGTCTGGAGGACGAAAGGGCGGGTGAAATCGGGGCGGGCTAGGATAGGGGTCTGACTTAGGGCTTCGCGGAGAGACTCGAAGGCTTCCTGCTGTTCGGTCCCCCAGTTCCAGGGAACATCCTTTTTCAGGAGCTCGGTCAGGGGAATTTTATCCCGCGAAAGGGTGGGTAAAAATCGGGCATACCACCCTACCATTCCCAGGAAACGGCGTAATTGCCGAAGGGTCCTGGGCGGAGGGTATGCTAGGATAGGGGCAACTTTTTCCGGGTCGGCCTTCAATCCGTCCCGGCCGATGGCGTATCCTAGATACGTTACTTCCGGGCAGAAGAATTCGCTCTTCTCCCGGTTGATGGTGAGCCCAGCGGCTCGGAAGACTTCCAGGACGATCCTCAAATACTCGAAGTGCTCCGCTTCGGTGTCGGTGGCGATGATCACGTCATCGAGATACGCAAAGACATGGGGCTCCCATGCCGGATCGATGAGCTGGTCCATCAGCCGCTGAAACGTCGCTGGTGCGTTCGTCAGCCCGAACGGCATTCTCCTGAACTGGAACAGTCCTCGGCCAGGAACGGCGAAGGCGGTGACAGGACGACTTTGGGGGGCTACAGGGATCTGGAAATAAGCCTGGCTCAGATCCAACTTCGAGATGAACCGGGCTAGCCGAAGGCCATCCAAGATCCGATCCATATTGGGAAGAGGGTAGGCGTCCTTCAATGTTACCCGGTTCACGTCGCGATAGTCAATGCAGAAACGATGCTTTCCGCCTGGCTTCGGGACGATCACCGGGTTACTTAGCCAAGAGCTCTTCGTCCTCTCAATCACTCCCTCTTGGACCATCTTATCGACTTCGGCTTGGGCTATTCGGAGGAGGTACGGGGAAATTGTACGGGGCTTCTGTCGGATCGGGGGGTGCCCTTGCACGTCGATATAATGTTGCGTCAGGTTCGTTCGTCCTAACTGTCCGTCCTGTGAGGGGGATACTAACTCGTCCAGAAGGGATTCTAGACGTCTATTCGCCGAGACCGAGGCAGGTTCCAAGCCTGCAGCCTCGGGGAATGCGGGGATGCTCCAACGTGGCCCACTCGGTGTCGCGAAGCTACGCTCCGGACCACCGTGAAGGGACCACGTATCCGTTTTATAATCCACTCGCATTCCGAACAATCTCAAAAAGTCAATCCCCATAACAAATTCGTAGCCTAACGCGGCTACACGTACCTGGAGGGATTGGACTTTTCCTGCGAGATCGAAGGTCAGGGTGACTGCCCCGTCTACCGGAACTACTGCCCCGTTGGCGACCCGAACGCCCTCCACTATCGGTTGCAAGAGGAGTCCTCTCCTCCTTGCTACCTCCAGCCCGAGGTACGTTTTCGTAGAACCAGGGTCGACCAACGCCAATAGGAGTTCGCCACCCACGTTAATCCATAAGTGGTGGCGAGCATCCATACTTAAAGCTCCGATAAACATTTCTTCCCGGTCAGCCACCTCTTCCTCTTCTCGGGAAGCCATATGTTCGCACGGGAACAAGTCTGTTTCTGTTTCTGTCGGGGACGGGTTGGACTCTGCCTGCCGCTCTGGTGCTACGCTCGTCGTGGCACAGTCAGGCTGCGGCTGGGGTCGGGGTATCTGAAGGAGGTTCTCCTTCTTTAACGAACGTCGGGAGGTACAGGGGCTTACTGCCCTCCCGACCGGGCGTTTTCCGAACGCTTTCGTTCGCAATTCCGGCACGAGTTGACATCACATCCGGGCCATCCACAGATTCTGCAGAATCGGCCCATCAACTGTGTGCACTCCCGGTAACGGTGTCCCGGTTGCCGGCAGTTGTAACACCTCGGGCCAGGTCCTTCAGGATTGCTGGGCCGAGGTTGTTTCGGGGACGGGCTTTGGGGAATTCGTGGGGGATTCGCGGAGGGTTTGGTTGGCGGGTTTTTCCAGGTATGTGGGGAGCAAGGGGCGGATGGGGGTTTAGGTGGGGAAGGGGGTTTCTGAGGCTGCTTCGCCTTCTTGGGGTAGCCGCTACGACCCTTGGTCTTGGCGGCTGAGTCGGAGGGGTTCTGGCGAGGGGTTCGGCTCGGTGATGGAGGGGTAGGCGGGGGAGTGGGGTAGTGCTCCTCATCCTCGGCGGGCTCGTATTCCTCTGGTTCCTCCAGGGCGGCTATCTTCATGCGGGCCTCCCGGCCACGCTGCGCATACGATGCCGAGGGCAGAAGTGTCAGACCCTTCTTCGGCGGTGCCCTGTAGGCCTTCGCTTTTCCCCAAAATATCTCGCGGCTGCGTCCCAGCCGCTGGAGATCGAGGAAGCTGCTTACATCCTTCCGCTGGATGTGCTCGGCGTAATCCGGGTGCAGATTCTCGCAGCATATATCGAGTTGAGTCTCTTTACTCAACGGCGGGTTCAAGTGATTGAAAAGGGTCCTTATCTTCACGAGGAACTCCGCCATAGGCTCTCCTGGCCCCTGCGTGCGGAGTTCTATTTCCTTCCGGAGACGTTCCTGTAGGTCTCCATGGCCGAATTGTTCCCGAAAGTAGAATACGAATTCCTCGTATGAGCTCCATTCCTCTCGTTCTACTCTCAACCATAGGAGCGCGTCACCGGTGAAAGCTTCGGGGAGGGCGTCCATCAGATCTTCCTCCGTAAGCTTCCGGGAGATACAGTATTCATGCATCCTCCACAGGAATTCCTCGGCATCTTCGTCCGGATTCCCCGCGAATCGGGGCCCGTATCTCTGCCAATGGTCTATTCCTCTCGCATGCCGTGGCCCTTGCGAGTCGTAATGTTGTGACGCGTCCTGGTGTAATCGGGGTCGGGGAGGGGGAGGGTCTGCATGTCGCGACCGAGCCTTTGGGAGGGGTCCTATTCGGGTACTGTTCCGGGGGGTGGGTGCCGACAGGGTATACGTGTCATGCGGTGGCCACTCCTGGCTACCGCTAATCCTTAACAATCCTGTGGCAGTTGGACTAGATGTGGGGAGGGCTTGGGATGGTTGGTGGGGTGACTGGGAAGGGGGAAGGGCAAAGGTGACCGCGGTACGGTCGGGGGCCGGGGTGACGTTGGTTCTGGGCGCGGGTGTCGGACTAAATCTCTCTGTTGCCGATCTCCGATCCCGCTGGACCGGCAGTCTCCTGGGCGATGGCGTCGGCGTTCTATCGTGGTCATCCTGACCCGCTGCCTCTTCTTGGAACGCGTGGGGTGGCGGCGTCATCGTCCGCCTCTGGGTTGGCTGGTACTCTTCGTATGTCGGGGCTTGGTGGCGGTCAGCGGTCGATGATCCGAATAACGGTGCCGTCAGTGGATCAACCAAGGCAGCCCCTAGCGTGAATGGCGGGGCGTCCCCCCGCTCATCCTTCCTGGGATCCCAACGAATTAAGGCTCCTGGAATCCGTGTCCTTATTTCGTGCCGGATAAGACGATCCTGTACCTCGCTTTGTTCCCCATCCGTGTTGAGGCCCGCTCGGTCACAGGCTGCTAGGATGTCCCGCATCGTCTTCAACCGCTCAACTTTTTGTCGGGCGATCCTCTCTTCCGTAGCCATCAGCGAGAGATTGGATACATCCACTGAGAGGGGCGATGTCGATCCTCGGGGGTGATCTATGGGGGAAGTGGTCATAACGGGGGACGTACGGGTTGGGGTTGTGACTGTACTCGTCGTCACCGGGGTATCTGCCATTTTGCGGATATGCTAAGCGCAATAACGAAAAATTTGGGGGTTTGGGAAGGGCTAACCCTCAATAACTCAATTTTTAAAAGCAAAAATACCGCAATAAACAAACAATGGAAAGTCTTACACGACAATTCGTTTATTGACTCTACTCCCTGGGACTGTAACGTTACTTCGGTTTATTTGGATAAACTGACTCTAAGTTCCCAAGGGAGTATTATTTCCCGGACTCTGACGACGCAATATTTTGCAAAAATTTCCCTTAATACCGAGAAAATTTGAAAGTTGTCGAGTCTTCTATTCTGTACTTTATTCCGCCAACTGAATAATTATTCCTTAAGGGATTCTGATTCCCAGCCAAAACAATGCTATGTTCCTTAAATTATTCAGGAGGCCCCACAAAAGAATAGAAATTATTTGGGGATCGTTCGGGGTGTGGGGTGACCGTTTGCGAGGGACTCAGCGTCGCGGTCTTTGTTAGGGCTTCGTTACGAAAAGTATTGGGGCAAGGGGTAGCACTTCTCCCAAGTGTGAAGAAAATTGGGGGGGGATATGCGTGGTCAGCGAGGAAAACGATAAAGCGCAAAACAAACAAAAAATGGGAATTTATACCGTCATGTCAAAAGTCATCGCAAAATACACAAAAATACCAAGCAAGCCTAATCCGTGTCAGTGCAAAGCTATTCCACAGTATTTTCGGAATTGAAAAAAAAACACACAGAAAAAACAAATGGCCAATCAGCACCAATTGCAAAAAAAAAGAAAACACAAAAAAGCAGGTTCTCAATAATATTATTTCATAAAAAAAAATCAATTCCGACAAAAGAAACGAATAGCCAGTATGCGAAAAATCGTAAATAAGGCAATAATTCACAAAGAAAAATCAGCTCAGTATTTTTCATTCACGCGGTATTCCCTTAAGCAATAACAACTGCTTCTAAATTGCCAATGCAATACAACCAAAAAAACTTTTAATTGCCCAAGCAATAATGCTAAATCAATTTTCAATTGTTAGCGAAATAGTGCAAAAATCAAATTTTCAGTTGCCCGAGCAATAATGCGAAAATTAATTTTTAATTGCCAACGCAATCATGCACCAATTAATTATTTTAATTGTCAGAGCAATAACGCAATAATTAATTTCTCAATTGCCAACGCAATAATGCAAATTCAAATTTTAATTGCCAGTGCAATAATACAAAAATCACAATTTAAATTGCCAAGTACACAAGCAAGTATGGGTTCTAGGAAAAAAAAAGGGTAAGTGCGGTCGCCGAAAATGTGCAAAAATATATTCCAATCGCTAACACAAAAAAAAACAATTTTATTTTCTATTTAATTGTTAGCGAAACTCGAAAAAAAATAATCAGTTGCAACTATTAGACGGAAACTCGGTCGTCCGAATTTTTCCGATCCTCGCAAAATTCTCTAGTTGCGAGTGCCGTGGCGGGGCAGGCTATACCTGTCAGGGGTGGGGGTAATTATTATTTCGCGCGAAAACGCAAAAAAAAAACTATTCGGTATGAACCGTTCACACCGAATAAATGTTTTGTCACTGAAACGAAAAATAATAATTTTCGAAAAATAATTATTATTAATTCAAAAATTAACAATAATAAATTTAACAACAATAATAGTCGTGGTGGGCTCTTTCTGTAAAAAAACAAAAGTTTTTTCGGGCCCCACGTTGGGCGCCAATTTTATGACGGGTATCGCGTGTTAACGTAGGCGGAGGGAGGGGGAAGGAAAATTTAATACCGGTTCGACAACTGATAAAACTCAAATATAATTTATTTTACAGAAATAAAGAGATTAAAGCTCGATACAGAAAAAAAAGACTCTAAGGGATAAATTACAACAACCAACGATAAAAAAAAAAAGACTTGATATATTTTAAATGAATTCCGCAATGATAATACTTTTGACTCGAATTATTTGACGGGTTACTGGACACGCGAAGTCCCAAACGCTATTTCTCGACCCGTTTAATTATTCTCTATTATATAAATTTCGCAATGGTATATTGGGCGCCAGCCTTTCTCGGGCAACGCGCTTAACGCGTACGCAAAGTCTTCAGACTCAAAAAAAAACAAAACAAACACGGCCTTCGGCCGGCAAGCAAGAGACTCGATACAATTTCCAAATGGGGACGTCTCGGGGTATCTGGGGACGGACGGGGTTCTCGAACACAATGGCCACTTCTTAGACCACGACTATTATATTTTATTTAACGCAAAACTCAAATTAATAATTCGCGCGATCCAAAATCTCGAAATGCTAATTGCGCGATTTTATCGCGCCGCGATGTATTCTCACGGGCTATGTCACCCGAGCCGGCCGACGGCCGTGCTACACGAGGCTGGCCGCGGCTACGCGCGCGCGAGGGGAATTCTCACGAGGGACGACGGGGATCCGCCACGAGCACCTTTTTACACTTTATTCGCTATTTTTAATACTCTAATATTCGGGTAAGAACCCGAATCACTCGCACGAATTTTTCGTTCGTAAATCTACTTTACACGGTATTGACTTGCGACGCGCACGGAATAGGGACGACGATCAGGACTGCCAGGGGAGAGGTGAAGGATCGAATTGTTAACGGTCGCCCGTGCGACCGATTTTCCCGAACTGACTTTATCGGCTTCTATTGGCCGCTCTCGCAAAGAGAAAAGAAAGAGGCGAACTTACAGTTTTTGAAGATCCGATTCCGAGAGAACTCGACTCGTATCCAACGTCTTTTTCTATCTCTCTTTCTCTCTCTCTTTCTCCTCTCGCTCTGTTTTGCGCTTGACGTGTTACGCTCTTCCTCGTGCGACCACGCTCCGGAACAAAGTGCCGGTCCACGCCGGCCGGCTTCCTCGTCTCGCCCAATCCCGTAACAGATGACGGACCTCCTATTGATTTTCGGATCGCGGGCCACGTGGCTCGCCCTGTCGCTCGATCCTCGCCGTGATTCTTCTCTCTCTCCCGAGTCGACGAGCGCCCTAGTCGGTACAGCGCTCGCCAGCCATACCGCGCGAGAGCTGCAGTCTCTCCTGACGCGCGGCAGGCCGGAGACTCGGGAGATGGCGGCAGGAGGCCCTCAGACGGTCAGTCCACCGTCCACGTCGTTGGGAGATGGCGTTGATGGCTCTCCGAGTCGACGGCCGGGCCGACGTGGCTCCAGTCGAAAGTCCGCGTGGTCGCGTCGTGATCGTGATAAGGGGGGTGCGGGAAGGACGGGGAGGATGGTGTCGCGGCTTCGATATAATAAAAGAATACCTTAAAAATACCTTAATATTAACATGTAAATTTTTCCTCTATAAAGGTGCGTGGCGGAGACTGAGCCCGAGCGTGGTCACGCGGGCTCTTTCTCTATCTCCTTTGTGACGCAACGTCACAATACATACACTCCCGCTCAAAAGTTTGGATACACTCATCGATATTTCTTCCCGCACTTGAAGTTGGATAACTCTGCAAAAAAAAAGATATCCAAATTCCCAAGGCGGAGTTTGAAAAAGGGTGTATCAGGCTACAGTTTGTACAGTTTGAATAACTCGAGAACAATAGGGTTTAAAAAAAAACATCAAGGATGCAAAAAGTTGCGTATTTTTATACTGGATCGCCTGGAATTTTTTCAGAATTTTTCTCCGAAATTTTTTTTTTTTGAGTATTTTTATTGAATGAGAATATTTAAAAAAAAATTTTCGGGGAAAAATTCTGAAAAAATTCCAGGCGATTCAGTATAAAAATACGCAACTTTTTTCATTCCTGATGTTTTTTTTTAAACCCTATTGTTCTCGAGTTATTCTGAATTTTTCAAAATCTAACTTTTTTAGCAAAAAATGAAATGACATTTCGAAAAAAAATCGCGAAAATTTTTTAAATAGAGGAAGATGGAGTTTTTATCATACCTTTTGAGTTTTTCATGGTAAAAAAAAATACAAAAAATTTCCTTAAAATGTGCGCCCGATTCGCGATGGTCGAAAAAAGGCCTAAAAACGGTCAAGTACCAAAGGGCGTACTGGGTCGAAAAAAAATCGTAAACATTTTTTAAAATCGACAAACTGTAGCCTGATACACCCTTTTTCAAACGCCGCCTTGGGAATTTGGATATCTTTTTTTTGGCAGAGTTATCCAACTTCAAGTGCGGCAAGAAATATCGATGAGTGTATCCAAACTTTTGAGCGGGAGTGTATATATATATATATATATATAGTAGAACATTAAAAAATAGGGGTAAAACCATCCCTTAGAGTGAAGCATGACAAGGGATGATTTTGCAGTTTCACCCGCGAGCAGTTCATCAATTTCAATGAAACAAACACGAAAATTCTTCTCTTGCAAAACGGTAAAAAAAATCCACTATACGTACGTTGAAAAAAAACAACCATCGAGGGATGAACTTTCATCCCAAATTTAAAAGGAGTGTATTCAATTGAATGAAACGAGTAACTCTGGAGGCGGAATGAAATTAAAGTTTACGTATTTTTACACTTTCAAAGAGTACCGAAAAATACACGATAATCGCTATTCCGACTTTGAAATTCTGTCAAAAATTGAAAAGTAATCATAACTCGACGAATCTAGCGGCAGTTTTTGGAGCAAAGGAATGCAGAGAGAATGCGTGAGAAGAAATGAGCGTCTATTGAGTGAAGTTTTTTTTAATCGTAAAAAGTGTGAAAAATACGTTTTCTGCATTGCGCCGCCAGCTTTAGACAAACACTCAATGACATTCGTAATCGGCGGAAAATTTCTCATTTTGGATAAACCATTGAAATCGTTTAAAAGTCGACAAAAACGTTCGACTTATTTGGCGACTTTTTCAAAACCGTCAAAATCCCTAAATTGCAAACAACCGTAGCATCGGTCCTATTTGAGTGCAATAAACTTAATAGGGGGTTTTGAAAAGGATTTTGATCGACTTATTGTTAGAGATTGTTCTTTGATTTATTCTGATAGCTCAATTAGTTTCCCTGGAATGCCCACTTGAAAAATGGCCGAAAAAAAGCAGTGTGGTATGTATAAAAAATGGTGGAAATCGATGCTCCTTTTTTTCAATTCTGGCAGGAATCGACAAATAATCGAAGAGCAATAAATCAAACGGCATTTTGAAGAGCAAATGATAACGACGAGAACAAGCATATAGTGGAGTTCCAAATCGAAGCAGGAAATAAATAAATGACGTTTCCGTAATGTCATTTATTTTTGGCCAAGATGAGAAGAAATTTGGATTGTCAATATTTTTTTACAACTCCATATCGATGTATTTATACTCCCTGAGTACGAATTCATCATTCACTTCCCACAAAACCGACTTTTTCGTGAAAAATCGTCAATAAATGTATGGTATGTGTTTTACCCCATTAAGCTTGCTATCCGGAGAAAATGGAAAAATATGTAAACGTTGATTTAGTTTCTCCTCTTCGCAATGATATCCGTTACGTTTGATTTAATGCACCCAAAAATATAGGGTTGGTTCATCCCTTAATTTTTATTTTTCCTCAATGTACCCAATGTGTAGTTCTTATCGTTTTGCATTAGAAAAATTTCCGTTTCTGTTTCACTGAAATCGGTATACTGCGCGTGGATGCGAATGCAAATTCAGCCCTTGGCATCGTTCACTATAATTCAGCCCTTCAAACCGTTTTTCCCTCGATAAAAAAATACGTATCTTGGAGTTTTTTATGCTCTGCCATATCTATCAATTTCAAAAAAATTAACGGCGTACACCAAAGTAATGTTTTTCATCAAAGTAATTAATTTTTGAATACTCATCGTCGCGAATGCAATTGATAATCGGCGGAAAAAAGTGTCACTTGCACTGAAAAAAGATTTACTTGTGCTAAGTAGATCCGTCAATGGAGGATGCCGACGAATTATTTACTAAAAGAATGGACCGATCACTTATTTTGAGAATCATTTATCCAATCTAACTAATTAATACTATGAATAATAAAATAGTTGAGTGTTTAATCTCAATCTTCCGTTGGTCACCTATGAATGAAAAACTTTATCAATCCAAGTGATAACTTTTCACTGTGCACGGCTATGTAAATCTCAACATTTTTCCAAAAAGTATTAATTGTGCATGAATACAGGAATAAACTGCCATTTATAAAGCCAGGCGAATAATTGAAACATTAAAATGTGACAAGCGTATGAAAGACACAGTTGGTTTCTTATTTCGATCGGCCTCTTCATCTAAATGATTTTTCGCGAAGGTTTTCAGCGGAATCGAGGGAAATGAGAGGTCGTTCGACAGAGAAAAGAAACTGTGAGATAGATATAGGAGCGTTATTACGAAATGAGGAAAATTCGTAGGCGAAGGACCCGAATCTCAGTTGGCCAAGAACCTTGGGGTTGGCTAATTAGAGGATCAAAACGTGGGACGAGCGTATGCGACAAGTTAGACACGCTGTTAGGATAATAAAGAAAATGGTCGACAAGTTTTGGCAACAAGGGAAACCAATTCCACAATTTCAGATCTTTACCCGATTTCCGCTTTCACTCTCTTACCTCCGCATATAGTCTCGACCCATTGGGACAACGGTACTACCCTTTCCGCCCTGCTCCTCCCAGTTACGACAAAATACTCGTATATCTGCACGATGTCGTATTTTTCCTCACGTCAAAAGCAGCCTGCTGCATTTTTCCAGCACTGCTGCACCAACAGGGGTTGGACCAGGAAGCGACGAAAGGGAAACCGGCTACGTGCGCAAGAGAAAATAGAGAGCGGGAGAGAGTGCTCCGTCTTTCTTCTTCCTACCCCCTGCAAGGCTAGTTTTGGTATGTGAGACGTCGCGAGGAACAAGAAGCGTCCACAAGGGCAGCTCACTCTGCAGCGTCTGAAAAATTATTGTTGCACGAACAAAATATAAATAACCAACCAATACATCCACCCCAGTACATGGGATCAGCTATGAAAACGTATTGTTGCATAGGAAAGACTAACGAGAGGGACAAACGTTCTGGGTTGCCTCAGAACGTTTGAGGCCGTATTTTAGTGTGAACACGAGGGTGGTTCAAAAAAAAAATTATTACTTTTTTTCCGGTACTCAACGGAAAATGTTACTACGTAATGAAAAAGTGATTTATACAAATTTGAGAGGTTTAAACAATTTTTTAGGTAGTGCTCAAACGACTTAATTTTTTTTCTTCGATTTTTCGTCATTTTTTTTCCCCGCCAATAGACATCATAATAATATAATGTTCTCAAAAATGTTATGCTCTGTAGCATTTTCTAACAAGGAAACGTTGCGAGGTCGATGTCTCCGATTTCGATGAAATTTGGCATGCTTGTAGAATGGATAAAAATAGGCGACACGTATTTTTTTAAATCGGCGGAACCCGATTTTTAAGGGTTGAAAAGCACCCTCGAAAATTGGAGTGTTTTTGGTTTTCATCGATAACGTTTTAACGGTACGAGATATGAAAAAACTTCACATTGCAATAATGTTTATTTTTTCGTGTACTATACATTGGAGATGAGAACGATGCAGATAGAAACAAATTTCATATTGTTTATTGCAAAAATGCAATTTTTTCAACCGTATCTCCGAGAAGTTTTAATCGATTGGGATGTGAATTTGCATACATGTAGAGAATGGAAAAGTGTGGATACGGATTTTTTCTTTTTCCGATATCTCACAATTAAGGGGTGGAAACTGCCCGTCGTTTTTTTTTGCCGAGAGCATCGTATAATCAGCTAGCCTTTTGTCATTTCGGTCCAAATTCACGTCAATATATGTTCGTGTTATGACGCAATTGCATATTTGTAACATTCCAGCCCCCCCCCCAACGGTCCCCCTCTCGAAAGGCAAACGTTCAAAGTTCTTACCGTGCGGCATGGATGAAAATTTGTAGAAATACAAATGGGTTACAAAGAAAGTACAATCAGTCCAAATAGTCGATACACATTTTCTCGTTTTGGCAGAACGATACTCTTACGGGGTCAACGCACCCTTAAAAACTTCGTTCTTTCTATAGCTCGTGAACGAGCCGAAATAAAAATAAAGTTCGAAAGGAAAAAATGTTGTATTCTTCGACTACTAGACGCTCATGATAATAATGAAGAGTACAGCAATAAATGGCGTGATGTTAATTGCAATAATTCGTGAATTACTTGTGAAAAATCACTCTTCAGTTTTCCACTAATATAGGGAACCCACTAATTTTTTTCCACTAATAGGGGCTAAGGGGCTATATCATTCCAGTCGTACCTGTAGGAATGGTTAAAACTTTAATATCTTTCCCTTGCATATCCATTTCTTTAAATGCAGTTGGACATTGACCGCTCCAAGAATCCAGAAGTATTACCGATTTTGGACCCGTACCGGAAATATATACTTCTTGGAACCATCGGTTGAAAGGATTAGTCGTCAATTTTCCAAATTTCGAAGCCAATAGAAATATATTTTCGGCTCTGAACATAGTTTGTTCCACTCGAGGACCACATTTTCCAGTAGGTTCGTTTAAAACGATCAACCAAGGTGCCAAAAGCTTGCCACTCGCAGAAACCAAAGGCTGTATAGTATAACTGTGTGATGTTGATGTTTTCGATTGTACGACTGTCTCAATGGATTTCTGCCCTTCTTTCGCCAATGTACGGCCTGTATGTAGCTCTAAATTGAATCCACTCTGATCAGAATTAAATGTGTTTTCAGTCCCAACGTTGGCTATGTTGACTTTCACCATTTCTATACATTCGATAGCTTTGTTTTGAAGTGTATCAGCGTTTAATAGATGTTATTTTGTTACATATTTAGTAATCTTCCGTGACACAATTCCATGTTGGTTTTTGAATGTCCGTAGCCAAGAAGCGGATGCTTGGAAATTTACGGCTGGTATTTCTACAATTTCTCGTGCACGTAAGGCCCATCGTCGAAGATCTCAATCATGGACAGGCAGCCTTTTGTCCAAAGCCTCATCAAAATTGTTTAACGTGTAGTGAGCTATCTTTGTTAACTTTTCTTTGTAGGTTATTTATATTATGGGCCCACGGGCGCAACTGCGGCTCTGATTTCACCTTTTTGAATTTCGTTTGAACAGATGATAACTTTCTATTCCCATTTGCCCCGCATCTCCAGTAATCTACAGCTCTTGTCTTGTATTCGTAACTCAATTCTTCTATATCTTGGGTACATACATTTTCATCAATTTTTGGATCTAGGTATTGTTGTCCGTGCCAATCTCCTTCACTGTCATCTTCTATTGCGGCTGCTTCATGAATTTCATTTGGTGACAGAAAGTCCAAACCAGTTTCGACTTCCATTTTCATAGGTAGATTCATCGCTTCAATGATCATGTTTTTTAGACCCTTACTGAACTGTGTTTCCTGTCCGGTGATTGGAGTGCGAGGCAAATTCATAGCACTTATCGCTATGGATAGAAGTTGAATAACATTCACCGGATTAACGTATATTTTTATTTGTATTTCGAACTCCAAATGTATGGCTGGCTTCTCCGTCGTAACTGCAGCAATAATGATCGCTGGTGTATTTATATGACTTGAAACCCAATTGATAAATAGATACGAAAAAAATAACGACGACACACGCTATTACCAGAACTGCTATTAATCTTTAATAAGGCGATTTCAAGGTTATCATGAGAGCCGCTCTTTGCACCGTAGGCGCTCTTGGGGAAGATTTATTTCTTTCGTTAATTGGTTCTGCTGTTTGTGAAATTAAAGTAAAAGATAAAGATTAAATTATGCTGCGTTATAAGCTGATAAAAATGTTTGCATCATTCTGTTCATGAGTTGCAGCGGCAACCCAAAAACGCTGTAATCTCTGCGGATAATGCCTTCGATACGGTGAGCGGAGTGGAAGTTCTTCGTAAATATACAATTGCAATCCAGTTGCTTTCCAAAGCACGAAGTCAGTCCGTCATTGCGAGCCTTGCCTCTGCCCATATGAGTGGGAAACTGAAGAGTGATTTTTCACAAGTAATTCACGAATTATTGCAATAAACAACACGCCATTTGTTGCCGTACTCATCATTATCATCATAAACGTCTAGTAGTCGAAGAATACAACATTTTTTCCCTTCGAACTTTATTTTTATTTCGAAAACGAGAAAATGTGTATCGACTTTTTTGACTGATTGTACTTTCTTTGTAACCCATTTTTATTTCTACAAATTTTCGTCCATGCCGCACGGTAAGCCTTTCGAGAGATGGACCGTTGGGGCGGGGGGGGGGGGGGGGGCTGGAATGTTAAAAATATACAATTGCGTCATAACACGAACATATATTGACGTGAATTCAGACCGAAATGCCAAAGGGCTAGCTGATTATACGATGCTCTCGGCAAAAAAAAAACGACGAGCAGTTTCAATCCCTTAATTGTGAGATATCGGAAAAAGAGAAAGTCCGTATCCGCACTTTTCCATTCTCTACATGTATGCAAATTTACATCCCAATCGATTAAAAATTCTCGGAGATACGGTTGAAAAAATTGCATTTTTGCAATAAACAATATGAAATTTGTTGCTATCTGCATCGTTCTCATCTCCAATGTATAGTACACGAAAAAATAAACATTGTTGCAATTTGAAGTTTTTTCATATCTCGTACCGTTAAAACGTTATCGACGAAAAACGAAAAACACCCCAATTTTTGAGGGTGCTTTTCAACGCTTAAAAATCGGGTTCCACCGATATAAAAAAAATACGTGTCGCCTATTTTTACCCATTCTACAAGCATGCCAAATTTCATCGAAATCGGAGACATCGACCGCGCAACGTTTCCTTTAAGTTAACATCAACCGGTCGTTTTCATTTCAAGTAGTTTTAATCAAAATAATAATTCCAAACGATGTTTAAAAAAATATGTATTCTGGATCACAGTATGCGATTGTTGAAAAACTTACGTGATTACTTCGAAGATCGAGCCGAATAATAATTTCCGTCCGTCCCACGGTCACTTTTGGCGGATCGTATCGTAATAGCGCGGGAAAGTTGGGTTTTTGGATCACTAAAAAGAGGGCGAAAGGAAAAAATGTACAATAAATATCTTCTGTTCCGGCCAACGCCTTAAAGTTTTGAATTTTTTAACGTGGGTTTTAAATGGAGAAAAAACCCAAAAAGACCAAGATTCAACGCCTTGCGTTTATTCTAAGCGAGAAGAATATAGCTTCCATTTGGCATTTTAAAATTGAAAATATCTTGATTAGTTTCAGAGATATAAGCGTTTGAAGAACAAGTTTTACCTGGAAAAAAATTGAAGAATAACAAAAAATTAAATCAAGAAGAATGAATCGCCGAAATTACCAGTTACCACTAGACAGAATTAATGAAAATTCGACGAAGAATCTTGCTTTTATTCAGTTTTTGGACATTCAAATATCTCGATATTTTCTGAAATGCGAGTGTCTTAAAAAAAGTTTGCCGAAAACAATTGTAAATATATACATAACAAAAATACTAAAATTATTAAATAAATTATTTGTATTTCTAATGAACTTCAACCTATCGGCGAAGGGTAGAGAACATAAAGCTGAAGTTTGTTTCGTCCGTTTTGGTACGTTTCCGTGGCGCTATCTATACTATGAAACGAAATTTTGTTCCGGCAACACGACTTATCGAGTACCCGATGTGAGACGAGTACTCGAAAAACTCGGGTACTCGATAAAGTTCGAGTATACCCGTCTGATCACGGGTACCCGAAAAAATTCGGGTACCTGAAAAACTTGGCCACCCGATTGGATCATAGTCTAATTACCCGACCCGATCCGACCCGACCAATTCTGCTACCCGCACACCCCTAAAGATCAGTCAATTGTTATGACATGTTCATTTGCATTGAACATACGATATTTGCGGTCACTGAACGTTAACGGCCCCAAATCGAAATATAATATTTGTGAATAAATCTCAACTCCTTTGAACTGTATGATCATGTCACAATTTCAACTGGTTATTCGATGACCATAAACATTTATTGAGCCAACCCTCAATCCGTGAACCTGGCTTGTTTTCGTCCTGCCCAAAATTATTTTCTTCGCAGGTTGCTTAATATTTAATGAAAAGAAATATATTAAAAATAAGAAAGAAAAAAACCCTGTTTTCCCTTGGAAAGTACGGCCCTTGTAGCTTGAAAAGTAAAGATTGACCATGATTTTTTTCCGATTTTTTTCATCAACTATTGTTGGTTTGGTAGTTCAAAAACGAAAACGACCCAGGTTCACAGGATGAAGGCGCCTCAAATACCTTCACGGACTGAGGTTTAAGATAAATACAAGTGATCAAGTGAACCATTCTTTTTAAAGTAATACTATGGCTATGAAATGTTGTTATGAAAACACGAATATTTCTTAACGACTAACAAATTGTGTAGCACACTGTAAAAAAAAGTCATTAAATTTACTATACTTTTACAATTGAAAATTTCTAAACTCGGAATATGAAACTCAAATTCGCACTTCAGTAATGGAAATGAATTTTCATAGATGCGTATACATTTTAATATATGGGACATTGAATATTAGTATGCTGCGTATGAGTTTTTCAACGCGCATCATAATCATACAAATATTTGTTTGATTAATGCAACAAACGTATATGATTTCCATATTTACACAAAAAGTTTTAAAATCACAATATGACTATTATTTTTAACTTCATTCTGTTGAAAAGTACAATACCTTGTACATTGAATATTACAAAAAACTGTTTAAAGAAATATGAAATTTAAAATACTTTTACAATACTATGGCAAATGAAATTTCAAAACTTAGTATATGAATGAATATTTAGGCTTTAGTGTTGTAAAATTCAATACCGGACCTACATTTCATACGGTTTTACATTTCGTAATACGTACGAATTGAATATTAATACAATATCTACAATTTTTCAAGGCATCTAATAGAAAAATGAATATTTTTAGTTGAAAAATACAACAAGCGTTTTGAATATATACAATGTAGATTCTGATAGACTGGAGAATATTTAGAAATGAATAGGACATTTACAATACGAAGGCACGTACATTTTCTGATTTACAACGAGACTGCTGAGCCTGGATCTCGCGAATCGGGTTCTCCTTTCGCGGGGTGAAAGTTGAAGACCTCCGAATTAACGTCGTTTTTTATTTTTGTTCCAATAGGCCTTAGTTGCTGAGATATCGCGATTTGAAAATTTGGGAATTTCGGACGGAGCCAAGCCGGTTTCGGCTCGCGCGTAGAGTACGTTGAGCGTTGATACTTGAGACAAGAGCGGCCGTAGCTAGTACGGTAATACGACGGACTGGCACTGAAAGTTCATGGTTCGCGTCCCCGTGCTTTTTTTTTAATTCAATTTTTTTTCTTTCTAATCTCTTTTAAGACTTTGCATGTGCAGATAAATAAGAAAATTCGAAAATATGTATTACTAGTTTTATTTATCTATTATATTAAAATAATTAATCCAAAAATGAAGTCACAATTACATAGCACAATAATATTGTATAACAAATAATTAATCTAATAATCAAGTCACAATTACAAAGCAAAATAATATGGTATAAAAAATAAATAATTAATCTAATTCACACTTGCAAATTTCGCGGCAGGTAATTATTCTGATTCTTCTTCTATCAGATCGGTATGCTGACAAATTGGAGGGAGGAAACCATCGTAAAAGCAAGGGAAGCACAAAGGCTTACGACACCACGAACATAAGATGAACGCAATACCACCGCAACCACATTAATTATTTTAATATAATAGATAAATAAAACTAGTAATACATATTTTCGAATTTTCTTATTTACCTGCACATGCAGTCATGAGAGATTATAAAATAAAATAAAAATTGAATTAAAAAAAGGACGGGGACGCGAACCGTGAATTTTCAAGTGCCAACCCGTCGTCTTACCGTATTAGCTACGGCCGCTCTTGTGTCAAGCATTAACGCTCAACGTACTCTACGCGCCAGCCGAAACCTGCTTGGCTCCATCCGAAACTCCCAAATTTTCAAATCGCGCTATCTCAGCAACTAAGGCCTATTAGAACAAAAATAAAAAACGACGTTAATTCAGAGGTCTTCAACTTTCACCACGCGAAAGGAGAAACCAATTCGCGACATCCAGGCTCTGCCTTCTCCTTGTTAGTATGTGTTTATTCGGATAGTCTGATTTAATATATAATTCAGTGCAGAAAACTTCAAATTCGTGCTTTGGTCAGCATGTTAAATCAAATCATAAAAAAACGTATCGAGTAACACCAAATCTAAAGTAAGTGATTAACACCCGCTGTGATGGTCTAGTGGTTAGCGTGCTCGCCACTGAACCAGCGGACGGAAGATCCCGGGTTCGAATCCCAGTCGCGTACATTTCGTCGTGAAATGTTTTTCTTCGGCATTTCACGGCGAAAATACAACTAAGTTAGAAATACGATTGTAGTCATGATAAATATAATACAGAGTGGCGGGGGGGAGTGCCTGCGGCCGCAAGGAGAACAGGGGAAAGTAGAGGGGTAACGGTCACAATGAAGGGGTAGGATAGGAATAAACGCGAGAAATTAACACCGAACAAAAGCAGCAAGTCTAATTAAAAACCCAAATCGATTCGCATTAATTTTTATCGCAGAAAGTAAATAATAACAATTACACTAACCTAACACCGTAAAATTAATACACTTTTCTATGCCAATTTTACTTTTTTTTTAATTAAAAAATGCAATCTGTGCGTATTAATTTTAATACGCTCACAATAGATACCTTGCGATACGTATATGATTTTTCCAGTACTTAAGTGTTGCGATATTACTGAACGATTATTAGACATTCGAAAAGCAGCCCATTGATTTTCAAATGACAATATTAAAATTCATAAACGGTATCTGTAAAAAGACTTCCTACACTTTTATATTAATTTTAATACGCACCGTAAAATTAATACACTTTTCTATGCCAATTTTACTTTTTTTTTAATTAAAAAATGCAATCTGTGCGTATTAATTTTAATACGCTCACAATAGATACCTTGCGATACGTATATGATTTTTCCAGTACTTAAGTGTTGCGATATTACTGAACGATTATTAGACATTCGAAAAGCAGCCCATTGATTTTCAAATGACAATATTAAAATTCATAAACGGTATCTGTAAAAAGACTTCCTACACTTTTATATTAATTTTAATACAGATTTTTTTTACAGTGCAGGTAAGGTGTAGGCCACAGTAACGGGTATAAAATCATGTGCGAATTTAACAATTTTTTTTCGTATGAAAAAGTGATTCACTCATAAAATTAATTACACATCTATTTAGTATGAATATAAAGCTGTTACATTTTTTTTCGATGTACAAAATGGCCGAATACTAATATTTTTTTTTGTTGTCTTTTTTTAGGCGCTCCGCGGCGTGACATTTAGCATCCACAATTTTTTACGTAGAACAAAAAACAAAAATTCTCGTCAATCTACATTAGAATACCTAGAGAAGCACGTAAGGAATTAAAAAAATATGGTTTTATTCAAAAGTTGTAGGTATTTGAACTTAAGAAATGGATTTTCAGTGAAAAATTTCCCCATAGCTGCTCATAAACTGCTCATAAAATGAAAAATGTTCGATTAATCATGAATTCCGTACGTACTTCTCTGCAAAATGCGATTAAGAACATAACTTTTACATTTAAAGTAAATTTAGTATCGAATAAGTATCGAGTGAAAATTGTTGAAAGTATTCGTCACGCCAATTGGAAAAAAAGGCGCTTCGAGAAGTTTCGAATAGTCGGCCATTTTGTACATCGAAAAAAAATATATATTTTTTCTAACAAATTGATATTCATACTAAATAGATGCGTAATTCATTTTATGAGTGAATCACGTTTCATACGAAAAAAATTCTTAAATTCGCACATGATTTTATACTCGTTACTGTGGCCTAACGCCTTAATGAATATTTGAATTAAAGTGCTAACTAAACATATTTCTTTAGTTTGAAGAAACTGTTTTCTCAGTGCGTTATGGAGTTATAGTCCGATTATTGAAAAACCGACTACGTCTAAAGTCCGTGGTGATGCACTAATGCCGCGTTTTCCGATGAGAATTAAATGAGTATCGCTTTCGTCATAACTCAACGCAAACGGTGGTTCGCCTTATACAACTGTCAATCAATACGCGGAGGTGAATCAATAATTGAAGAAAATTCACAATAAAAACGACTTAAATTTGGAAAAAAAACTGGAAGACGTTGCGGTGGGAAGATCGCGGAAACAAATAGTAGTGGGCATGGACGCTTCGTTTTCCGCACGCTCGGAATGGAATTTGTCAAATGGAGACGGCAAAGTGCCATCGCAACCGAACAATAGTACGATTTATTATCGAAGGGAAAGAGCAGAGGCTGCACTGAATATGCCGAGGAAATATAGATGGAAAAAGACGAACTGAACGTCTGCTCCATTTACCGATATATAACGCACATACACATACATCATTCGGGTAAAATAATTACGTGATAATAAAAGGAGCATGTGGAAAAACCTCGAGGATGTCGAGAAAGGAGAGAATCCCAAGGAGACTCCAAACGAATGGATGAGAAACGTCCTCATATTCTCTAACTCAATCTATTTTCTCTCTCTCTCTCTCTCTCTCTCTCTCTCTCTCTCTCTCTATTTTTCTCCCTATTCTGTTCTGATATGTGTGCTGGTGTGCGAGGTGCGGGGGGGGGGGACCACGAACGTTCGTGTGTACGACGGCCGCCAGAGGACTGTCGGTGATGGGAATCCTTAGACCACCCTCTCCACGCACCCCTTTCTCTCGTAGGAAACCTCGGCTGCACATGACCATGAATACCACAGATAAGTATTGTGACGAAAACCACGAGTGTTGTGAACTGTGGTTTCAGATTTGGCGAGAAAAAATTAACAAAATAGTGGCATGCTAAACTTTGATTATCATTTTTTCCTATTTTTCTGACCATTCTACGAGTTATGTGTAAGAAAAAGAAAAATGATTTCGACTCAATTCTGCTACCAACGTTGAAAAACAGTATACTGAATGGGTATGCCAACCCTCAGCCCAATCTGCCAATAGGTATATACTGGTTCTCGATTTGAAAAGCATACGTTTGAGGAAAACGCCCTTAATAACGCCTTACAGTCTTTTGGATGGACGGAAAACAAGGCCTTTTGGGGATGTATAAAAAATACTAATGAAGGAATCCAGTTGAGGTTTGGAGGGTTTTCATTTACATATCTGCAGGAAATCAAATCAATTTTTTTATTTTCCACAAAAATACAACATAGCGGTCCAGTGGCCAGTAGAAGGAGAACGCATTTTTTTCATTCCATTGAATGAGTTGAACGCATTTTTTTCATTCCATTCCATGAGTTTCATTCCATTGCACAAAAATTGACGAGAAAGACTTACCAGACGTCAAAAAAAAGTGCAAGAAATTTGTTTGTACTTTTGCCCGAGAAATTCAAAAAAGATTGCCAGATAATTGATCGATTCTGAAGACGATAGCCAATCTCCATCCTAGAGTCGCATTATCTCAAGTAAAACCCAGTTTACCTGACATTTTTACTAAATTTCACCGAACTCATACGGCAATAAGAATGATATAGAGTCGGAATGGAATCAATTCCAAAATAAGTCGTGGTAAAATTTAACCAACTCCGTTGAATTTGATTCAGAAGTTTCCAATATTGTAATATCGCTGGAGAAAAGCGATTTGAAAATAATGCAAAATTTTTAATGTCACTACTCATATTACCAATTTCAAACGCAAGTGCCGAACGTGCTTTTTCGACGTACAGCGTAATTAAAAATAAATTACGCAATAAACTGTCTCTTGAAGTACTTCAGAATATCGTGATGGTAAGATTTACATTACAAAGAGACTGCGGATCATGTGTCAAATTCATTCCTTCCACTCGTATGCTCGAATTATTCAACGTCAATATGTATGATCACAAAAGTGCAGGCAATAGCAAAGCGCAACATGATACTCAAGCCTTTGACGAAATATTCGACATCTTGTAGAGTTGGAAATCAGAGCAATTTTTTGTAATTTTAGCATTGTTTTTTAGGTTGAATTAGAAGAATTCGTACTGTGCGTTATTCCTTTTTCCGTTTAGCATTTCTGGCATAACTTCAGACTTACTATCCGAGTCGAAATTTTCAGCCTATTTTAAAGGCCTTTGATTAACGATTAAACGAACTTACCTAAGTGAATTTCTATCGTGATTGTATGAGCGCCTCTTCCGAAGAGATCAAAATGTAGTACCCCTCACTTTCTCCAGCATCGCCACAAAGTTTAAAGTTGGCTTTTGTTTTTCTTCCTTGTCTCCATGCCACGACGTGTGTGCGCTGTTATCAACTCTCATTTTTTTAAGTTTTTCCCGGTAAGCCGTAACTGAAATAACGTATGGGTATCTCATACGAGATTAATGGGTGGGCGGGACTGATCTCTTCCGAAGAGGCGCTCATACAATCACGATAGAACTTCACTTAGGTAAGTTCGTTTAATCGTTAATTGTATTTCGCGCTTCTTCCTTCAGAGATCAAAATGTAGCTGTTTAAAGCGAGTTACGGCTGATGAAAAAATGTTATATTTATTTTTTAAACATTTTTAAATGTATATAACAGTTGAAACAAAAAAAAACGCAAGAATGCAAGAATACGCATATAATCTTATGCACTGCATATTTCAATAAATAAAGAAGGTCACATACAAAGAAAAAACCTTAATCTCTATTTCCGAGAATACCTTCGGCGAATTGGACTTCGTCCGGCAAAACCTCTCGATCGTAAAATCGACCAAAAGTCGCGGACTCCTGTGTCCAGCCCGCCATTTTTCGTATTAAATCGATGCTTACGCCAGCCAGTTTTGCTGCTGACGTGGCAGCGTGACGCGTACTATACGCAGAAAAAATGTTAACATCCACCGCGAGTTCGAATTCCATCTCGGGCTGTAATTTTCGCGACTCGTAATCCGCTTCTATATTTTTTTCCGATGCATGCCGCAACGATCCAAATATCTCTGGCCTCGCACTAGTCCCAAATTTGTTTCGTTATATCGCTAAGATTATCGAACCGGCGGTCTCGCATACGATTTATGTAAGCTATCGCGGTGGTGTTGTCGATACGAAGAAGCACGTTGCATTGTTTTTTATGGCTTAAAAAACATTTTAGTCCGAAAAATGCGGCTACCAACTCGAGATGATAGATGTCCAACTTCAAATCATTTGTGCTCCAGTGTCCGTTCGCCCGCCAACCTTCGCAAGCTACTTCCCATCCTGCACGCGAAGCATCGGTAAAGATCTCGTAATCGAATACTGGCTCATTCAAAGGAGCGCTGGCTGAGGCTATATTAAGCGTCCACCACTCGATGTCTTCTTTTAATTCCTCCGGAATCATCATTGTCATGTTATAATTATTATTATTTGCTTCGAGTGCTAATAATCTGACTTTTTCGAACCGTCTCATATGTATCATGCCATATTTCAGCGCTGAACAGCACGAGCCGAGAGTGCCGACGTAGGATGTGAACTCACGAATCGAGCATTTTTTCATTTTTATAAATGTTTTCAATAGATCGAGAGATCTTCGGATCTTGCCCTCTGGCAATTCGATCGTCATCTTCGCCGAGTCGAAAATAAGCCCTAGATATTGCCATCGTTTGGCGGGAATCCTACGACATTTTTTACGATCGATTTTGAACCCGAGTTCTTCTAAAATAGCCGCCATAGCTCGAAAATGTTCAGCACACTTTTCGTATGATTTTCCGATAAGCAAAATATCATCTAAGTAGAAAACAGATCTAAAGCCTTGTTTTCTTAGATATGCTGCCACTGGTTTGAGTATTTTTGTAAATACGAAAGGTGCGACATTCAAACCGAACGGTAAGCAATGAAATTCGTAATATACGCCGCTATATTGGAGACGTAAAAACTTTCGGGAGATCTTTTCTATCGATACGAGGTAGTACGCCCCATATAGGGTCGCCTGTCGTAACAAAAATGCCAGCATTCAGCCATTAAACGGTTTGCTGATAATCGGCCAATGATTCGTCGACCAGCATTGGGGTACTGTAAGCGGATGAACGGCTTGCCAGATCTATGACAGCCATTCGTGGGCCAATACTATCGCACCGATAATGTGGCGATCAGCATTGGGGTATCGTAGGTAGATGAACGGCTTGCCAGATCTATGCCAGCCATTCGTGGGCCAATACTATCGCACCGATAATGTGGCGATCAGCATTGGGGTATCGTAGGCGGATGAACGGCTTGCCAGATCTATTCCAGCCATTGATGGTTTATTTTTGGGTGTTTTGCAAATGCAGGTCGTTAAACTGTAACACGTAAAAACAAGGGATAAGGTTTCGAAAAGCATATCCCACTGATGAAGCTGAAAATTTGCACCAACCTTCTTTTCAATACTTTAAGAGAACCTTTAAAAGGATATTGGCGACTAGCAATAGTTTTCGATATATCGTATATTGAAAGTTATCTATTGTACTGCGCTTCTACTATATTAAATAAACCCAAACAAAACTATCCCACATGGCAAGTGATATGCACATACGGGCGAGCACTGTTTGCCAGGAAGCAGCGCGGCCGGAGGAATGGGGGGTGTCTATCGGATATATAGATATACTCCTATGGCGTGAAATAATAAACTTTATAATGCGATATATCGAAAACTATTGCTAGTCGTCAAAAATCCGTTAACGGTTTCTCTTAGGATAATGAGAGGAAGTTCATTGCAAAATTTCAGGTCGATCAGAGGAGTATGCTTTTCGGAACTTCACCCAAAACGAGCGAGTTATTTTTACAGCCTAAATGGACTGAAAAAATTATCGGTAAACTTTAATGTCACGAATAAAATTATCGGCATAAAAGTAAGGAACGAACAAACGATGGATTCTGTAAGTGTTAGAATGGCTAAGTGGGTAGGGCGCTCGACACTAGAACGAAAGGCGCAGGTTCGATCCCGATGAAAGGCAAAAACTTGAACAATTCAGAAAGCGTTTTTAATGCAATTATTCTATTTACATGGACATAAGTAAAGCATAAGAAAACAAAAAAGATACTACTAGAATTTTTATATTCATAATTTGTCAAGTTTTTGTTTATCATTTGCGGCAGAAGATCCGGCAGCCGTTGCTGGGCCAATATGGGCGTATGATAGTTGGCCAAGTCTTAGCAGCCATTCATGGTTTACCATTACCAACCATGCATGGTGCGGATCTGGCCCGTTTGTATAGCCATTACCGCGCCATCGTTTGTTCTCTGGCAACCAGTCGTGGGCCATTACTGTGCCGATTGTAAAACCCTATTTGGGGCATCCTTTATATCGATTGACGCCATAAACGAATCAGGCTCAATTAACAACTTTGCCACTCGCCAATCTTCTATCTTAAAATGTTCCGCATTTATGAACTCATTAAGTTTTTTGAGGTTCAAAATAAATCTTTCCGTGCCGTCGGGCTTGGGCACTAAAAAAATATTTGATAAAAACTGGTCCGAAGACGGAGTAACCGTCTGTATCGCGCCTTTTTCAATAATTTTCCGATTTCGCACGCGATGGCGAATTTTTCGGTATTTGACCAATCCGTTTTTTCCGAGATCCGACCCTGCACAGGAAGTGATGTAAAGGGAATTTTTAATTCTCTGATCCGTTCATGAATTACAGGGTCAGCCGATACTTTTGACCATGCTCGATAAAAAAACCGTAATCGGCCCGCAGTTTTACCTACGCTGGAAATTAACGGCGTCTGTCCGGGAACCGCGTCTTTCGAGGATACGTTTTCTTCGGCCTCGAGCCGTATTTATCGTTCGTCGGTTTTCTTGCCCCGCTCGACGTCCAATTCCTCTTGCGCATCAACTGACGCTGCGCCAGAGGGCCCCTCTGGTTTTTTGAGCCCTTGAGTTTTGATGGTTTTTCCCGTTGAACAAGGTCCTTCGATGCACGCTCGATCGTTTTTGCAGCCTTGATTTTTTCTTCCAGATTCGCCCCGAACAAAAAAACCGTCGACTGTCGAGCACGTCAAGATTTCTCTTACGGATGAGTTGAGATTTGCGAGGATTAAACTCCTGCGAATTCCTCATTCCTCCCTGTGGAGAAACGCCAGGGGTCTTCCTGTGTCACTCAGAATTTCGAGAAACTGGAGTTTTTCTCGACTGTCCGATTTCAGAGTAATCGAGATAGCTTTTCCCATGGCTGCCATACAGGAAGCAATGCGCTCCTGTTTTTCGGTGATACGCTTGTCCCTTGTTTTCACATTATCTTGTATCGCCGCACCAACCTCCGAGTTCAACACCGGGGCAACTATGAATCTGAAATTTTCTGGAATATTATATCTTTCCGCGAGGCTCTTGTTTTCCTCCTTAGAAAGCCCTTTTTTGAAGATTTCCATCTAGCGAATAACGATATCTTTGTGCAATGAAGGGGCCTTTTTCTGGTCCGGTTCCAAACGCGGTTCAATAACGTTTAATACGTCTTCTTGAAGGGCAGCTTCATGCTTAGGCTGATTTAGATTATTTTGAGCGGTCACGCTCGCCTGTTGTTCAGTGTTCACCGGGGCTGTTGTTTCAGGCACCGATGGGCCCTCTGGCAACTGCTCATTGACGATTTTCACCTCGTCATTTTCCTGAGTCAGTATTTGAAACTCCTCTCGCTCTCCCTCCGACTCCTGCGGAGATTGTTGTGCGCCATAGTCAAATTCTCGCGCGCGACTATGCCCTGAGCGACGAGAATGACCCGAGCGACTACGCTCTGAGCGACGAGAGTGACCTGAGCGACTACGCTGTGAGCGACGAGAGTGACGTGAACGGCTGCTCGAACATCGTGATCGACCGATAGAGTGTCGTGAGCGATTTCGAGACCGGCTGCGACGATCTGATCTCCGTCTGCATTCGCCGTCCCTCCTGTGACGGGTTCGAGAGCGATCCCGACGATGCGGCGAGCTCAATCTATAACCTGGAAGGTAAACGGGCATTATGCCAATACTTGCCTTACCTCCATTTAAATTGTTCAATTTTTCATCAAATGAAAATGTCTATTTCCGAGGGTCAGATCCATGGAGACTGAACAATGTATGTTGCATTCCTTCGTCAAATGAAGGCGTGCGCCTCGGTCAGACCGAAGGCACGCTGCCGAGCAATCAGATCGATGGCACAACAACTAGGTATCCAGACCAGAAAATCTTTGTCAGTAATTGATCTTTCAGAAAGAGTCAATTTTCGTGGCGTCCCTTTTCGCCAAGTATGCATAGGTAATATTCGCCCCGACTTACGTTTTTTATACCTCCGGTCGATACTCATCACTATTTATTTTAGTCTCTCAACTAAATCCTTTTCTTTCTTCTCCTCCCCTGATGCTGAATGATCGTGATTCCTCTTCTTTCCCATTTTTGCAGAATTTTTTTTTTTAAATATATTTCGCGTGTGACGACACTGACACAAAGCGAAAGAATGGGGGTTGATAACAGCGCACACACGTCGTGGGCATGGAGACAAGGAAGAAAAACAAAAGCTTTACTTTAAACTTTGTGGCGATACTGGAGAAAGTGAGGGGTACTACATTTTGATCTCTGAAGGAAGAGGCGCGAAATACAATCCTATGTCAGACTCACTTGAGTCTATTTACTGCTAGAAGTCCTACTATGAGCTCCTAACATGCTCTTTCTTTGCTGCTTACCTGCTCCATAGGCCTTTATACTCCTACCTAACCTAGTTGAAGTCGTTGCAGCTCCTCTTTTGATTGCGTTTTGACCTATCGCGCATTTGGCTTTTTCGACGAAACGAGGGTGGGGATGGTCGCATTGGAAAGAGGGGGTCTGATAGTTTTCAGTAACCATCATGCGTTGGACTAGGTAGGACCGCGCGTTCGACGTAGAGGCGTATTTTTCCAATGGCCTTTCCATTATCTCCACCCAGCGAAGCTTTCGCATTCGCTTCAAACTTGCCCCTGCAGTTCCAGCAACTCTCCAAAGTGCAAGAAATGGATCTTGGGCAAACAGTTACAATATTTTTGATAGAAATTGCCCCCGCGTGTGCATGTATACGCGGATCCCTATAGCAGGAACGCATGCATACGTATAGGTACTAGTATACGTGTGTTGGTGTATACTTAGGCGTGTATGTGTGCGGGTATATACGTATGCGCGTATCCAGGCATATGTATCTCTATATGCGTAATAGAGTGTATGCGTGTGCGTGTATACGTGTGCGTGTATCCAGGCATATGTATCTCTATATGCGTAATAGAGTGTATGCGTGTGCGTGTTACGTGTGCCAATCGACGTCCTCCTTAGCGTCTGCAAGTGGAGAAAAGGGAAATTTGTTCCCGTTCTAGGCCCTAAGTAGGAGCTCATTTTACATTGAATACGAAGCTACTTTACTACCTTTATCTCCTACCACTATGAGGATCTGGAGGGGCGAAATAGGCTGAAAATTTCGACTCGGGTAACCTCGAAGTTAGCCAACAATCATCGATACTAAATTTTTCTAATAGTTAATCAAACATCTCTTTATAAAAATATCTATTAATGTAAAAATGTCCATGTTCATATTTAATAACACCATCACGACGCTTATGAATTGGCCTAAAAAATTCGCCAAGGTCTGTTTATCATTAAATTTTATTTCGATCATAAGTTGCATAACGTAAAATACACGTATGTAAATGAAATCTTAATTTCTTCCTGCCCGAGTGTTTTTAATGCATAGTTTAATGTTTCTATCAAACAAGATGCCTATTCGGAATTTCAGGGGGTTCGAAGGAAAATTTAGGGGCATTTCAAATCGATTCTAGGGGGAAAGTTTTGTAGTATTTGGCAACACTGCCATCCTGATCTCTGATTCTCCCAGCGCTGGCAAAACTAGCCTTGGACTCTTTTCTATCGCCGAAAGGTGGTGCCCTACCGCCGAAAGGTGGCACCCTACCGCCGAAAGGTGGCAGATTTCCTTCCCCCTATCTCTTCCCCTTAAACGCAGGGAGCTCGTAAATATGTAATCGGTTGTCCTACAAATACATATATAATTTATTATTTAAATCCGTTAAATTTAATTTATTTTTGTTTTTCTCTCTACCTTGCTGAGGTAAAAATAAATATCTTTATTTGTAAAAAAGGTTTTTTTTTTGGTTTTGTCCGCCATCGCCCCCTCATTGTCGGAATACGTCCTAACCCACCTTACGGTTCTCGTCGTATGTTTCACACCAGAAATCTATCGAAGAACCTACAGTTGAAAATAAAGTTAGTCGGTTGAAAGTTGTAGGAGCTACGAGACCGACCGATTTCCAAAACATGGTTACAAGAAAAATAAGTTTAAAGTTTTTAAATCATCTTTCTTCGGACCATATTGTTGTTAGGGTGTTTATACATGTCAACCATATAATTCTCGGGATGTTCACACATCATTTGAGGCAATAAGAAAAAAACATTTTTGTTTCAAGAGTATACGATGATGCCTTAAGCTGCGTCTCGACCGCGCTCCCGAGCGTACTCCTAATTTCTATAACTCGGCTAATTTTATGAGTTTCATTAAACGACTTTCACAGACGTATTCAGAAAGGTTTGTATAACAATAATATTACATTTACAATAAACTTTTTTTTCAAATCTTTATACTATTAGGAGTACAACTTTGCAGTGACCGTTTTACTTAGAGAGCCACTGCGGCCGAAGTAGTGGCCCTAGCTCAATAAAAAAGTGGCATTTTAAACTAGAGGCTCTGCCAATGTAAACAATTTAAAAAAGCTAACGGATACGTGTATGCATTATAAAGTTATAGGCACTCAAACATGGCAACCTACGAACCGAATTCTCAGCATTTACGGGAGGTTATGATTTACTTCTTCAACATCAAGAAATCTGCGGCTGAGGCCCACCGTTTGCTTGTAGATGCTTACGAGGAGGATTCTATTAGTGAGAAAACGTGTCGGCGGTGGTTTCAACGCTTCAAAAGTGGAGATTTTGAGGTCGAGAACAAGCATGGTGCCGGAAGGCAGAAAGTTTTTGAAGACGCAGAATTGGAGACCTTGCTGGACCAGGATTCGTGCCAAACTCAAGAGGAACTCGCCGAGACGTTAGGAGTAACCCAGCAAGCAGTTTCAAAACGTCTCCGGGATATGGGTATGATCCAAAAGCAAGGAAAGTGGGTCCCGCATGAGTTGAAGCCGAGAGACATCGAGCGCCGATTTTTCACCTGTGAACAACTGCTCCAAAGACAACAAAGGAAGGGATTTTTGCACCGGATTGTGACTGGAGATGAAAAGTGGGTTCACTACGATAATCCTAAACGCCGAAAATCATGGGGACTGCCTGGTCATATTCCGTCATCGACGCCCAAACCGAATATTCACGGATCCAAAGTGATGCTGTGTATCTGGTGGGACCAGTTGGGTGTTGTGTACTATGAGCTGCTCAAACCATCCGAAACCATCACAGGGGAACTCTACCGACGTCAGTTGATGCGCTTGAGTAAGGCACTCAAAGAGAAACGGCCACAATTCAACGAAAGACATGACAAGGTGATACTGCAGCATGACAATGCCCGACCCCATGTTGCAAATGTCGTGAAAAAGTACTTGGAAACGCTGAAATGGGAGGTTTTATCCCACCCGCCGTACTCTCCAGACATTGCCCCTTCCGACTATCACTTGTTCCGGTCAATGGCACACGATTTGGCTGACTAGCACTTCGGTACTTACGAAGAAGTCAAAAATTGAGTTGATTCCTGGATTGCCTCCAAGGACCAAGACTTTTATCGACGCGGGATTCGAATGCTACCTGAAAGAGGGGGCGAGGTCGTAGCTAGCGATGGGCAGTACTTTGATTAAAAAATATGTAGCCACTTTATTATAATAAAGCCTCAAACTTTTGAAAAAAACGGTCACTGCAAAGTTGTACTCCTTATACAATACTGTCTTGAAACTTTTTTTAAGCATGCTTGTGGATCATTCAACAAAAATCACATTGATGACTCTGATGTTTCTTCTTCAATTATCATTCCCTACTGAATAATCACTTACTTTGTTTGTACCTATTACTCAATATGCGTGTAAATTTACTGGTTCGGTTTGTGGTGCATAATAAAACGACAGTGAAAACAGGGGGGGGGGGAGAGAGAGAGAGAGAGAGAGAGAGAGAGAGAGAGAGAGATCGTGGAATCGGCTGATACACTTGGACAAAATAAAGTGGGTCACTAGGGCGTGACGAAAAAATAAAACAGAAAAAATGTGTATCTGAACACGGGCGACACGGTCGCGACGGTGAAACGTGTTTCTGTTTCAACCGCGATTGTGCATGTTCAGCGGTATAATTTGGACTCGGCTCCAATAAATTATAACATTATAATGTCAAGCTTATTTATTTTCATGAAGAGTTCATTTATGCTGATTAACGTCCCGAGTAGAAATCTTGCTCCAGCTACAATAAGCACCTGATCAGGCATCCTGACTTCTTTTTCCAGCCTTGATCAGAATTTTTTATCAAGCCCTGATCATTTTTGAAACACAATCCCTGACTTCCGTCTGATCAGGGTAAAAAATCAAGGCCTGATCAGGGTAAACTATCAAGGCCTGATCAGGGTAAAAAATCAAGGCTTGGTCAGTGTAAAAGATCAAGGCCTGATTAGCGTAAAAAATTAAGGCCTGATAAGGGCTTAATTTTTCACGGCTTGATCAAAATGAAAAATCATATGATTTTTCACGGCTCAGGATGACCGATTTTTTCCTGAAATAAAAAATACAACGCATACACAAAAGAGAAAAAGGCACCACGTTATAAATAACGCTGATCGTTTATTTTTTAATCTTAATATAAAATTTATCACATATATTTTTCACATATATCTATATGGAAAACAAACATCATTTTTCTTGTATTTGTAATAGAACAAAAACTCGAAATAAACTAAGATATATCACCGTATTATATTCCACTTATCATCCCGAAATAAACTAATATATTTTTCAAACAAAATTTAAGAAACTTCGTGAATAAAGTAAACCGAGCTCAACGTTTTTATGACCAAACGTTTCTAGGAAACGTTATATTGGGCGTTCTGTTCGTTTTTTTACGCGACGCTCGAAACTTGTCCCAGTCTTTTGCTGAATTAATCAGACCTTGATACCGCTCCAACAGCTTGTCCAATTTGCTTCGAAAGAACTTCTATTCCGTGTTCCCTATATTTCGAAATGACAGCCACTGAAAAATACGAAAATGTTCATCCCACTTAGAATTCAATGTCTACATATATATCTATATAAGGTATGCACATTATTTTATTAGGGTGGCACAAAATTGAGCTCTATTTTTTTTTCCTTTTTCTCACCATCCAATTATCTACTTTAAAGAAGAAAAAAAATTGTTGCAAAAGCTGCGAGCGGTCATTTTTTAACGAAAATTAGAATCGAAGCAGGAGAGCCCGTACAGCGAAGACCAACCAAATAATGGTGAGTTGACAGCGTAGTGCAGTTCAGTGAATGTAATGTCCATCCTAAGTGCATTTCTTATGGGCTAACTTTCACCGATGGAAATACTTTCACTTAACTGAACTATGCAGTCAACTTATCATTATTCGGTTAGCCTACACTGTCCGGGCCCGTAGCGAAGACTAACCAAATAATGGTAAGTTGACAGCGTAGTGCAGTTCAGTGAATGTAATGTCCATCCGAAGTGCATTTCTAATGGGCTAACTTGCACCGATGGACTTACTTTCACTTAACTGAACTACGCAGTCAACTTGTCAGTGTTCGGTTAGCCTACGCTGTCCGGGGCCGTACAGCGAAGGCCAACCAAATAATGGTAAGTTGACAGCGTAGTCAGTTCAGTGAATGTAATGTCCATCCGAAGTGCATTTCTCATGGGCTAACTTGCACCGATGGAATTACTTTCACTTGACTGAACTGCGCAGTTAACTTATTATTATTCGGTTAGCCTGCGCTGTCCGGGCTAATCAGCACCGATGGCAAAACATTTACCAGATTGAACTACGCTGTCAGCTTACCATTATTTGGTTGGCCTACGCTGTCTCTTCTCCTCTGACAAAGGAGACGGACCAAGTAAAGAAACATAAAAGCGATACACAAAACAAATTTAAATCTACTTACATAGTGGTGGCGCCAACACATGCCAATCCTCAGGAATTTCGAGTTGTTCCTCGCTGAGAGGATTTGTTCTGGATCTGTCAAATGTATCATAATAAATATTTCAACCAACGCATATATAATTTGGCGTATGGTTAATTTACAGTCAGATTTAATACAATTTATATTTATAGATTTAAGAATTGTAAGTCTTTGAAAAAATTAATTGTTATACTAACCTGCTGCTGTATTATTTCTTCGTTTTTTCCCTTATTTAGAGCCCGCTATTCACGCAGACACAGTCGTTGCGCAATCTTCTTCCGATTGTGTTTGTCCATCTTATTCACACCGTACACGTTATATGTAAAAATGTATAAAGTGATTAATAATATGTCTCGTGCTTCTCTCGTGTCTGTGTATCATTTGACAAGATGAGGTTAGGCACGTTTTTAGCGCCAAACTGTAGAAGTCCAGTTACATGATGATTGCTTGAAATTAGCTGGATCAGGCGAATTGAAGTAAGCCGTAAGTCCAGTTGCTTGACATCGCCTGAAGCTAGCCGGGTCAGGCGAATTGAAGTAAGCCGTAAGTCCGGTTGCTCGACCACCGCCTGACCCCAGCTTGATCAATCAAATTAAGGCAAACTTAAGTAAGGCCTTCGTACTACAAGCTGATCAGGCGCAGATCAAATATCAGGCCAGCCTGACAATATTTCTACTCGGGGTTTATTCAAAACCTATCTTAACGTGAAACGCGCCCCAAACCGATTGGCTTACTCGAGCGAAAATTGATACAATAAAATTCTCTCGATGCCAACAACGAGCAAACGTGATTTTTGTACTGTCCCTCAAGATTGCTGCGTCGGCATTTTTTGTACCTCGAAAAGCTCTGGCTCTTCAACTCTGGCGCGGTGAAGGGCTTTTTGCTTCCTCCTTCGATTCTCTCGATGGGAATGTTTCCCAATATACTATCGTCGGCAATGATAGCTAATTTTATCAGACGACAACGTTGTCGTTTGATATTCGGTTAATGAGGGCTCGGAGAAAAGAAGTACATCAATTATTTTCTTCCCTTCAATTTTTAGGTGAGAATTCATACGAAATGTTTTTGTCGTATTTTTTCCGCTTTGTCAACCTGCCATTTCTGACCTATGGCACATTGAAGAAAACCATAGAGGATTTTTTGCTTTGTTCAATTGTCTTGCTGCAGAAGATTTCCAAAAAAATATTTCTTTCACGGCAAAAGTAATTTGGGCACAACAAAACTTTATTATGTGATACCCCCTCCATGGAAACTCGTAGAAGAAAAGCAAATTTTCTTTCGTCTATACAATCTTTAAGTAAGGCATTTTTTTTGGACCATAGGTATTGGTTGGTCTTGACAAAAGTAATGTGCGGTATAAAAAGTCGATGTTATTTACAACAAACGCCCATGATAAAAGTAAAATTACACTTAATCGCGCACCTACTAGTCATAATATGGATACCACAACTATCAGCGAAAGTTATATCTAAACATTCGCCTTAGATGGCGTGTTTGACCATTTATTATCTCCGAAATAATTATTAACTAATGTAATATGCTTAACAATATAGATATCGTCCATTCAGCACTATCACTAAATCGACACACAAGTACGGTAAACGGAGTACGTTTGTAACAGGGTACAGATGTAACAGCGTGCGATACGGTGAAGTGTACAAGGGAGGGGAGGAGCGACTGACAGATCTGAACATGTTTCCGAGTAGTGCGCCAGCCACAGAGCGGTAGAGTTGTTTGTAGTAGGCCCTATTGTTTTTCGACAGTAAAAGTAAGTATATTTGAACACATTATTTTCGTAATGAGTTTTATTATTATAATATGTTTTAAGTGAACCTGGGGGACAGTAAGAGCTTTATTAGTTTCAATGTAAGGTAGTTAAGGCGCACAAGTTAGCTGTTAAATACACCAACTTGAACATTACACATGTAGCGGCCCCTTCACCAGTCCCAGGAACTAGGCGGCAAGAAGACATTTCTACGAATTTTAAAACGTTAACTATGCCATCCAGAGCAGTTAGCAATCTGCAGTCGTTACCTCAACTAACTACAAGCACCTCAGCAATCCATACAACACCACCCAGAAATGATTTTGAAAAAGTCCGAAAAGGTTCGTCCAGACCATCTATCGAAAAACAAGGAAATCTATAATCTATACGGATGCACTGGAGAAAGAAGCAATAAGAAAAGAGTGTGATGAGAAATTAACACGGTCCAAATCTAAGCAGGTAAAAAAACGAATCGATGGTCAAAAGGTTAAAGTGAAGACCTCGAAACGAAGGAAGGTTAACGCACCGCCTCCAAACTCATTAGGAGATGAGGAGTTTTGTCTGCGTTGCATCGTATTCAGAGAGCGAGCCAGGAGGGAAGTGGATACAATGTTCAGATTGTAAAGTTTGGCCTTACGAAGGCTGTAGAGAAGGTGGTCTAACAATAACCTACCTTTGTGATAATTCCAAATCGGAGTAGGAAAAGTCGTTTTTATAAGCTTGAACATTCTTCCATTGCGTAATATTTATTATTTTTTATCGTAATAAGAAACAAAAGCTTTATTTTGTTTTTTAAGAAGCAGAAGCATTGTGTTTTTTGAGTGGACAGTCTTAATTCATTAATGTTTGCACATTTTGTTCTTAAAGAGCTTTACTGTTACAACTTGCAGATTCATAAGAGACTTTTTCCGATGTTAACTGCTAACAAATAGAATTTTACTGCTAGATTAATTGATCCTAATTATATGTATCTGATTAGAAGACTGATCGTCAACTTAAAAGCTTTCTATGTCGTCAAAAATGCCTAAAATAGTTAAAAACTATTATTAAGTGATTTTTTAAATAATTAAACTCACATAAACTACATGTGGCTTGCATTATTTTGTGCGTTACAACTAACCTCATTCACTGTTACAAATGAGCCTGACATGGGGGTCGGTTGAAACAATGGCAAACTATATCTCGAAATGTCTTGTCGGAAAACTATTTTACCAAGAATTAAATTTCTTGTGCTTTTTGGAAGACGCATAAATGTCCTATCATTTGATGTATTTTAACTCGCACTTAGAAGTATATTGGTGATGAACGATAAGGGCAAATTTGTTTCAACCGTACCCAGCCTACCCTAGGAATGTTTCATACTGTACAGTAGGTTGTGCTCAGGTCAAATTTCTACTATTTCATTGGAGTTTCTACAATTCATATGGGTAACGCTAGTTTTTCATGAATACAGTTTGTTACAAGACCTAGCGGAAAATAACTATTAAGAAAAAAACCATGGCAATTGTTTTTTTTTCAATTTTCGTTATCAACAATGTATATTGATTCTTCGTCACCATTTTTATTTGATCAGAATTTAAACACTTCGTGTTTTGCGTCAAGCATAAGAATACCTAGGCACATTGAAAATATTACGAATGATTATTTATTCATTATTAACGAATTAGTTGATTTTATTCGATGGCTGTTTCTTGATAAATTTACATATAAATCTTCAGTATCGTTTGTTCTAAATACCGATGTTTGTGGCATCTTCAGCACGGCCAAATTTCCACAGTTTTCTCTCAAATTCCGAAATTCTGACATTTTCATCGAGTAAATGTTTGGGCTGATTGTGAGAATGTTATGACATGCAATCTCAATTCATTCCCGCCCGCGCACAAATTTTCCCGCGTTACCATAATGAACAAATGTGTAGATACGTAATAATGTTCGTCTCTTTATGTATTTACGTTTGTGCAATCGACAGTTTTTTTATTCGTCGAAAATAGCAAATATCTAAGGCCAACAAAATAAATAACAAAGCCTCACCTAGAGACGGACAATACGAAAAAATGGACATGTACTATTTTCTGAATCTCCATTACACAAGTGTCACACAACAAATTATTTTTATAAAATCCGTTTTGCCATGGACAAAATATTTGATCAGAAGATATGTGCAACGACATAATTAAACAAGGAAGGAGAAGTGCATCTGCACTTTTCTTGCTTCAAAAAGTGCAGATGTACTCCTCTTGATTCAAGAAGTTAATATATTCTTTATTCAAACAGTGTAACAATATATTCTTTATCCACTATTCTTCCTTATTTACTATTCTAAACAATATACACTAGGCAAATGAATTAAAGGACATTGAAAAAGTCCGACAATTTTTGGGTCGTATTCAAATAGCTGTAACTCCTCGAAAAATGGTCGTACAGTGAAACAAAGAAAAGCAAATTGAAGGTGTGAATCTCTAGTTTCGAGATCTTGAGCTCAAACATTTTTCGCATCAGTCAATTTTTAGTAGCCATCAAAAAACCAAAGTAAAAAAAAAATTTCAAAACTTTTGCCCACATTTCACAGTCTACACGGACTTTAATAATTTTTTTTTAATGATCGGATTAAAAGGATCGTTTAGCTGCATTTTTTCCCTTTCATTTGAGCGGTGAGAGAGCTCTGTACGATTTTTTATCGCTGAGTTATCGATGTTCAAAGCAAAAATGACACTTTTGATTTTGATGACTGATTACTCGGAGACTAATGGTCGCACAGAAAAAAACTAGAGGGCTTGAGAAACTTTGAAGTATTCTCTATACGATGCTTTTATCATTTTTTTATCAAGATTTTTTTTATGAGGGAAAATGGATTTTAAAAAACGTGAAAAATTGCATATTTACGAATATTCTTTTAACTAAGGATTATTTTGCCAATATCGAATACATAAAATAAAATCTTTTTTTTATGACCTCAAAGTATCCTAAAAAAGCCCGAAAAAGTTTAAGCCCCTGCGATTTTTTTTTCATTGTGTTCCGAATGATCGAAATTGTGGTTTTTGCCAAAAATCGATTAAAGGCTAAATCTATCAGCTTTTATTCGTCTTTTGAGAATCACAATTTTTTTTGGCACTGATCCGAATTTCCGGTGCTAAAAAATGTTGATTGTTGAACAACGGGAACAAATTTTTGTTTAATGAAAAAGAAATTGATTAAAAAAAAATGTTGACGAAAAAAAATTAATTGAAAAAAATCGAAAAAAAAATTGTTTTTTTTTTGTATAACCTTGAACGTTTTACATGATACGACGAGCGATTGGAGTTGTTGGAATTCACAGTTCTTTGAATGTGTGCGTGTGTACAATTTACATCCTTACGATACGATACGACACCCTACGTACACGTCCCACGATCATTAGATCAAGATTTTTTTTATAAACATTTTATTCACCACCGGCATTAGCGTAACCTAAAGCGTACCACGTAGAGGTTGCTCGGTTGGATTTACGCTTCTTTGTGTGTGTGTTCCACACGCACACATTCAAAGAACTGTGAATTCCAACAAGTCCAATCGCTCGTCGTATCATGAAAAACGTTTAGCGCTATAAAAAAAAATCTAACAATTTTTTTTCGATTTTTTTATTAATTTTTTTTATAAGAAAAAAACCTTTTTTTTATTAAACAAAAATTTGTTCCCGTTGTTCACCAATCAACATTTTTTAGCACCTTAAACTCGGAGAAGTGCCAAGAAAATTGTGATTCTCAAAAGACGAATAAAAGGTGGTAGATTGAGCCTTTAATCGATTTTTGGCAAAAACCACAATTTCGATCATTCGGAACACAATGAAAAAAAAACGCAGGGTTTTAAACTTTTGAGGGCTTTTTAGGATACTTTGAGGTCATAAAAAAATGAATTTTTTTTTATCTATTCGATATTTGCAAAATAATCCTTCGTTAAAAGAATATTCGTAAATATCCGATTTTTCACATTTTTTTAAATCCATTTTCCCGCATTAAAAAAAAATCTTGATAAAAAAATGATAAAAGCATCTTATAGAGAATACTTCAAAGTTTCCAAAACCCTCTGGTTTTTTTGTGCGACCATTAGTCTCCGAGTAATCAGTCATCAAAGTCAAAAGTGTCATTTTTGCTTTGAACATCGATAACTCAGCGAGAAAAAATCGTACAGAGCTCTCCAACCGCTTAAATTAAAGGGGAAGAATCCAGCTAGACGATCCTTTTAATACGATCATTCAAAAAAATGTATTAAAGTCTTCGCAGACTGTGAAAGATGAGCAAAAATTAAAATTTTTTTTTTTACTTTGGTCTTTTAATAGCTACTAAAAATTGGCTCATGCGAAAAATGTTTGAGCTCAAGATCTCAAAACTGGATATTCACATCTTCAATTTGATTTTTTTATTTTGCTGTACGACCATTTTTCGAGGAGTTACAGCTATTTAAAAATGACCCTAAAATTGGCGGACTTTTTCAATATCCTCTAATTCTTTTTAGTGTATATTCTTTATTCATTATTCTAAACAAGATATACTTTATTCACTATTCTTTATTCAAACAGTGCAGATGCACTATTCTCGATAAAAAAAGTGCAAATGCACTATTTTTGATGGTCATAATTCGCAAAACGACTGATGATGATGAATAACACTCCTCTGTTGTCTCGACCAATCTCATTAGTTTTGTAGTGCCACTTTCCTCTATAAAAACTTCGATAAAAATCTTACGTAAATATTTATAATGGTCGATTATTATTGTACAGATAACTAATTATATATCGTATTAATCAAATAAAATATGGATTCATGTGATAGACGAATGCATTATGTACATTTTACACGATATAGAAAGACGGGTACTATTGAGGTTACGATCTGGCGGTAAATTTTTCGATACGTTTTCCGGAAAACTTATGCATCTCTCAGTTACTGTGAAAGAAAGAATGAGAAAGCGAGAGGAGTAGGCGAAGAAAATGCGAAAAAGAAAAAAAGACCGTATTAAATCTCATCGTAATGAGCCGGTACGTGCTCTGTGAGAACATCGCTATTCAATTTGGTTTCAGTTCTTGCTTCCACGTGCATACTGACTTTTGTCACGATCAACGAACCATAGGCTGATCGGTAGTTTCAAAATTTAATATTCTATCTTCGTTCAGGTTAACGATCGCGAAAGTCTAATTGATTATAAAGCTAAATGGTTGAGAGGTTTTCAAAAGTTTCGTTTCTCCTAACTTTCACGAACGTGCTTGCTTTTCGAATCTGCAGAGTGATCAGAGCGATGGGTCTCGCTCTTTCTATTTACCAAGAATTCAAATAGTTCGCATTTACAGAAGACAACTAATATTGGAGTGAACTGAATGTTGAGCCCAGTGAATGCTTAGTAATAGAAGTTGTCAAATTGCTTTGGCGAATCAATACTTTCCAGTTTATTAACTCTCTTCTAAAGTAAAATATGGTTTCCCCATAAAATCAAATTAGACACAAAGTTTGAAACACGGGGTCGAGAAACGTTTCATTAGTCGCCTTATTCCGTACTTATTACATTAGAAATTATTCATTTCATTCTCTTACATGTGCATTATATACACGAACGTGATATTGTGAGTTGACAAGAAGCTGATTAAAAACCCACCCCTCATACTTATGCCGGTCATCCCATGTGACAGGTCCAAAACATAAAAAAAAAAAAAAATCCCCAAATTGCAGAAAAATTGTGCGTGTTATATGGACCCGGCGTAGCAGTCTAAGGGTGAGTCAACATTTCCTTTGTGTAAATCGTACTTGAACTTTTAAACGCGTTTTTCTCAAAACGATATTTTTCAAATTGGCTTCCATGATATCTCAAAAACTATTGAACGGATTTCGTGCCAATTTTTATGGTATAGTTCGCACATCTATAGTTCTCACGCGGGCTAGAATATTTCTGATATCTGCCGTAGTTTTTTAAGGGGTTTTCTCACTTTCGATGCTAAAAAAGGCTATTTTCATTAATTTTTCTGATAGGTTTATATTAGAGATATTGATATAAAAGTTGGTACACTTAATAAAAACACTTTCGAAATACATTCAAAAAACATTCTATGTATTTAGGTAATCTAAACAAACTTTAAACGCGTTTTTCTCGAAACAACGTTTTTTGACGGCTTATTGATAAAATCTTCGAACCTGCTGAACCGATCCTTATGAAATTTCAACCACATATTCTTCACAACTATAGCTGTGGCGCATATCAAGGATTTTTTAAATTTTGATATTTACTATTTTTCCGGCCAAAACGGTGAAAAAACACGTTTTTTTGTTTTTCCGGAAACTGTCCGCCATTTTGTTATTTTTGCATATATTAAAAATTATATGATATGCGCTATAGCCATTAACATACTGAATCTGAAACCGTTTGATTTTTTTGTTTCGGACAATCCATCTCCGAGATTTTATCAACAGCGCAGACCTACACATTTTTTAGGACATTTTTTTAACTGCCATTTTCGTCTATAAATAGTGACTTAAATAAAAAAAAAACTTAAATGTATTTCGAAAGTGTATTTATGAAGTGTAAGAACTTTTATGTCAATATCTACAATATAAACCTATCAAAAAAATCATGAAAGTAGCCTTTTTTAGCGTCTCAAGTGTGAAGACCCCTTAAGCTGAAAAAGTCGAAAAAGTGATGAAACTTGGAACTTAACTTTTAAAACCGTGCCCAGAAATTCCGTTTTCGATATTTTTACTTTACTCTAGTCCTGGCGACAACCTCAGCTCTACAAATTAAAATGCCGTTTGATATTTTTTATTTCAGATCAGAAAAGTTCCGAAATTAGGACAGCCGGCAACTAACGTTTTTTACACATGAATGTCTTCCGGATGGTGTAAAGACGATTTAGATAGGTATTTCCGTTTGATAAAATTGTGAGAAACTCTAAAAATGTTAATAAACGTTTGGTAAAAATTCACAGATACTGAGTTTTAATGGTTCATAAAAAAACGAAAGAATAGCTGTTACATGGGTTAATCCATTAAATGAAACTGCAATAAAATCTCAAAAAAATTGAATTTAATTGAGTTTCACTTAGAAGTTTTATACTATTAAGGTGTTATCGCATTTGCCACATTAGATCTTAGCACTCATTGCAACATTTGCCATACTACAAAAATAAGTGTTTTGCTCCACTGCCACTCGGGTGAAAGCAAAAGTCTGTTGTAACTTGTCGGCGAATATATGAGATATAATGCAACACTTTTTCCTGGGGTGAATACGATATAGTTCCGCTAGTACCGAACTCAGAGATTTATTTCGTGATCGCGAATTACTTTTCTACCCAACGCTTCCATCTGATAATTTACAAGCCTTTATTCTCGTTTTCTCGCAAATCTTAAGCACAGTGCAAGAAAAAACGACGGGTCTCTGGGAGCTTGAGATTAAAAGCTCTTTACTCAATTACATGCGTGCCTAACTTCCTTGCGGCAACAATTACTCATATTTACGAACACATACGCATGGGTCGTGGCAACGGTTTCCTTCATGCGAAACTATAGTTTACTATGCGCGTACAAGGTAGTTCATACGCAATGGCGATGTAACGTTGTACTCAATTTTGAGCTTTCTACCCTTCCACTTCGCCCACCCGCCAGCATCATCAAGCCGAAATTTCTAAAGTGCTTTGCAGCCTTGCAAATTGAATTGGTTGTTGCGCCTTGTGGTGTTCGCGTTACTGCGACCCCCCTGCGCGCAAACGTTCCAACTTCACCTCCACAAAAGCTTACATTTATGTTGGCTTAAGTATATACGTAGAGATGGAGCTTTAACGTGGACACATCCACAACGCCCCTTTACGGAGTCCTGAAGTGTACGAGTGTCCTTTATACTCGTTTATAGATTTTTCATGTCTTTCGCTCTCTCTCTCTTTATTCATTTGATCGTGAACCATTTCGACCCAGACGCCTGCTATTTTAATAAACACAACCACCCACAATGGCCCGTTCCTTTGATTGATGATCATTTCTGTAAAAATCCCAAGCGAAGGGCTTCTGGGGGACGGGCAGAAGACCGGAAGCGAAAGAAAAATGACAACGACGCCGTTATGTGGAATGGAGAATGTGTATGTAGAGATGAATGTGTTCATATATATGTAGAGAGGATTTGGCTATGAGGACATCTGGCTGTTTTGAGGACGGTCCTCGAAGTCGATTGGTTTTAATATCGCTTTTTCGCATATGTATTTGACTATATATGCACGTACATAGCGCAAAATCGAAACAGGGCTCGACGGAAAACGGGGGTGAGAAAGACCGATGCCAAAATAAAGTAAAGATAAATGCGAATAAAAATCGAGCATCGATTAACTATCAATCCATGCAGGCTGTCAGTAGCTCGATTATTAGTTTTATTTTTCTTCCTTGCAGCAGCGGATTTCGTGGCGTCCGGAGGGTGCATGAATGACAAACGCATTTTCGAGAGCGTTGTCCATATTTCTCTCTTTATCAGGCACGAGACGCCTTTTTTCTACCCACACCATAGGTTTTTTATATATATATATATATATACTTAAGCCATCGTTTTTTATGTGCACCACGTGTTCTTCAACAAAATGCGAATGCGACGTAAGGAGTTTCGGGACCATTGACAAAATATTACCATTTGATTTAAATGTATAGAGTACATTCTTTGTCATTTACTGAATGTACCCTCAAAATTTTAACAGATCGTCTACACCGTTTCTATAAAATGTATAATTGAAAAAAACACTTTTCCACATAGAAAGATGCCTACGCTTATTGCTGAATGGGAGTTTTACGCGTGGAAAAGTGTGAAGAATAGCTAAAATATTATGCAAAACCGTCAAATCACTTAGTACATTATGACAATTTTGTCATCAGTGTCATAAGAACTCCATATGTTGTCTAATCATAGGCATCACTCTATGTTAAAAAGTGTTTTTCAATTGTAAATTTTATAGAGACGGTGTAGACGATCGATTAAAAATTTGGAGATTGCATTCAGCATATGACAAAGAATGTACTGTAAAAGTTTGAAGCAAATGGTAACATTTCGTCATCAGTCCCGAAACTCCTTAATCGATTCTCTCACAGATGAACAGTCTGTGGTGATTTTGTAGGAAACATCGTTGTTAAAAGAATAATATTTTTGAATAAATACAAACAAAGACAAAGAAGAATAACGTATTTATCCTTACGTGTTCTACTTCATACCACAGTGAAAACACGTGACAGTCCATCTTTCAATTGGAAGTGAAAAAAGAGTTGACGGTTGAACGATCATTAAACATTTGCAACGCTGATAAGAATGAGGGTTAGAACCGTTTGGCCTGAGAACACGGTTTGTTTTCCTACTTAATTCCAACATAGCACGTAATCTTTTTTTGTCTCTCTCCGTTTGGGAAAGATTCTGAAAGAAGATTATGATGTTATCAAAAGCCAAAGATGTCCTTCGCTTAAATCTCCTGACCCGGGTTCGTCGACACGGGAATATAGCAATAAAAAGCATTAAGTTCCAACAGAGGAGCGATGTAGCTGTCTCTCGGGCAGGCGATAGGCCGCGAAATAGCCGAAGGATCGTTTTACAATGTCAAAGGTACATTTGTTAAGGAGTCTTCTCACTTTAGACGCTAAAAAAATAGGCTGTTTTCATGCATTTTTCTTGATAGGTTTGTACTATTGATATTGATATAAAGGTTGTTAAACTTCATAAAAACACTTTCGAAGTACATAAAAAAATGTAAACAAAATGTTATTGTATGTAACCCAAACAAACTTTAAACGCGTTTTTCTCGAAACAAAATATTTTTCGACGGCTTGTTGAAAAAATCTTCAAAACTACTGAACCGATCCTTATGAAATTTTAACCACATATTCTTTACAACTATAGCTATAGCGCATATCAAGGATTGTTTTAAATTTCGATATTTACTTTTTTGCCAAAAACGGTGAAAAAACACGTTTTTTTTGTTTTTGCGAAAAATTTCCGCCATTTTGTTATTTTTGCATATATTAAAAATCATATGATATTCGCTATAGCCATTAACATACTGAATCTAAAACCGTTTGATTTTTTTGTTTCGGATGATCCATCTCCGAGCTTTCATCAACAGCGCAAACCTACAATTTTTTTAGGACATTTTTTTAACTACCATTTTCGTCTATAAATAGTGACTTCAATAATTTTTTTTAAATGCCTTTCGATAGTGTATTTATTAAGTGTAACAACTTTCATATCAATATCTATAATATAAGCCTATCAAAAAAATTCATGAAAATAGCCTTTTTGCGTCTAAAGCAAGAAGATCCCTTAAACGCTTCGCGAATGTCTATCAAGTAGAAAGCGTTTAACGCAGAAAGCGAGAAAGCGTTCAAGGCAGAGAGTACATTGTGCGTGATGGTGGAGTGCTTATAAGGACCTGAGGTTTATTCAACGCCTCGAGTTCTTATATGGTACTACGGATGGAAAGAAAATTTAAGAAGATCGGTGCGTGATAATGACCAGATCTCGGGAGGGGTAGTAAATCACCGGATTCTTCGATGAAGCAACTAAGGGAGCATGAGAGAGGCTGTGATGTGATACGTGTCGCGGGATCAAGAAAACGACTATTCGACGCACGCTTTGCCCTTTTTTTTCGCGAAAATCTATGTGATAACGCATCAAGGGGTAGGAAAGCTCCGAAGCCCGTGGATCGAACAACTTTTCCAGTGAATGGCCGAGGAGATTAATCGCCCCGAGGTAAGATATTGGAGGGGCAGAACTTCGAATCGGACACGGCTAACAAATGGACGGTACACCCAGAATTCCCTCTTGCTCGTGACAACTACAGTTCTATAGGGTTCCACGAATGTACTCCGAACTATTTAAAGAGACTCTCAATGTCGCAAAAGTGTTTCGTAAGGTCATGCACTTCGAACTCTTTCCAAGCATACATTTATAATTCACACCAGATTTGCATTTTGAAATAGAGACATTTAGAATTCTGCTAGCTTTCAGCCAGAGATCAGAGTTCAGTACTAACTTCAATTCTACCGAAGGATCGAGGGATTTTTGCAGATGTAACTATGGCCAATGAACATTCATTCTTCATACGATCTATCACATCATCCTCGAAGTATTTTTTTTGTTGGGGGGTTCCACCTAGTTGGTAGCACCAAATTGGAATTTTGGAGGCTGCTACCTCCGCAGAAGGTTTGCTGTATGATCCGGGCATCGATGATTCCATTCCGAGGTAATAAATTACATTTTATCTGCGTATGTACCTGACGTAAAACTTTAAACGCGTTTTTCTCGGAATTACGTTTTCAGAATCGGTGACCAAAATATCTCAAAAAACAACTAAACCGATCTGCTTCTAAATTCACAGACATTTTTTGTATATCAAAAGGCAGTCCTTAATCGAAGGTTTTTTTTCAATGCATCCTTTTTTTATATCAAGAAAAATAGAATGTTTTTTTCACCAACATTTTGACGATTACTTTTGATCGGCGACCATTTTGTCAAAAATCATTATTTTATTGAATCCTTCGATTAAAGACTAGATAATACGGTACAAAAACTAAATACATTTGGTTTTTTGATTTCAGATGCTTTGTTCCCAGAGCAGGAGTGGTCACCGCGAAGGACCTTTTTTGCACAGCGGTCTGTACAATTTACTGTATCTCCGTCGTTTATAAATATTTCGCATTTAAAAAATTGCCAAAGAACTTGAAATAATACGCTTTACTATGAAAAAAGATAAAAATCTGCACCCAATTCCCAAAAAAAATTCACGAAAACACCTTTTTTCCGGCCGCGAACTAGGTGTAACCCGTTACGCAATACCTTATAATAAAATTTTACATCGAAGTACGTAGGGAATTTCCGACATGTTGAAGACTTTTTGCAAACCAAATTTTTTTCGGTGTTTTTTAAAAACATTTTATCAAACATCGATATTTTTTATTTCTCTACGTACTTCGAAAGCAAATCTTATCTAGAACTAAAATCATTTTGAATTTTCGTTTCGGGTGAACAATTGGAATGGGAACTCTGGCTGGCTGCGGGTCACTATCGGACAAAGATGACTCGCTTCATCCAGCTTCAACGTCGCCATTTTTCTGCAATTTTTTTGTGAAAACATTGGTAAATATACTTGGACATATGTAGAATGGAGGCCATTATACGAAGTTTCCATTCTACCAACTGGGCATCTGACGATTGTTTATGAAAATTTCATCAACTGAGTATCTGACAATTGTTAAAGGAAAATCGCTAATATCGCTGCAGTTTTGAGAGCAATACTGCAGCTAATAATATATCTGCAAGAGATATACGCTGTGGTTAAATTGGGACTGTTCCGTAAAGATCTGTGTTACATTGCCTAGCTTTGGATACTTTCCATCGCACGCGACGTCATAGAACTTATGAAAAGTTCAAAGGTAACATTTTATTGGATCTATATATACATTAAGGCCGGAGCCTGAATTAGATGGTCCGAAAAATCGTTTTTTATCGCTTAAATCAATAGATAAACTATCCAAGAATATATTTACAAAGTTACAGAGGCCAATTGTAAATATTTTGGAAGATACAATGTCAAAAGCAGAGAAGCGATTGATATTTGATATTGATATTCCCTCCTATTAAAAACTTTGAAGCGCGTTTTCTCCAGTTTTCATTTTCACGATTTTTGCCAAATTGGCAGGCGTGATAGCAAAACAACTAAACGACCTATTGAATTAAACCAATGTTTATTTTCTTCGGTATGAAAATCTTTGCTAAATGAATCAACCAAGTCGGTGAAAAAAGTATTTTTAAATAATTTTTATAGCACGTTAAAGTGTTTTTTTAAACTATTTTTTTTTCAAACCTGAGAAAAGTTATAATTTCACGATTTTTTCAGCTTTTTATCAATTCACCCAGAAGAACAATATATGACAGTTGAACATTTTATTGGTTTTTTTGTTTCAGCCAAGAATTACGAGCTGCATCTTTCCCGCCGATTGGGGACTGCAGTGCAAGACGCGCATGGAATAAGCTGATCAATATACAGTCATTTATTATTTCACGTTGAACATTTTTTCATACATTTCAAATATACATGAAAAAATACCTCAATGTTTACTAGGCTCGCTTGTTTTGTTCCCTTCTAAAAAAAATCTCGAAAAAACGCTTCTTTGAACCTCCTTATTCAGGCTCCCGCCTCAAGAATGTGTGGGCGATGCAATTCGAAGCACAAGCCGTAAATGAGGATTCGGAAGCAAACATTCGCAATTGTGAAATATTTGTCATAGTCATAAAGTAAAATTAGTCGTAAGACGCAAAGTATACAGACCAAGTTGGAAATTCCCAGTTAAAGTATTTTTTTTAAATCATTGTTTCACTTGTGTTAGGGCAAAATTGAGTGCGGGATAAAACTGCCGAGGGTATACATGTTGTGCCTCTCGGCTGCAGCAATTTTCGAGCCGTTCAACTGTTTGCATACAGTTTGGTATCGGCATATAGGAGAGCTGATCGAGAAAATAAGAAAAATATCGGAACATTACATTACACTGCGACATCTATTATCGGCACAGTGGCGGGGCGGCTTCGCACCACACTTGCAAAAATGGACTTTGCACATCATCCACTCAAGCCAACTCTGCGCAGCAGGATAGTTGATCGCAGTACCCCTCAAAGCCCTCTCTTATTGTCTACCATGCTTGGAGCCTTACGCTAGGGCGTGGCGTTTCTCCCACCATGCGCTACACCGATTGATATTCGGCACATAGTGGGGGTCTGTTGCATCTATTGAGGTCCCGATAATGGAGGTCGCAGTGTACAATACGTACGTAATTACACTACATATGCCAAAAGTTTCCGGACAATTCAGATAATTGCAAAACTTTCGATCACTGGATAATTGGCATATAATGTTAGAATAATATAGTTCATTTCATTTATTATTTTACGAATATATTATGTAGCTCTGTATAATTAATTGTATTATTCTAATACAATTTTGCAATTATCTGAAGTGTCCGGAAACTTTTGGCCGGTGTATATGTAGTCAACGATTGGGAAATTTATCCCAAATTTTGTACACAGGCTTAGAATAAACGACGCAATAAAGGATCCAATTTTCATCTCTGTGGAAACATTTCTGTAAGACTCATACACATGTTTCGGAATTAAATTTCCTTCAACCTTCATCGATGACACTCTCAACCCCCCCCCCCCTCACTTTCAACTTTAAATACCAATGCCAACGCACTACTCCGAGCATAGGGTAAACCGACCAGTAAATAGACGAATGCCGACACTGTAGGATTTAGGTGGACTTTGAAATGAAAATATTATGGAAACTAATTTTTTTATTGCTAGAACTAATAGAAATAATAATTTTGACCGTAGCAAAAATATTCGAAGTGATTGCAACAAATAATATTAAAGGAATTGATAAATAAGTAGCGAAATGACTCAATCGTGAGTTGAGGAAATTACCAGTAAATGGACACTCGACCATCAATAAATGGACGTGTAATGTAGATGAACGCTGCGAAGGATAAGGATGTTTTAATTATTTTTATAAAATGCTAGATTTGAAGATCATTATGTTGCACAAAAGTTATAATATTCTTACACAGATGTGTATTATAATTGTTATTACGATTTCGTAGACAATACACAAAGCTTTTTTACATCTGAACGTGATGTTCCCTAAAAACTACTAAAGTTTGTTTCCACAGAGAAGTAGAAAATGAAATTTTATCAAAATAGAAAAAAAATAATTAAACGATTTCAAATCGCAATTTTAATTACGTCATCAAAATTGCAATTTTCAGCAGATGAGCTAAATGTTTTGCTCTGCTTTGAGAATTGTCGAAATAGAGCCCATATATTCATTCACTGGAAATAAGTTAGAATACAACACCATTGAATAAACATGTCTAATTGTAACCTATTATCCCGTGAAAAATTTGCCGGCGCTTAAGATGCGGCGGACGCTTGATACGATATTCAGCACCAACCACTAATACCCAGTGTTGGTCCTTTATACGGGCCAATGATTTGGCCATGATTCTGCCAGTGCTCATTTGAAGCATGGCAAACCAACGAACACCCAACCTTGGGCCAAATATCGATTACCAACTGTCAGCCAACTATCGGGTCCCAGTGTTGGCCCCGAACATGGGCCAATCGGTTGATCCTGGGTTTGCCATTCTCGAATTGAAGCTCGGCACACCATCGAAGAGCCAACGCTGGGCGAGTATTAATTAATGATCGTCGGCCAATTGTCGGGGCGAGCGCAGGCCCTGAGTCTGAGCCAATCGTTTGACCGTGGTTTTGCCAATGCTTGTTTTTAGCATGGCAAACTGACGAATTGTCAATCCTGGCTCAACACTGGCTTTGAACGGTATAGTCCATACATATATACAAGAATGTTTTTTCACGTATATTACTATTATATATTTTTTTATTATCGCTGCATGAAATTTTCTACGTCCTGTGATGATAAAAACTCATGATTACTGTTATCTGAAATTCACTTTATTAAAAATAAAATTGATTTTTACTAAAGTTTTGTGGTGTATTAAAAAATGCCGAGTTATTACGATAGTATTAAGAAACGTTGAGTGTTAAAACGACGACAAAAATTAGAAGACTCTTTCCACCTGGTTAGGATCAGAGGCAACGAAACAAAAAGACAAGTAGATGGCGAAACAAATTTGGAAACATTCCACGAACAAGTGATTGTGCATAACGATGTTAGTGAATCTAATAATTCTTTCGATGAACAATCATCGGGCACATAAACTTGTGAATCTATTCGATTGTTGGCTAAGCATTGGGTTGTTTTGACAGCCCTACACTGGGCCAACACTAGCCCGAATATTGCGCCAACAATATGAAGCCGACCTTAGCCCTACTATGGGCCGGTTATCACGCCAACCGTCAGCCAATGACCGTGATCTCTTTAGCCCAATGTTGGGCCAATACCCAGCCAACTGTTAGATTTTCCGCTAAGCCTACTATTGGCCAACCGTACATCCCAACGTTGGGCCGAAGAGATCACCTCCTACCGTGGCGCAACACTAAACCGGTAGTGCTGCCGTTCGTCGGTAAATGGTAGAATGTGATTGGCGTGACGCTGGCTCGAGTTGGGTCGGTTGCGGCGTTTTTCACGGGCCCAATGATGGGCCAATACCCGGCCAACTGTTAGGATTTCCGGTAAGCCTACTATTGGCCAACCGTACATGCCAGCGTTGGGCCGAAGAGATGACTCCTACCGTGGCGCAACACTAAGCCGGTAGTGCTGCCGTTCATCGGCCAATGGTAGAATGTGATTAGCGTGACGCTGGCTCGACGCTGGTTCGGTTGCGTCGTTTTTTACGGGATTTCGAATTTATTTCAAAATTTTGAAAAAAATCAAAGATTGATTCTATCTTAAGGGTTTAGACCACAGTAACGGATATAAAATCATGTGCGAATTTAACCATTTTTTCGTATGAAAAAGTGATTCACTCATAAAATTAATCACACATCTATTTAGTATGAATATCAAGCTGTTAGAAAAAATATATATATTTTTTTTCGAAGTACAAAATGGCCGACTAATCATATTTCCTTTTGTTTTTTTAGGCGCTTCGCGGCGTAACATTTGTCCACAATTTTTTACCTAGAACAAAAAACAAAAATTCTCGTCAATCTACATTAGAATACCTAGAGAAGTACCTACGGAATTTTAAAAATATTGTTTTATTCAAAAGTTGTAGATATTTGAATGAAGTTGTAGGTACTTGAATGAATTTTCAGTGAACAATTTCGTATAAAACTGCTCATAAAATAATTTTTTTTCGATTAATCAGAAATTCCGTACGTACTTCTCTGCGAAATGCAATTAGGAACATAACTTTTAAATTTGAAGTATATCGAGTGAAAATTGTTGAAGTTATTTGTCAAGCCAATTGGAAAAAAGATATTTCGAGAAAAACGCGTTTAAAGTTTTAGGTACTCTATGGCCGTGCCACAGGTGGGCTTACGTTGTACGCTCAAAGTCTGTGAGAAAATATGTTCTTGCTATAAATCGAATAGTAATATATTCTTATGATGATAAAGCACCGTTTTAGCGAGAAAAAACAATCCATTTTTTGAAAATTCAACTGTGGCCTTACCCCTTAAGTAATGAAAGTAATACTTACCCTCAAAAGTCATAAAAACGAATGTTTCCTCTTTTAGAGCATCTACTGTGCACAGCCGGATCGTACCTAAGTTGCGTGATGTGCACGTGCGACAAACTAGAAAAATTCCGGACGGCGTCAAAATTCGAAATTAAACTGAAACATCGGTTTTAACGGCACTCGTGTTTTTTTAGCTAAATTATAGTGATTCGAGTTTTTATCGACAATTCATATTCTTCACTCATATTGAGTATGAATTAGCTTTTGTCCTACACTGGTTCTCGTTCATTCACTGATCTGTTTAGCCTAGTTCACCATGCTGTAAATAATGTCAAAATCTTTGCCAATAATTGTGTAGAACAATGTTCATAGAGTCAGAGAATTACCGGTGTGGGAGTTATCAAGAGGAAGAGCTCTCATAGTACAGTCGTGCTGTATATTGGAATCTGAAAAAATCAGACGGCTAGTTTTTTGACAGGTGGTTTTTTAAGTACCGCGAGTGCTAAATCCAAGTTTGCCTAAAAATCGGGGTTTAGGGGTTTTTTTTCAGGGGGTGAAGGTGGAATGGAGGTGGACTAATGCCAAACTACAACCCCCACGAGGTCGGCGCCGGGAGACAAAATGTTCAGAAAAATCCGGGCTTCATTTTTGTCGTCGAAGTCGTGGAAGTTCATTTTGGGGGTGAATAAGTGGAGTGAAATTTTGAAAAAAAAACAGTTTTTATTCGATAACGCTTTAGAAAAAATTAAAAAAATGTTGTTCATTCCGGGACGTTGTAGCCCTTGAAATGAGGCGTCGATAGAGTATCCCTCTTCAATAATATCTTCACTTCTAAATAAAATGTTGAAGTATCAAAGAAAAATTTTTATTTAATAACGCATAAACAATCGATTTTTCGCGGATGGTTTAAATTTACGAAATGAGGGGAATAATTTTCTCTATATTTTCGTTTCTATGGATTACCCTTGGATGTTAGTTTTCCAACCCCTTCCGGGGGTTGAAAATTGAAAATGAAATTCTGGGAAAATTATTGACTGAACATAACGAGATACGAGTTTGGCACTGTGGACAAATATGTAGCTGAGGGTTCAAGCTACAAATTATTCCACGGCGGCGAATTCGTGCGGTCAATAGTGTACCCAGAATTTCATTTTTAATTTTTGACCTCCGAGAGAGGTTGGAAAATCAATATTTAAAGGTGGTCCATAAAAACGAAAATATAGAGAACATTACATTCTCTACATTTCGTACATTTCTCTACATTTCGTACATATAAACCATACCCAAAAAATCGACTGTTTTTTAGCTATTCAACAGACATTTTTTTTGTGTTTAAACTATTATTTGGGGGGTGAAGATATTATCGGAGAATCATGATCAAATACTCGATCAACGCATCTTTTAAAGGGCTACAACGTGCCCATTTGAACAAAAAGTGTACGAATTTTTCCTAAAGAGTCATTTAATTTAAACTGATTTTTCTAAATTTCACCCCACTTTTTCACCCCCAAAATGAACTTCCACAACTTCGGTACTGTGGACAAAACTAGAACCCGGATTTTCCTGAACATTTTGTCTCACGGCGCCGACCTTGAAAGGGTTGTAGTTTAGCATCAATCGACCCCCATCCCCCTTCATCGCCTAAAAAACCCTGCACCCCGATTTTTAGGCAAACTTGGATTTAGCACCCACGGCACCTACAGAATCACCTGTCAAAAACTGGCCTTCTATTTTTTTCCGATTGCGGGGTTTTTCAGCGACAGCACGACTGTACTATTAGCTCGCTTCTTGCGACTTTATTCAAGCGGGTTAAGAAAGTGAAGGGTGAGATACCTTTAGGGGAGAATTTTTTTCCGTTTTTCATGATTTTTTTTTTAAGGAACGATTTCTTTGCCAGTTTCGAGACTTAGGGTACGTTTTAATACTATTTTGGTTGTTAGATGGTATTGTTTTAAATTTTATTAATCTTTAGAAATGGCGGAGGTATGGCTATATAAATCTTTCGAACCTTATTGCCTAAAACATGAACCTAATTTGTCGTTGAAAATAAAGAGAAATAAAACATCGACGCAAAAGGTAGTCATGTTTCGGAAAATTCAATTTTTTTGTTTCAAACCGTATCGTTTCATCGATTATCAACATTTCTCATTTTTTGTTGGTTCATATTCTGTGAATGTGTATTAATGATAGAAAAATGTTCTTCGGTTTTTTTTTCAGATTAATCCCGCCAACACTACCTGTCACGCCGTCTGACAACATTCGCCGTAACCCGTTTTGAAGACCGTGCCATACTTCCGCCATTTCTGAAGTTCAATAAATGAAAAAATAGCATGAAACAGCCATAAGTAGTAATAAAATATACCCGAAATCTAAAAAATGATGAAGAAATCTTTCCTTTCAGGAAAAAAATCATGAAAATCAGCTTTTGTTTGCTTGCCTAAAGGTAGCTCCCCCGCAATGCTCATACAGCATGCGCATAGGTAGATGGTTAAATGTACAAGTAGGACAAAATACTTGATTGTGCGCTACTTATTGGACCCGGAAATTGGCCATTCTCTCTCTCTCTCTCTCTCTCTCTCTCTCTCTCTGTCCTTGCGCCACGCCTTCATTCTACCGATTATTCTCATTATGAGCGAGAGTCGATTAGCCATGTTCCATTGTCAATATGCACAACACCTACCCAACTGTTTGACTCCAGCCATTTCCCATCTGGCCTTTCGCATCTCGCAGAGACGTCTGCCACGCACTAATCGTGTACACGTGCATCCGAGATCCGCGGGTGATAGGTCTTTTGACGTTAAGCACCACAAGCAATTCACCCAGGAGGTTACATGTCTAAAGCGAGTGTCAATAGAGTTACGTCCCTATTTCCGATATTGCACAATGATTTTACGATCGTCGAACTTTTCGATGCCGCTTGCGACGTCTTACCATCCATTATAGCTTTATCGTTGCGCAAACAGAAATTAATTAAGCATAGTCGAGTCGTTAGCGAAATGGTCTTATCCGTTATGCTATGGTATATATCTATAGACTCAATTATATCCACACGGGAGAGAGAATAACGAGAGAAGATAGAGGTTCCCTGGCCGCTTCGTCGTGTGCTCTCTAGTCTAGCCGGCGTTCTCCGACACTCTCCAGAGAAACAAGATTACGGATTCGCTGTTTTTGTCGTCCGGCACTCTTGCCGTCTCGCCCACTGTGCTCTGCTTCGTAATTTGTTTGCAAGCTCTCGAATTATTGTTGCCACTCTGAACCTTTTTCACTTTCTCTACGAGTCCTTCGTTTTCTCTCTTTTTGAATTCTGCAAGCTTTCTGGCAGATATTATTTTAGTTTTCGCGATTCTGTGAGGGTAAGTAGAAGAACCCAGGAGAATTGAAGAAGCGCGCGGAAGTAAGGAGAAGTGGGAAAATACAGGACAGAGTCTTATATTTTCGAAAAAGGAATATCGTTGCACAGTATACGTATAGTTGGCTAGCAGATGCCCTTCCTAGCGCTCCTACCGCGTCTCCTTTCATCGTACCTCTTTCTTCATCCTCGCTCAAACTTTCCTCGGACTATTGCAGTTTACTTTGAGGTGGCTGCTAGAGACAGTCAACTTTCTGGACAAAACTCCGACGACCCAGTGGGCTCTCTAACTCTCTTTTTTCTTTTCTGCCTTCGTAACTCTGTCTCGCTCTCTTTCTCGGTAGCTGTAACTCTCCGTCGCTTTCTCTCCTTTAGATTTCACGTCATCTGGCGTTTCGTATGATAGGTACAGAAAAAGCGAGAAACGTCGGGAGATCCGTTGCTGAAGTGGCAACGTTCTTGGCTCCCCAATCCGCGGAAAATTTCACTTCTACCAGCAGTGCTTTCATAGGCAGCTAATCCGCGTTATCAACTCTACAACAATCCGACTTTTGCGGCTACGCAAGAAGATTAACAATTGAGAATTTTTCAAAACCACATTTTCGTGGTCGTAATAGTAGAAAATTCTACGTTCTTAATGAAGGTTCAGAAGTTTGAGTAAAATAATCAACTTCAAAATGCTTTTTAGAACGAGTTTCGTATATTTGAAAGCTTATACACTGTTGAAGAGAAAAAAATTATTGTTTTCATTTGTAGCTTGTTAGATAGATTGTCTAGCGAAGTACACACAGTTTTCTACGATCGACCAACAATTACGGTTTTTATAAACACATTAAGGCCATTTTTGCAGTCGGAAATGCGACTTTTTTTCAATATGGTGCCAAATGTGAAAAAATCAATATTTCATAATAATTGTGTGTACTTTGCTCGGAAAATTCATGTAGGCGACCAAAATAAATGATTTTTTGGTCTAGATGCCCATGTGCGTCTCCAACGCGTCCGCCCGTGGGAGGGCTAAAAGAGCCATTCTCTTTATAGCGGTCACTGAGCCGTGATTTTGTATTTTTTTTGGAAAATGAAGAATTAATGAGTTCCCGAAAATATGTGAAATAAACCCTCCAAATCTCATTCCGATCGCTTTATTACAATTTGAAAAAAAAACCAAAAACGCCTGTTTACCGACCTCCCAAAGGTACATAAAAGCTTGAGCCAATTTTCACCATTTCCGAAACATTCATCACCATTAACGTGGTAAAAAAACGAAAGATACGTTTTTATAAAATGCATTATTATGTCGCGGAGCACTTTAAAATGATTTCTTCCGCCAATTGCTCCCCGGTTAAAGGAGTTTTGAACTTTAGTGAAATCGTGTCGCCATCGAAATCTGCGTCAAGTAAATTTTTCGCAATAAGCGTTATCCCCGCGAGATCGCGACGTTGCTGTAGGCGCAACAAAGTTTCGCGCAGATGGTCTACGTTTTCACGTAGGCAGACCCGAAAACTGACGACGGTGCTATCGGATTTCCTGTATAAGTGCGCCTTTCATCGTAAAAGGTATAGAGAGGCAGACGGAGAGGGTGAAAGAGAATAAAACAGAGACCGTATCCCGAGATATACCATACCCGACGATCCACAGGAATTGCGATTATATTCAGGTCAAATGAAAAAAATCAATAACGCGCAGCGAGGAAATGAGATTTCAGGTACCGGTCTCTTGATATAGGAGAGATGGAAGTGGAAAGGGTAAAAAGTAAAAGTGGAAAAAGTAAAGACAGGAGTGAGGCGGACGGGAGAGCACTGAGAAAACATCTAAAAATATTGATACTTTAACTAAAGAGAAAAGTTTAGTAGCCCCCCTCCCCTTTAACGCCGCGGTTTCTCTCTCTCTCCCTCTCTCTCTCTCTGTCTCTCTCTCTCTCTCTCTCTCTCTCTCTCTCTCTCTCTCTCTCTCTCTCTCTCTCTCTCTCTCTCTCTCTCTTCTCCCCCTCTCTTTTTTAGTCATCCTTCTTTGGCCCCTCTTCTACTTCTTCATCTTCTTTTTTTCTGTTTCCCTTCTTGAGGTTTTTTCTCGTGTGGGAGTTAGGCATTCTCAGTAGTAGCGGCTGGTATTGACGGTTCTCCAATTCTATCGCCAGCTCTCCCTTTTCCCCATTCGATGTACATATATCTATAGTGACATGTATTGGATCGCGCATTATCGCATATTAGTCATAAAACTTTTTCCGATTGCTTCACCACCCTTCGATACTTCTCTCTTGCTCCGTACCCTCTCCCTTTCACTTTGCTCAGTACTCTCAGGGAACTTCGCTTCCAAAGTACGGAATAAACGCTTCTCCCGCTCTCTTTCGTTTCTTTCACTCGTGTCTCTCCCATCTTCTTTCTCCATGTGCGAACACCCGTTCCTTCTCCCCGTTTGAAAGTAAATCGTGATTCGTGTCAGGCGTCCGCGAGGATTATCGTCGAATGAAAGGTGTGTGCAACGGGTGAGAGAAGCCGTACGGAACGAGAAATATCTTCCAGAACATTAATCATATATCTCCATCTATCCGAGCCTCTCTCCCTCAATTTGCCTAATATCTTTAGGGAAATCAGTCCCGACTCGTAGACATTTCCGCACGGTAGACATTTTTTTTATCGTGTTTCATTCCCCTTTCGTATATCGACATGGGTGGCTCTGATCCGCGTTCATTCATTTCAAACCTATATAAAAGTTTTCTCACTATTCTCGCTTATTGTCCTCGGGGCCGGAGGTTCGGGCAAAAAATGAGAGGGAATACCTTCGTACGGGCCATTTCGGGGTACTTCGACACAATAAAAAATGGGCCTAACAGCGTATCTAAGAGATCGGTTTTGTTATTGGAACAGCCCAATCCATTTACACTATAAATTCTTGAATGCTCATTTATTGATTTTTTATTTAAACATGAGATAAGGTAGAGGTGGCTGAAGAAGCATGCGACTATTTGATCGAAGAAGTCTCAGCAAAACGTAAGAGGTAAATATTCTGTCGTATAATGACTGACAGGGCTCATTAGAGTATCTTTATTCGTCTCATTCTGGAATTATTCGAGCACTGCAAGGTTGATAGCTTAAAAGTCACGGATATATTTTACAAACAAAACATGGTAACTTTCGGCGGTGATTGTTTCCGTGGGTTACAAGAGCTCATGAACCACTCCCTCCTGACAGCAGAGCTTTTCGACCATGGATATTTCGTTTTGGCGCCGACGTTGATTGCCAGCCAGAATCGATACATGACTCTTCCATTGAGGGTTTTCAAAATCAATCCACTTCTCATCTTCTGTTATAATGCGCCACAAGAAAAAAATCCCTGCTTCGCAAGCAGAGAAATGGTGATGTTTAGTCGATTTGGCATAGCGTTCTCGCTCAGCATCGGGATACTGTTGACTTGTCAACACCCATATAGGGTCGCCTGTCGTAACAAAAATGCCAGCATTCAGCCATTAAACGGTTTGCTGATAATCGGCCAATAATTCGTCGACCAGCATTGGGGTACTGTAGGCGGATGAACGGCTTGCCAGATCTATGCCAGCCATTCGTGGGCCAATACTATCGCACCGATAATATGGCGATCAGCATTGGGGTATCGTAGGCAGATGAACGGCTTGCCAGATCTATGCCAGCCATTGGTGGGCCAATACCATCGCACCGATAATATGGCGATCAGCATTGGGGTATCGTAGGCGGATGAACGGCTTGCCAGATCTATTCCACCCATTGATGGTTTGTTTTTGGGCGTTTTGCAAATGCAGGTCGTTAAACTGTAACACGTAAAAACAAGGGATAAGGTTTCGAAAAGCATATCCTATTGATGAAACTGAAATTTTGCACCGACCTTCTTTTCAATATTTTAAGAGAACCTTTAAAAGGATATTGGCGACTAGCAATAGTTTTCGATATATCGGATATTGAAAGTTATTGTACTGCGCTTCTACTATATTAAATAAATCCAAACAAAGCCATCCCACATGGCAAGTGATATGCACATACGGGCGAGCACTGTTTGCCAGGAAGCAGCGCGGCCGGAGGAGTGGGGGGTATCTATGGGGTATATAGATATACTCGTATGGCGTGAAATAATAAACTTTACGATGCGATGTATGGAAAACTATTGCTAGTCGTCAAAAATCCGTTAACGGTTTCTCTTAGGATAATGAGAGGAAGTTCGGTGCAAAATTTCAGCTCGATCAGAGGAGTATGCTTTTCGGAACTTCACCCAAAACGAGCGAGTTATTTTTACAGCCTAAATGGACCAAAAAAACTGTCGGTAAACTTTAATGTCACGAATAAAATTATCGGCATAAAAGTAAGGAACGAACAAACGATGGGTTCTGTAAGTGTTAAAATGGCTAAGTGGGTAGGGCGCTCGACACTAGAACGAAAGGCGCAGGTTCGATCCCGATGAAAGGTAAAAATTTGAACAATGCAGAAACTGTTTTTAATGCAATTATTCTATGTACATGGACATAAGTAAAGCATAAGAAAACAAAAAAGATACTACTAGAATTTTTATATTCATAATTTGTCAATTTTTTGTTTTTCATTCCCGGCAGAAGATCCGGCAGCCGTTGCTGGGCCAATATGGGCGTATGATAGTTGGCCCAGTCTTAGCAGCCATTCCTGGTTTACCATTACCAACCATGCATGGTGCGGATCTGGCCCGTTTGTATAGCCATTACCGCGCCATCGTTTGTTCTCTGGCAACCAGTCGTGGGCCATTACTGTGCCGATTGTAAAACCCTATTTGGGCATTGAGCTGTTCAGCCAATTCTTCAAGGGGGAGATACCTTCCGGCGAGGAAAAAATGGTGATTTTCATGTTTTTTTTTAAAGGAAATATTTCTTCGCCTTTTTAGGGTATGTTTTATTAATACTTTTCGCTATTACATGGTATTTTTTAAATTAAGAAGATTTTTCTTTCATTAACGCTCATACAAAGAATATGAACCAAGAAAAAAATGAGAAATGTTGAAATTCGATAAAATGGTACGCTATAAAATAAAAAGATTGAATTTTCGGAAAAAATGGCTATGTTTTTAAACATTGTTTAAAATGTAGCATTGCTTAAAAATTTCAAAAACATTCAGGATCATGTTTCAGATAATAATGTTAGAAAGGTTTATACCAAATTTCATCAGAATCAGTCGATGAGTTTTTGAGCTGTACGTCACGCCAGTTTTGAAAATGTAGTTAAGAAAACCGTGCCATACCTCCACCAATTTTAAAGATGAATAAAAAAAATACCATGTAACAGCCAAAAGTAGTTATAAAACATACCCTAAGTCTCAAAAATGGTAAGGAAATCTTTACTTAAAAAAAATCATGAAAATCAGCAAGTTTTTCTCTCGCCTGAAGGTATCTCTCCCCTTAAGTGTTTGAGAAGAGTTTTCATTCAGCAAACTTTGCAATTCGGCATTGACACATTTTTCGGCTGCCTTGGTCGTTGCTTGTCATAAGGGCCACAATCGTCACTTTTGAATCGTCGAAACCAATCTCTACACATAATTTTGGATGGCGAGAACTCAACATAAGTATGTGTAAGGAATCGAAGAGTTTAAGCTACGCTTTTTTCAAATCGATGTGATGCAAAGCTACACATCGGAAAAAAAACTTGCCACGGACCATTTCTAACTTGCTCTTCCTACACACGTGTTTCAAATAAATATGGAGTCTTTGGCTAGACGTTAGTGGGTCATGGCTACCTTTAGAGGTGATGTGAGCGACATTTGCCTGTATTGAAGTATAAAATACCCAGAGGGACCTACAGCCAAACAGTGCGTTTCAATGCAAGCACCTAATTAAGAACTGCACTCCACTGCGAATCCTTTGTTATCCGCATGTGCCAAGAACATACTGCCTTGCTTGCTATGTTGATTCATTATATCCAACAGACGAATGCAGCCATTATTGAAGATTACAAATGCAGCATATGTAGTAATCTGTATGATTTCAAAACCGCTAACAGATCATTTTGTGGCTATTTTTCCGACGACCGAAAGTGAACTTTCTTTGGCGTTTTGTGTAAAGGGCATCTTTGAAATAATTCTTCGTTAGATAATTCTTCACATACTGGATTTATCGCTAATTATACAACGACGTGGAGGGCTCGCTTGTGTTTATTTTCTCCCAATGTGCCAGCTACTTCTGCTTCTCGACTACTTGCGTTCGGCCGGCTGCGTCGCGCATTACGTTTTAAGGAACCCTGACTATAATTTCGTAAGTTTTTCGAAAATTCGAACAGAAAAGTATTCGTAAAAAATTGCACTAGTTCGAACTTCGGAGAGTTTGAATGCTCAGAAATATAATTTCCATGCGGCAACTTTCTTAAAAATTAAGTTTTTGGGTATATTTTTGTACAGTAATGAATATACAGGATGTTAACACAAGATATCATTGTGCTGAGTTTAGCGAAAATAGGTGACTCATTTCAGTCTTAAAGGGGTTTTCTCACTTGAGACGCTAAACAATACTATTTTTATGTTTTTTAAATTAGGTTTATATTATAGACATGCATATAAAAGTTGTTACACTTAATAAATACACGTTCGAAATACATTTTTTTTTTAAATGTATGTATTTCCGTAACCCAAAGAAACTTTAAACGCGTTTTTCTCGAAACAACGTTTTTCGACGGCTCGTTGATAATATCTTCGCAACTATTGAACCGATCCTTATGAAATTTGAACCACATATTCATTACAGCTATGGCTATAGCGCATAGCAAGGATTTTTTAAAATTTTGATATTTACTTTTTTTTTTGTCAAAAACGGTGAAAAAACACGTTTTTTTTAGTCCGCAATTTTTTTTATTTTTCATATATCAAAAATCGTATGATATGCGCTATGGCCATTAACATCCCATATAGGGTCGCCTGTCGTAACAAAAATGCCAGCATTCAGCCATTAAACGGTTTGCTGATAATCGGCCAATAATTCGTCGACCAGCATTGGGGTACTGTAGGCGGATGAACGGCTTGACAGATCTATGCCAGCCATTCGTGGGCCAATACTATCGCACCGATAATATGGCGATCAGCATTGGGGTATCGTAGGCGGATGAACGGCTTGCCAGATCTATGCCAGCCATTGGTGGGCCAATACCATCGCACCGATAATATGGCGATCAGCATTGGGGTATTGTAGGCGGATGAACGGCTTGCCAGATCTATTCCAGCCATTGATGGTTTGTTTTTGGGCGTTTTGCAAATGCAGGTCGTTAAACTCTAACACGTAAAAATAAGGGATAAGGTTTCGAAAAGCATATCCCACTGATGAAGCTGAAATTTTGCACCGACCTTCTTTTCAATATTTTAAGAGAACCTTTAAAAGGATATTGGCGACTAGCAATAGTTTTCGATATATCGTATATTGAAAATTATTTATTGTACTGAGCTTCTACTATATTAAATAAACCCAAACAAACCCATCCCACATGGCAAGTGATATGCACATACGGGCGAGCACTGTTTGCCAGTAAGCAGCGCGGCCGGAGGAGTGGGGGGTGTCTATCGCATAAATAGATATACTCGTATGGCGTGAAATAATAAACTTTGCAATGCGATATATGGAAAACTATTGCTAGTCGTCAAAAATCCGTTAACGGTTTCTCTTAGGATAATGAGAGGAAGTTCGGTGCAAAATTTCAGCTCGATCAGAGGAGTATACTTTTCGGAACTTCACCCAAAACGAGCGAGTTATTTTTACAGCCTAAATGGACCAAAAAAATTGTCGGTAAACTTTAATGTCACGAATAAAATTATCGGCATCAAAGTAAGAAACGAACAAACGATGGATTCTGTAAGTGTTAGAATGGCTAAGTGGGTAGAGCGCTCGGCACTAGAACGAAAGGCGCAGGTTCGATCCCGATGAAAGGTAAAAACTTGAACAATGCAGAAAGCGTTTTTAATGCAATTATTCTATGTACATGGACATAAGTAAAGCAGAAGAAAACAAAAAAGATACTACTAGAATTTTTATATTCATATTTTGTCAATTTTTTGTTTTTCATTTCCGGCAGAAGATCCGGCAGCTGTTGCTGGGCCAATATGGGCGTATGATAGTTGGCCCAGTCTTAGCAGCCATTCATGGTTTACCATTACCAACCATGCATGGTGCGGATCTGGCCCGTTTGTATAGCCATTACCGCGCCATCGTTTGTTCTCTGGCAACCAGTCGTGGGCCATTACTGTGCCGATTGTAAAACCCTATTTGGGATACTGAATCTAAAACCGTTTGATGTTTTTCTTTTGGATGATCCATCTCCGAGATTTCATCAACAGCGCAGGCCGACAATTTTTTCAGGAAATTGTTTTAACTATCATTTTTGTCTATAAAAAGTGACTTAAATAAATGAATTTAAAAAAAATGTATTTGAAAGTATATTTATTGAGTGTAACAACTTTTATATCAATATCCATAAAATAAACCTATTCAAAGAACCATGAAAATAGCCTTTTTCAGCGTCCAAAGTGAGAAAACCCCTTAAAAGAGTACACATTCCCAGAAAAAGGCTATTCACACTGCTGCATTTTGAAAAATTTCGATACTCCACCTGCTGTCATTTACTTCCATTCTACTGCCAGTAGCATTTGGTATATAGTATCTCCGAAAGAGTTACCGAACTAGTATGTGATAAAAGATCCGTCACGATTAAATGTCAATGAAAGCTTAGGAAGAATTCAGTTTTAAGGGCGTTTGAATTTACAAATAAAGCTATGTTAAGTCTCTAACTCCCATGACATTTAAGGTATCGGCGTAAATTTATGTATACATTTAGTTATGATAAACGGTTTGAATTTGGCATAGCGATGGTCAAGGTAGCTCAAATTAGAAGGGTGTACATATTGCGTCCTCATCTTATTTCGCTCACCAAGCATCCTTTATGCGGGAGCCAATTTTCGCGCCACCGCCCCACTATAAGGGAAACTTTGTGGGGGAAATAAAATTATGCGGAAGCGATGGGTAAGTTTCAAATTTGCACGATTTTTTTGTTTTACTGGTTGAAGCATCGCAGAATAACTTATTTGTACATACAAGCATTTACGTAAACTTGTCACATACATAAAAGCATATACGTAAGCATGTCGTATTGGCAAATTGGCCTAGATGTGGCGCGTAGAGTCCCGGCTATCGGGCATTCCTCCAAGAAAATAAAAGATGTATCAATGGTCGAGTGAGAAAGAGGGAGGGAGGGAGGGGGAGAGAGAGAGAGAAAACAGGCAAAGAACGAGATGTTACGAACGTCTATTCGCGGGCTATTCAATCTTAAAAACAATTTCCCGCTCACCTAAATCATCCCAAAAGAACGAGCAAAAAGCTCCTTGGCATCCAATACGAATACCAATGACATAAATCCTCTCTTTGCAAGTTTGCGCGCAACGTACATTTTTTCAGCTTCCTTAAGGAGATTTGTCAAATACCTTAGCACGCGTCGAAAACGAACTTTGTAAAAAAGTGAATACAGGCACGCCGTTTCTTGAACGATACAGCTGCGCAATTTTTCTCTTCGGGCGATACGTGAATAGCTCATTTGTATCGAGAGAGAATACAAAAAAATGGCACTGTGGAAAATTCCCAGCAAAAGTTTTTTCATCTCGTTTCATTGTATTCGAAATCGACGTGCACTAGAGTTCAGAACAATATATGCAGTGTGCATGAAAAAGTTAAACAAAAAAGTCCGATAGTATGTTCGATCTGCGTCAAAAATCGTGCAGTTCATTGCTGTACCAAATCGCGTGACTGCGCCGATCGATTATCCAACGAGAGAAAACACAGTGAACGAGGAAAGAACCAAAATGAAAACATACCTCACCACTGACCGGGTGGTTGAGGGATGTTAACATTTCGCATTCGTGTTATCGGGACGTATTGTCGAACGTGTCGAGGGGGAGGGGGAGGGAGAGGGAGAGGGAGAGGGAGAGGGAGAGGGAGAGGGAGAGGGAGAGGGAGAGGGAGAGAGAGAGAGAGAGGGAGAGGGAGAGGGAGAGGGAGCGGGAGCGGGAGAGAGAGAGAGACAGAGAGAGAGACAGAGAGAGAGAGACAGAGAGAGAGAGAGAGAGAGAGAGAGAGAGAGAGAGAGAGAGAGAGAGAGAGAGAGAGAGAGAGAGAGAGAGAGAGAGAGAGAGAGAGAGAGAGAGAGAGAGAGAGAGAGAGAGAGAGACGAATTAGCTGGTGTGTTGTGCTCCAACTGCGGTTTAATTAAGCAGTGAGCGAATCAATCGCCAATCAGGACAGATCAGTGCAATCGTTTCCGGATCATGGGTACTACACATCACATCTGACCTGTAAATGCATGACTTTCGTTTCTTTCTTTTGTAGAACACAGGGCATCATCTTTTTATCGATTAACGATGATTAGTTGAGAGTTTCACAGGTAGATGCACACGAAAGTAGTTCTACCTACACTAGACTCTTTAAAAATAAATCAATAATTTTTTTTAGCTTTAGACAATATTCAACTATACTTGGACATAAAAAAATTATCCTCGCGAAAGGGTGGGCCGGTCCTTCAAAATTTAGAGGTGCCGCATCGGACTTTTGGCTTCTTTATTTCGTTAATACATAAATACCGAATTTCCATGAATGGAGCATACATTTTTCTTGTTCTAAAATGATGAATATATTCTAAACTTATGTGTAATGCTAAATACATTATTAAAAAAACGGTCTTGGTCATCGCAACAACAATTATCGGTCGATATATACGTCGATAAAGGCAAAAAAACAAGAAGCCCCGTAAAAAAGAAGTTTTTGAATGATTTTCATTTAAAACATAATTCTATTATTACCATCCGATGTTAAGAAACAAATATTTATTCATGAAAACGCATTTTTCGAAGCCGATACATCAGGGATTTTTTTACCTACGGAGCGGGCGGTTAGTACGGCTGAACTTCGATGGCGCTGTCGTCGACGTGGCGATTTGATAATCTCGTCCTGCAAAAAATATTTAATCGGTTTATCCTCGGCCCAAATTAATACACACAAGTTACCGACAACTCGGCAAGTTTTGCAATTGTTTTTTATCACCATTATCAAGGTATGTCAACAATTCGAAAAAATGCAGTCCTCACTATCAGAGAAGAGCAATTGTTTTGGCCTCAAGCAAAGATTCCAATGTCGCCGAGAACCGTATGCTATTTTCAAATTAGAAAAACCTCCACAACGTTTGGAAACGGCTCCAAAAAATCGTCTGCGAGAAAATTCAAAAACGCAGCAAAAGAAAGAATTACTGTTTAAAAAAAAATTGGATTCCGCATTTCACATAGGAAGTATGAATGTGATGAAGACATTTAGCAACGAACGACGATTGCTCTTTGCCACAGAGCGAATTCCGTGTCGTCAAGGGACTCGTTCGCAAAGTTCATTGGCAATAACTGTGAATGATTCAGTGAAATCTAAAGAGAAAAAACGAGACGAAAATATATCTGATCAGGGTGATAATAGTTCCAAAGATTTTGATCTTTCCAAAGATCGAGAAGCTACGAGAAAATTCCAAGATGACAACACCGATAACGAGACTCAGCGTAATGTTTACTAATAATAGTATTTTTGCTAAAAATTGATACTGGGCTTCTATAAAAATAGTATTTTTGCTAAAAATTGAATACTGGGCTTCTATAAACTGTTGATTTTTTTCGATATTATTTTCTCTTTATTTCTATTAAAAATCTTAGATCATTCGTAAATATCAAGCTGAAAAATACAAAGTATAATAGAAGTAAAATGTAAAGCGATGAAAATTATAAAATAAAAAGTTGTGATTTCAATGATATCAGAATGCATAAAGGATCGTTTATTTCGCAGGATTGAGTCAAACATTAAGTGAATTATCTGTCTCGAGTATCGATTCAAATCAAAGTCATATCTGGCCGGGAATAAAACGAACGATTTCGAATTTTTAATCGAATCTCTATCAATCATCTCCATCAAATATCTCCAACTTGTGATCGAGTAGGCTCGAGTAGCCGACATGCTATGCACGTCATAGGAGCAGTCTTCCAAAGCCTTGGACATGATGTAGCTCAGTATTCCATCAGCCACTTGACATCCACAGAGAGCGAATGGAATATAAAGCAAAAATGGCTGCTCAATTGAAATATTATCTGAACGCAGCGAATTTTCTAGTCCTGCATTGGGACGGAAAATTGTTACCAAAAATCGACGGCAATGGACAAGTCGATCGATTGCCTGTTGTCATTACGGGGCTTGATACTGAGCAATTGCTCGGTGCTCATGTTCTGGATACAGGATCAGGGATAAATGCTTCACAAGCAATCATGGAGTGTGAACGAATGGAATCTTATTCCTCGAGTGAAAGCTTTGTGCTTTGACACAACTAGTTCAAATACAGGTAAAAATTGACGTAATATTGACTGCAATTTAAGAGGACATAACTCAGTCATTGAGCGGCAAAAAATAATTGCAAAAACAAAAAATTCTATCATTGTAAACAAACGATAAAATCATATAAGATATGTTTTTATCGGAGGTTTAATTTTCGATTTACGATTCAAAAGACAAAATTATTTAATACAAATTTCTTATGGATTTTATCGGCTCTACTCATTTTATTCATTAAAGGAGTATGATGTTTTATCATTAATTGTTTAGGACGTGAAAATGGAACATGCCATTTATTGGAAAAAAATCGGAATAAAACATTCCTGCACTTGGCCTGCCGTCACCACATCACCGAAATTATTCTTAGAAATGTGGTAGAAATATATTGGAAAGGGACATCCGGCCCAACTGTAGCAATTTTTCAGCGCTTTCAAAGAGAGTGGGATAATTTTGACAAAACTCAGTACAAGACGGGAATGGATGATCAAACCATGGCTGATATACTGAGAGAGACAAGAGAAAATATTCTCGAATTCATTTTTGAGCAATTTCAGGTAATAATAATAATAACAATAACTGTTCATTTTCTCAACTATATTTTTACTTATAATCACAATTTAAAGTTTTGTAACTCGTGCCAATTTCGTATTTTTTTTTCACAAATCTCTCATCCTCGGAATGATTATCGAGAATTCTTAGAGTTGTCATGCATCTTCTCGGCTTCGAAACCACCTCAAGATATCAAGTTCTCAAAACCTGGCGCCAATCATCATGCTAGATGGCTGGCGAAGGCCATTTTGTTTCAGAGATCAATTTTTTTAAGTTGAAGAACTCTCGTAATGTTGAAAGTTGCGTCACATGCTGATGGGATTAAAGCTTCTAACCACGATTTGCAATTAATGCAAAATTTAATCAAGTCCCAAACGATTAAATCTGATGCCTCGACAGCAGCTCTCAAAAAAATCAAGGGGCATCTATGGTATCTAAATGAAGACCTGGCATCATTGGCTTTTTCGATTCAATGGTTCCTATAGATGTGAAAGGAAATATGTTAATAGCCTTAAGGACACGTGAGAGTACATCGAAAAATAAAAAGCGCATTCCCCTGAGTGATAGCGAGTGTCAAACACTGCCTGAAAGTGACATCACTCATTTCATCACTCAAAAGTCGAGACGCTTATTTCAATAATGTGAATTGCCCCATGATTTCCTGGATGAGTCTCCCGAACAATGGGAATCTATTGAAAGGTTTCAAACGTCCTTAAGGGCTTTCTTACAAATAAAAGTAATAAATGATTCAGCTGAACGTGGAGTAGCCCTTGTCGAGGAATATAATAATTTGTTAACTAAAAATGAGGTAGGCAAGCAAAATGTGTTCCAAATAATTAAAGACCATAGAAAAAAACGCCAATTGCAATAAGTCAAGTTTTTTGTAGCCGAAAATGATGATCGTAACAGCGTATCAACGAATGTATTCATTGAAGATTATTGACGATAATGAAAAAATAATTTCTACGGGGATTCTTGTATTTTTTATTTTTGTTTGCATTTATCGACGTATATATCGACCGATAATTGTTGCTGCGATAACTAAGACCGTTTTTTTTATAGTATATTCAGTATTTATACATAAGTTTAGAATATATTCATCATTTTAGAACAAGAAAAATGTATGTTTCATTCATGCAAATTCGTTATTTACGTATTAACGAAATAAAAAAGACAAAAGTCCGATGAGGCACCCCTAATTCTTGAAGGACCGCCCCCCCCCCCTTTCGCAAGGATTATTTTTTATGTCCACGTATAGTTTAAGATTGAGTAAAGCTAAAAAAAAATTATCGATTTATTTTGAAACAGGCTAATGTACTGTAACGGGTCGAAATATGGTTACAATATATTTGTTTGTTCGAGACTCGATCAGGGAATAAATTAATTGAGACTCAGGTATTTTCGTGGTAATTTACAATAAAAAATGGTTTATTCAATTTTATGGATGCGATACAATGTTATTTAGCGCCGTCTATGAGTGTAATGTGTTGTTTGTGTTGTTTTCGTGTAATTCGTCCCTAACTAAGGCGTCGGTCGATAAAGATTCGCGGAGTTACCCGAGTGGTAACGTTCTCGAGCGCGGCCGGTATCGATTACCATGCGTCGGTAACCGTAACCCCTTCTTTACTGACGCTCGAGGCGCGATGGATCGTGACGCGGTAGATCGCGGCGCGCTGGCTCGTGACGCGGTAGATCGCGGCGCGCTGGCTCGTCACGGTTGCTGCCCGCCCTTTGTTTACAATTCGGCGTACGCGTGCCTTCTGATGTCGCTCGCCCGGGTCCGTTTTTTTTGTTTGTTTCTTGCCTTTTATAATTTGATTATAATAATTAGGATATCGGTGTGTTCGTGGATATATGTGTGTGTGTACGATTTCGCACCTCCTGTTACCTTCTGTCCCTTTATTTTCTCCTGATACTATTTGTCTATTTAATTTACAATAAATTGCCCTTTTTGCTATTAATTAATTATACAATAATCCCTTTTTATTTAACTCGTTATTTTCTCGATCCGCGGGTCGGTATTCGCGAGAGGTTCCCTATTTTTACCTACTTAATTATTTTTTATATGCTTTTCCCTAATATTCCTCTCGTGCTCCCTCTCCCTTGAACCAGTGATTATTCCAAGTTTAATTAGTGAATTATCTTTTCTTCTTTTTATTGACTTTATGTTGAATATTTTTGCTCCTTTCAGATTCCCTTTCTTTTTCTTTCCCCTGGCAACGCTTTCCTTTACCCCCTTTTGGGAGTTAGTAGTCACGTCTCAGAGTACTCGTCCAATCCTCGGAATGTGAAAATGCTTTTTATAAGCAGACGACTCCATTCGTTCGTTTGTTCGGTTTTCCTCGGTAACGCTTTCTCTACCCTTAAGAGTTAATAATCGCGTCACCTCATACTTCTCGATCTGCCCGAAAGAATATGAGTTCTTTTTGCAAACAGATGACTCCACTTATTCGTTTCTTTCGATTTTCCTCAGTAACGCTTTCTCCACCCTTAAGAGTTAATAATCGCGTCACCTCGTATTTCTCGATTTGCCCGAAAGAATATGAGTTCTTTTTACAAACAGATGACTCCACTTATTCGTTTCTTTCGATTTTCCTCAGTAACGCTTTCTCCACCCTTAAGAGTTAATAATCGCGTCACCTCGTACTTCTCGATCTGCCCGAAAGAATATGAGTTCTTTTTGCAAACAGATGACTCCACTTATTCGTTTCTTTCGATTTTCCTCAGTAACGCTTTCTCCACCCTTAAGAGTTAATAATCGCGTCACCTCGTATTTCTCGATTTGCCCGAAAGAATATGAGTTCTTTTTGCAAACAGATGACTCCACTTATTCGTTTCTTTCGATTTTCCTCAGTAACGCTTTCTCCACCCTTAAGAGTTAATAATCGCGTCACCTCGTACTTCTCGACTCTCCAGAACGAAAAGAGGAGTGCCTTTCTTCCAAAATTCCCGTCTTTATATACCCATATTTTGCCGCCTTTTCATACCCCTTCTCTTACGTATTCCCTAATTGCCTTTATTGTTAACTTTTTCTCCTTCCTTAAATAAATTTTACTTCTCTTCTGTTTTTGTACGGTTTCCTTTGTTTTCTTTTCTCTGTCTTCCTCCTTGCTTGCTGTTCTGCCTTTGACTTTCCCCTTCCCTTACCCTTTGTTATTGTTAACCTCCTTTAATTAAATTAGCTTCCTAGTACTCTTTTCTTGTTTTTCTGTTAACTGTCTTTCTGTTCGCTTATAGTTTTGTTTATTTCTCTGATTTGGTAGTCCGTTATTTCCCCCTCCCCTCCTCCTATTATGGAGTCGGTTGCTTTCTGACTATATGGTGGGGGTTATTTATTTGTGAGACGGACCTGTACGTCTCAGTACACGTTTATAGGATAAGAGGATAGGCAAGCATCAACGATTTATAATAATGAAATCATAATCGAGCTGATATGATCAACGAGAAAAAGGTGGAAAATTGGACATTATGTGGAGTTCGATAGCGCGATTCACATCGACGGAAATTTCTCTGCGCTAATCGAATACACATATTTGATTTTTATTTCAAGTAGTCGCGTTGCCAGTACACTTAAGTTTCTGCGCATGCCCATTTTGGGTAAGAATAGAGCCGCCTTTTGGCAAGACCGAGTCGTGCGGAAATCACAGATTAACGCAGATCACAAAATCACGGATTAACACAGATCACAGATTAACTCTTCCTACTTTGATATCATGATCTGTGAAAAAGATGCAAATGCCAGAAGGGTGACAAAGGGGGAGGGGACGGCCTGGCCAAAACACAGGGAAGAAGAGGGTGCATAAACCTACGCATCCTGCGACCTCGCCATTTTGGTGGATTATACCTGGCGAAGTTGTGAGAATCCAATTGACGTCTGTCATTTATGTGCAAACCGTATCAGCGGAAATGGAATGAGTTTAATTTCCTATTACGGCCGCGTTTGCCCAATTAGCATTGCCTCGGCACCACCATTATCAACCAGGAATCTGATACTTCCGGCATAAAATGTATGGTGTGAAAATACTTGCTGAATAAATCGATTGGAGGCAATTTGATCCGGTTGGGATTTTTTCTGATTAGCATTAAAACCAACGCTGTTTACTTCGCTTCATTCATCGATCTTCTTTTTTCCCGCAATCAAAAAACTAAGTCGGGGATTCAGGTATCGTGCGATTTGTTTGGATACTGGTCAATGGAATGGAATAAATACTTGCCGGGCACGACGTTGTACTCAACCAAGTGTATGACATTGGTGATGTCGACGGTGTGTGATCTTACGACGCGTCGAGGTTACTACACCGCAGAACTCGGGGATATCCCTCCACATCGTCAAAGTTCTTTTTCCCTCGGATGAATTTCTCCTCTTCCTCTAAGATCACGGACATTCGTGAACATTGACTTTTATCCCTGGATACCCGCTGTACGGTGTTAAAGCGATGCTTTTTTGTCGGTTTGCTTAGTTTCGAAAGACCCACATCCGAATAATGTCACTGACGTTGGTCTTTCTGGCAATTCCGGAAGTCAAGGCATTCATAATTGCATTGGTCCTTTCAGCGTTTCATTGCTCCCCAATAATCTGTGGTTTCGTGCATTTAGCTCGAACTCTACCCAGCCCATGCAGGCTTCGTCCTTTATATTTCTCTCTCTGGTCAATGCAATTCTCTTCAATTGATCGTATATTGCAGCTGATCCTGATTGAAATGAAAGATGTTGCTTATAATGCTCGAGGATGGTCTCACAGAAACTTCAATATGCACACCGAAATTAGTTTCTATAGTTACCAATCTTCATAGGTGCCCCGCATATATTGCCGTCAAAACTCGACTTCACATTCTAACCTCTTGTCGGATATCAATTGGAAATGTTTTTTCTATTTGTCTCGTTTTGTTTGTCACAAAAAGATTTTCAAATGGGGTAACCAACGTGAGGTTGCTTGAAGAATGATCGCTCTGATAAACTGGAACAAGTACAAACACTTGCTTGACTTAATCGAATTACTCGATACAATCAAGTGAAAAGAAGAAAAAATAATAGTGCAATTCAAACAAGCAAAACAACCCACAAGGGAATATCCATTTGCCATCCCGGATAGTAGGTGCGAATCGACGACGTCACTAGGTGTAGCACTTGCATTCTGAGGCGTTACATCTATATAGCGCAATGAAAAATGAGAAATTTGTGAGATTTTTTTGAGAATTCTGAAAAAGCCATCAAAACGAGGTTTGGAGGGATAATATTAAACGTGTTGACGTATACAAAAAAAATGAAAAAAATCCAAAATGGTGGTTCAGTCGTAGCTATACTAAGAGCGTTTTTTAGGCGCTCTGCGAGAGGCCGAGCTTTCATAGACTAGCACCTGGAACAAAAAAAATCGTCATTTACATTAGTTGTGTAGGAGGGGTACACACGATTATTAAAAAGATGATTTTTTCGCAAAATGGCATCAATTTTAAATAAATATTTTTTTGCAAATAAATGCGCCTTTATCTGCTTACAAAAACGAGAATTGTTGATGAATCATAAAAATCGTGTATGCTTGCTAAAAGGATCTACCTATCTAAGAAGCTATAGTTAGAATTTCAAGGATTAAAACTGCTAGCATTATGCGTCCGCTCGATTTAAAAAACGTGGTTCCGAGAAAAACGCAGTTAAGTTTTCAATATTTATTTACGCGCTATCGACTACACAATGGAATTGAACCTCTCATTAGAATTCTGCATGTACCCACGGAGGCATTTCAATAGTAGGTCTTCAGTTGTTAGGTGATTGTATATTAATTGTACAACGACGAAAAAAATATTTAAAAAATGTTCCACGTACAATTTTTCTTGCATAAAATTCTTGTGATGTTTATACTTAATTCAAGCTAATAAAAAAAAGGTCAACATTTTTTTCTACTCCCGTGGAACGCTTTTAACGATGGAATAAACTGCGAAAATCAATTATTCGATTCAGCTCTGCCTAGACAAGCGACGCTGCTCTTTTACGAATATTTTAATTCAGAATGTGATGGCCGGACACAGATAATTTGTAAAGTTTATACTAATTAATTAACAGCTCGAAATTAATTGAGGTCGGGCGTTGGTAGGAAATATAATTCGATATATAAATGACTGGCCCGTTATGTAATACAAACATAGCAAACTTATTAGGTTTTTAACCATATGTGAAGCTTCGTTGAATTTCAAAATTGTCCTGAAAATATTACTTTCCCCGATGATGCCTAACGTTTTGTCTACCAAAAATAAATTTAAAAGAATGGAATATCAATCGTGTCATCGATTTCCCAAAACTTCTTGAATTACTTTTATATTATATTCTCACAAAAGATAAGTGTAGCTTCCAGAAACATTCGAGAATTCAAGATAGGGATAAAGTTCCGAAACGGACATACCTTCGATTAATTTGGAATTTTGTGTACTCATGTAGTTTAACTCGCTGATCACGAATGTGATAGTGAAAATACCCGAAAATTTGATTTTCAAGGTCAAAACTCACAAATCTAATTTTTTTAAAAGTTTTTCTATTTCATTGTAATAAATGTTGATCTTAGAGAAAAATGTTTCCTACAAAAGTTGTAGCCTATAAAAATATTAATCATTTATGCCCTATACAAGTTTTGTTTAAGCCCATCTGTTGTGAGAAAAATGGGATAATACTTCAAAAAGTACATTTTCCTAAAACTCTATTAGTTTCGATATTATCCACTCACGCACTTTACCGCGGGAAGGTTACATTTTGATCTTTAACACCATTAGCATATCTAAACAACAAACAACACAAAACACAACAAACAAACCCAAACAACACACAACACAAACCACTATTTTTCTCGAAACAGAATGGTTTTAGACAGAAACTGTAGAGAACATAAAATATCAATCTTTTTATAGGATACAACTTTTGCGGGAAACATTTTCGTCTAAGATCAACATTTGTTAGAATAAAGTAGAAAAACTTTTTCTAAATCAGTTTTTGTGAGTTTCGCCCTTGAAAATCAAATTTGCGGGTATTTTCACTATCATATTGATAATCAGCGAGTCAAAATACACGGGTACATGACATTTCAAATTAATCGGGGGTATGTCCTTTTCGTAATTACACCCCAAGATAGTTTGAGCTTGTACTACCCACAAAAAAGATTTTTTAACGAAAGCACGTCGACCGAATATTGCTGAAATAATCTTACACTGTCCAAATTTATGGTCGATTCGAGGGTTAGGTACTTCAATTGTATTGTCAGGGACATTTGTTTGCCGCTTTAGTTACTATTGACACGAGAGAGTGATGTAACTGTGAGTCGGTGTGACGAAAGCCAACTGAGAATTGCCTACAATGGGGCTCATGCTACTTCGTTATAGATGCGTAAAGGCGATCGAACGGAGCAACAATACCACGAATTTCACGACTTCTGTGGTATTATAGCGTTCGGCGCACTACGTGGTATGCGGTTTGGATAGTTTGCAGAGGGAATAATTCCTGACATTGTTGACTTCGAGAGGAGTTTCGGGAAATGTGTTGAGCATCAGAGACGAGGCGAACATTCATGCATTTCAGGGCATACTGACATTACTCACAGACATATGCGATTTTTTCCACACATCATAAAAATATGTAAGTGAACAACTATAATAAGAGAATCAACGACAGCGACTACTAAGATGATAGCAACAATATTACGAATATTCGCAGTTTTTGTTTGCATTCGTGTGAAACTCTACGCAAACACCCGCGATAAGCTTCCCCATTTACGCAGAGGCAAAGCGTAAAGCTTTGTAAAGCGCATTTACAAAGAGAGCAAAGAACGCTTCGGATGCGGCGTTAAGGGGCCACATCTACCTAAAAGCTACGAAAAAAATGGCCAAATTCCGATCTTTCTTTGGGAAACGGTTGATGGAAAAAGAAATGCATTTTTAAACATGAAGGTACATATATTGAAAAACTGAAAAAATCACAAGAAAAATACAGAAAAAAAATACAAACATGGCCACCGGCAGGTGATGAAAATTTTCGTGCCGTTTGGCGGTGGACACTCTCCAGCTTAAACGGTCCATCCGAAATCTTAAAATCAAATGGTTTATTCTGGTTAACCATAAATACGAGTCGTGGACGATCGTCGATTGGTAAAATTTTTTTTTTACAACGTGGTGACGTATCTAATCTTGAGCATACAAAATCTCTGAACCAAGTCGTTATTTTTACGTAACTATCAAAAAATGAACATTGATTTTTAAATAGTGAGATCGTCAAAGACTTTTAGATATATCTTATCGTATTTCCTGTAAATTTGGAAACAATCTATCAAGTGATTCTCGAGATATCATGTCCACTGACTTTAAAAACAGTGGTTCGAGAAAAACGCGTTTAAAGTTTGAAGTATATTATGTTAGAAGCTGTAGCCCCTTCAATTTTAGGAATATTTCGAGGCATACAGCGAAAAGGTGATACTATGGAGTAAAAATATTTTTTGGAAAATGCAATTTTTTACCCTCCTGGGTAGATGTAGCCCGTCAAATGGAAATGGGGTTGAGGCAAACGAAGATTACTTTGGATTACTGATGAATCGATCGGGGAACGCGGCTATAGAGACACCCTCGGAAAATTTTCATGCCAAATCCAACATACCGATAATGCGATTTTTCCAACAATATTTCAGAGCTGTCGAAAAAATAGGAGAGGAGGGGGCGGGCAAAGCGTAGGCGAGTAAAGAGAAACAATAAAATCGGAGTGTGTAAAAAGGTATTTCGCATATTTTACTCTCATATTTATACGTAAATTCGTGGGCGTGGATACTCACGTGGACTTGCGCAGGAGCACTTTGCATGGAAGAGCTTAGGATTGAGGCTTTTGTAGCGTATTCGTCAAACGAAATGTTTTTAAATTCGTTTATTCATTGGGTGATACACATATATGCGTCACGACAATGGGGGATTATATTTTGTCGGTAGGAACAGAAATGTGCAGTCAACTTACCCTCTTGAAGGTTTTTATACGTACACTTCTATTTTCTTGACGTATTTTTCAATTCGCGTTCAGCTAACCAAACAAAGCTCAGCACGATTCTTTTAAAGGATGGCGACATACTCTTTCATAAATGTGATACTCGTGAAAAATACGGGATTGAAAGGTCAAACTTTTTTGCTCGTTCGTATTGAAATAACGGAGAGTGGCAAAAAGCTTAAAATTACCCGTAAAGGGAAGAATTCTCAATACTCCAGTAAAAGAGACGAAAACCCAGCACTTTTCAGCGTAGAATATGAATTTTTGACTGAAGATAGATGGTTGCATCCTGAAAGTAACCCCAATAAAATATTGCCCCTCAACTCGTCCCAACCCTAAGAAATAGAGGTTGAAAATTGAAAAATCACCGTATCTCGATAATTAATAGCCCGATCAAAAAAGGTTTCAAAAAAAAGTTGTTTGGAATAATAAAATTCGTATAAAATCATTTAACATCCAACCTCCTATCTTTGAAAATTGCAGCACAAAAACGATTCGAAAATTCGGGGTTGATGCGTGTGCGAGCGGAGTAGACATATCGCTGCGTCCTTGACTGTGTTAGTGGTGCTCTCGTGATTTTGTGCCGCTATTTTCAAAGATAGGGGATTGGGCGTCGGATAACTTTATACGTATTTTATTATTCCATACAGCCTTTGTTTGAAACATTCTTTGATCGGGCTATTAATTATCGAGATACGGCATTTTTTAAGTTTTCAACCCCTATTTCTTAGGGTTAGGGCAAGTTGAGGGGCAACATTTGATTGGGGTCACTTTCAGTATGCAACCATCTACCTTCAGTCAAAATTTTATATTCTACTCTAAAATGTGCTGGGTTTTCGTCTCTTTTACTGGACTACAAAGGCAACTGTTGTTGTTTGAGATATATGGGGGGGTTACACAAAGTATTACCATTTGTGTGTATACGGTGTTATGCCGTTATACAATGTAACACGGTAATTAGACGATATTTTTCACCAGGAAAGACAATTCTACCCGTCACCAGCTATTTTTTTTAGTAAAAAGACATTTAGAACTGACAATAATATTAACGACAGATTTTATTTAATTGATATTAATATTATGGATGTTGTTAACATGATCATTATGGTAGTTCTCTTTGTTCTTATTGTCACAATTGTTATTGCTTCGGTGAATTAATATAAAGAGGAATTTTTAGTAGTTATTGGGGGCGAAAAAAGGGGTGAAGTTTTGAAAAATAAGTTTCAACTCGATAATCCTTTAGGAAAAATGCATACAATTGTTGTTCAAATGGGAACGTTGTAGCCCTTGAAAAGACGCGATGATCGAGTCTTTGATCATCCTTCTCCAATAATATCTTCACCCCCAAAAAAATTGTTGAAGTATAACAAAAAAATTGTTTATTGAATAAATAAAAAACAATCGATTTTTCGGGAATGGTTTACATGTACGAAATGTAGAGAATAATTTTCTCTATAGTTTCGTTCGTATGGACCACCCTTGAATTTTGCTTTTTCCAACCGCTCTTAGGGGGTGAAAATTCAAAATAAACTTCTGAGAAACTATTGACCGAAAATAAAGAGGTACGAGTTTGTTGCTGTGGACAATAAATATAGCTGAAGGTTCAAGCTACAAATTGTTCCACAGCGGCGAATTCGTGCGGTCAATAGTTTTCCCAGAATTTCATTTTGAATTTTCAACCGCCGAGATGGGTTGGAAAATCAAAATTCAAGGGTTGTCCATAGAAACGGAAATATCGAGAAAATTATTCTCTACATTTCGCAAATTTAAACCATACTCGAAAAATCGATTGTTTTTAGTTATTCAATTAACAATTTTCTTTTTGTATTCCAACCATTGTTTTGGAGGTGAAGATATTATTGGAGAGTGATGATCAAATACTCGATCGACGCGTCTTTTCAAGGGCTACAATGTTCCCATTTGAACAACAAGTGTACAAATGTTTCTTAAAGAGCTATTGAATTACAGCTGATTTTTGAAAATTTCACCCACTTTTTCACCCCTAAAATGAACTTCCACGACTCTGGTGCTGTGGACAAAACTATAGCCCGGATTTTTCTGAACATTTTCTCTCACAGCGCCGACTTTGTAGGGGTTGTAGTTTGGCATCAATCCACCCCCATTCCACTCCATCCCCTAAAAAATCCTGCACAACGATTTTTAGGCACACTTGGATTTCGCACCCGCGGCACCTAGAGAGACACCGGTCAAAAAACAGGTCTTCTAATTTTTTCCGATTATGGGGTTTTTCAGCGATAGCACGATCGTACTGGAAGAAGTACCACTGTAAAAAAAACCGCCCAAACGACAGGAAAAAAACGTTTAGAATAACATAATCGTCGCGTTTAAAAAAGTTATTAAAATTGTCAGTATATAATTCATTCCAAGCTGTTATCGACGGAACGACTACTGGAATGCCACACATTTTATAAATATGGAAAAACAGACATGTTAGGACTGTATGCCGGATTAAGTCCGCAGAAATTTCTCTATAGGGGAGGCCTCTGGTAGATCATACGGAAATAATTAAGAGAATAAACTTTTCTTTTATGGAGAGATTCAGATGACTGTGCAACAATGATTTTACGCCGTCACTTCCTTGATACGGATTGTATTTCGCGCCTCTTCCTTCAGAAATCAAAATGTAGTACCCTTCACTTTCCCCAGTGTCGCCACAAAATTTAAAGCAAAACTTTTGTTTTTTTGGTCTCTATGCTCTCGACGCGCATACGCTGTTGGTCACTCTCATTCTATCGCGTTGTGTCAGAGTCGTCACATATGCGAAGTTATACAAAAAAACGCACAAACAAGAAAAATGCGAAAGAAAAGGGGTCACGATCACTCAGCATCGAGGAAAATAAAGATTTATTTGAGCAATTAAAACAAATGATGGACATCGGCCGGAGGTATGACAAATGTAAGTCGGGGTTAACGTAACCTATTCTTAGATGGCGCGAGGAGAGGCCACAAAAGCTGATTCTTTCTGAAAAATGAATTGTTGGTCTGGATGCCCGGTTGCTGTGCCAGCGATTTGATTGCTAGACACCGTGCTTTCGGTCTGACCGAGGTGCACGCATTTGTTTGACGAAGAAACGCAACACACATCGTTCAGTCTCCGTGCGTCTGACCCTCGGAGATAGATATTTTCATTTGATGATAATTGAACAATTTCTTGATGGATGAAGACAAGTAATGGCATCAAATCCTGTTTAGCTCGTAGGTCATAGATCGGGCTCATCGCATCGTCGGGGTCATTCACGAAACCGTTACAGGGAACACGGCGAGCGCACGCGAAGATCGTTCGAAGGACTCTACGAATCGATCGGAACTCTTTTGCAGTCGTTCATGTCATCCTAGGCGACTAGGCGTAGTCGCTCGCGAGAATTTAACAATAGCTCGTGACAATCGCCGCAGGAGACGTAGAGAGGACGAGAGGAGTCTCAAGTAGAGATTCAGAAAAATGACGAGATGGAAATCGTTAACGACTATGTGCCAGTGGATCCACCGATGCCGGAGACCGAGGCCCCTGTCAATACCGAACAACCGATGAGTGTATCCGCTCAAAGCAATTTGAAAAAACCTGAGCATGACGCTGACTTTCAAGAAGACGTATTAAACGTTATTGGACCGCATTTGGAACCGGACCAGCAGAAGGCTCCTCCTTTATACAAAGACATCGTCATTCGTTGGACGGAAATTTTCGAAACAGGGCTTTTTAAGGACGAAAACAAAAAACTATTGGCAAAGTATGCCAGAAAACTACGGTTTTATAGCTGCCCCGGAGTTAAATCCAGAGGTCGCCGCCGCGATACAAGAAAATGTTAAGACAAGAGATAAACGCATCGCCGAAAAAGAAGAGCGCATTGCTTCGTGCATGGCAGCCATGGGAAAAGCTATCTCGATTATTCTAAAAGACCAATTATTTTCCAAACCAATTTTTGTCAAATATTTTCTGAGTGCTAAAGTTCGATGGTACACAAAGGTTAGTTTAAAAAAAGAAATACACTTTCGGAATACATAAAAAAATATAGATATGTATTTATGTAACCCAAACCAACTTTAAACGCGTTTTTCTCAAAACAATGTTTTTCGACGGCTTGTTGATAATATCTTTGAAACTACTGAACCGATCTTTATGAAATTATAAACCACATATTCTTGACAACTATAGCTATAGCGCATTGCAAGGATTTAAAAAGTTTTGATTTTTACTATTTTTTTGCCAAACGTCCGCCATTTTGTTATTTTTGCATATATAAAAAATCGTATGATATGCGCTATAGCCATTAACATACTGAACCTAAAACCGTTTTATTTTTTTGTTTCGGATGATCCATCTCCGAGATTTCATCAACAGCGTAGACCTACAGTTTTTTAGGACATTTTTTTCACTACCATTTTCGTCTATAAATAGCGACTTAAATAAGTAAAAAACATTTTTTCAAATGTATTTCGACAATGTATTTATCAAGTGTAACAACTTTTATATCAAAATCTATAATATAAACCTATCAAAAAAATCATGAAAGTAACCTTTTTGTAGCTCCTAAAGTGAGAAGACCCCTCAACGAGTTAGTGGCTACGGAACATTTTAAGGTAGAGGATTGGCGAGTGGCAAAGTCGTTAAATGGTCCTGATTGTTTTATGGCGTCAATTGATATGAAAGCCGCGTACTATCTTGTATCGGTGGAAAAAAGTGATCGAAGATTTTTACGGTTCCAGATTACTGGCGTATGGTACGAGTTCACTTGCGTACCATTCGGGTTTAATGTCGCACCTTCCGTATTTACAAAGATACTTAAACCGGTGGCAGCATATTTAAGAAGACAAGGCTTCATGTCCGTTTTTCATTTAGATGATATTTTGGTCTTGGGTAAATCATACAAAGATTGCTGTTCCAATTTCCGAGCGACATAAGCTATTTTGGAAGAACTCGGGTTCATAATCAATGATAAAAAATGTAGTAAGTTTCCCGCTCATCGATGCCAGTATTTGGGGCTTATTTTTGACTCTGCGACGATGACGATTGGGTTGTCAGAAGACAAAATTCGAAGATCTCTCGATCTCTTAAACAAATTTAAAAAGATTACGAAATGCTCGATTCGGGAATTCGCATCCTGTATCGTCACCCTTGGCTCGCGTTGGCCAGCGTTGAAATATGGCATGATACGCACGAGGCGGTTTGAAAAAATAAGGTTATTAGCACACGAAGCTAATGAAAACAACTATGACGTGATTGTGATTATTCCGGAGGAATTAATGGATGATTTCGAGTGGTGGAAACTCAATCTAGTTTCGGCCAGCGCTCCCTTGAATGAACCAGAGTTCAATTATGAGATTTTTACTGATGCTCCGTGCACACGACGGGGAATAGCTTGCGATGGCCGGCGGGAAAATGGACATTGGAGTACAGACAATTTAAAGTTTCACATCAATCATCCGGAGATATCAGCCGCATTTTATGGACTAAAATATTTTTTGAGCGATAAAAAACAATGTAATGTGGCCCCCATGGAAATTTATATACGCAAAAATATACTGCAAATTTATTTTATTAATAATTGTAATATATGTGAAATGTATGCCATATATTAAAAATATATGTTGCACATATGTGCCAAATTCTAATTTTCATAACGTTTTTATATATGAGATGTATATGCGTGGTATCGCTGTATATCAATGTGTCAAATATCAATGATATATGTAGCATTTACCCTGCATATATACCACATATATACTGCATAAATGGTACATATATGCCACATATATACAGATATGCGTAGCATATCTGTATATAGTGTTTATATGTAACAGTGTACTTTAACTGTAAGTTAAGTTTTATTTAAGTTTAAGTTTCAAGTTTTATTAAGTTAAACTGTAATAGTGTTTATACACAGCATATATTTCTTGTCAGGAATATGTATCAAAAATGTATGCGTCATATATGACGCATAAATGACAAATATATGAGCCATATATGACGCATACATTTGTGATATATTTTTTTGACAAAAATAGATTGAAAATATATCGAAAATATACGCATCGTATATGCCTCATATATGCATCATATATGGTGTTTATACGTAGCATATATTTTTTTGGTCAGAAAAATATATCGAAAATATATGGGTCATATATGCGTCATATATTTGGTGCATATATACCGAATATATACGTATTATTCTCTTTTTCGTCACTATATATGCGACCGATATATATATATATATATATATATATATATATATATATATATATATATATGCAGCATATATTTTCTGCGTATATTTTACATACATAAATTTCCATGGGGGTGGTTCTTCACGTCGACAACACCACTGCAATTGCTTATATAAATCGAATGAGCGATGGTCGATTGGATAATCTTAGCGCGGTGGCAAGACAAATATGAGATTGGTGCGAGGCCAGAGATATTTGGATCGCTGCGGGATATATTGCATCGGAAAGAAATATAGAAGCGGATTACGAGTCGCAAAAATTATTACCGGAAACGGAATTCGAACTTGCAGGTTATGCTTTTCGAGAAATCGCAAAGCTGCTGGGTAAGCCGAAAATTGACTCATTTGCCTCACGAGCAAATACGAAATGCGAACGATATATCTCCTGGCGCCGAGATCCTGATTCATCGGCGATTGATGCATTCACCATAGATTGTGCTCAATTATTTTCTACGCGTTTCCGACTTTCTCGATCATTTCGAGAGTCTTACGAAAAATGTATTTCGATCGCGCAGAGGGAGTTGTTTTTTTGCACCATATTGCGAAGGACAGCCTTGATTTCCTCTTTTTTTCCTCGTTAATTATTGGCGATCTTGTTTCTTTTCAAACCGAATGTTAATCTATTGCATTCATCTAACAGAGACCCTCATCCGTTATCTAGTCAGCTTACAATGGTTGCCAGTAGGCTATCAGGGATGCGTTTATCTTCCGACAAACTCTACCAGAGTCAATCGACATTCTCACCGCATCTCTGACAGATGCAAATATCCAGCAATACGATTGTGAGTGGAAAAGATGGTGGCCCTTCTATGCAAGTATTGGTATCAATCCATTAAAAGGAACGCCGATGGATGCTCTATCTTTGCTCACAAGAGAATAAAAAAATAACGCATCCAATGGTTCGCTTAATTGTCAATGATCAGCGCTTTCGCTCATTCTTAGATCGAATGTGGGGGAAGATGAGAGAGTAACACGGTTTTCCAACCGAGTCTCAAAATCGAAACCCTTGGCACCGCTTTATCATTATACGTGGGATCCAAAAATTGTGTTACGTTTTTTTCCAAGCTCTGGATCAAACGAAGAAATTTCGTTGGAACGACTTTCTATGAATCTAATCCTGCATACACATTTCTTAGGGTTAGCCTGATTGGGATCAGGCCATGATCCGGGTGTGACACTAGTAATACCTATTAAGGACATTCTGATTCTGCCCTGATCGGGCCGGAAGTATGTAGGCCCAAGATCAAGCAATACTAAAATGGCCCTGCTAAGGCCGTCCCTGATCAGATCCTACTTAAAGTCTGCATAGACTACGACACTAATTGTGACATTAATGTCCGTTCCGTTCACACATAAGACGGTTTCGGTGTCCCAGAAAATGTCTGTACTGTGATGTCGCTACACAAGTGTCTCACAAGGAAACGTTGCGCGGTCGATGTCTCCGATTTCGATTAAATTTGGCATGCTTGTAGAATGGGTAAAAATAGGCGACACGTATTTTTTTATATCGGCGGAACCCGATTTTTAAGGCACCCTCGAAAATAGGGGTGTTTTTCGTTTTTCGTTTTTCGTCGATAACGTTTTAACGGTACGAGATATGGAAAAACTTCAAATTGCAACAATGTTTATTTTTTGGTGTACTATACACTGGAGATGAGAACGATGCAGATATCAACAAATTTCATATTGTTTATTGCAAAAATGTAATTTTTTCAACCGTATCTCCGAGAATTTTTAAGGCGTTAACTCCACTTGTAGCTCAAAAAAAGGCCTTTTTCGTGATTTTTTTTAAAGAAAACTACAAAACTTTTTTAATCGATCAATATACCATCTTAAAGAACACATCTTGAAGAACTTTCAGTAATTTTTTTATTGAAAAATATTACATTGTTTAGTGGCAAATGGCCGTCAATGAAATAATGTTTTTATATACACGGTTTGCGGTGACCAACATTGCGGCGAAGTGGATCGTCTGAAAAAAAATGCGGATGGATTTAGTCAAATATAAGTATAAACTAGTCTTTAATCGAAGGATTTTAAAAAATATTCATTTTTCACAAAATGGCGGACAGTCAAAGTTAATGGTTCGATTTTAACGGAAAAAAACGGCCGTTTTTTGGCTATAAAACGGCCATTTTTTTTTTGAAAAAAAAAATCGAACGACTAAAGACTGCATTTTTATGTATTAAATAAGCCTGCAAAATTTCAAGAAGATCGGTTCATTAGTGTTCGAGTAATCTTGGTCACCGACTTCAGAAATGCCATTTTGAGAAAAACGCGTTTAAAGTTTCAATTTCAGTTTACACGAAGAAAATATTTTTTTTTGTAAACTTAGATAGAGTCATCTATTCCGGGCATAAAAAAAACTGCACTTCAAATTGCACTTCAAAAAAATGCAATAAAAAAAATCGATTTTTTCAAAATCGCAAGTGGAGGTAACCCCTTAATCGATTAGGATGTAAATTTGCATACATGTAGAGAATGGAAAAGTGCGGATACGGATTTTTCTATTTTTCCCCCAACGGTCCCCCTCTCGAAAGGCAAACGTTCAAAGTTCTTACCGTGCGGCATGGACGAAAATTTGTAGAAATAAAAATGGGTTACGAAGAAAGTACAATCAGTCAAAATAGTCGATACACATTTTCTCGTTTTGGCGGAACGACACTCTTAAGGGGTCAACGCACCCTTAAAAACTTCGTTCTTTCTATAGCTCGTGAACGGGCCGAAATAAAAATAAAGTTCGAAAGGAAAAAATGTATCCTTCGACTGCTAGACGTTGATGATGATAATGATGAGTACAGCAATATATGGCGTATTGTTTATTGCAATAATTCGTGAATTACTTGTGAAAAATCACTCTTCAGTTTTCCACTAATATGGGCAGAGGAAAGGATCGCAATCACGGACTGACCTCGTGCTTCGGGAAACAACTGGATTACAATTGTATATTTACGAAGAAAATCTCCCCCGCCACGTACTGCCTTTGAAGATTACAACACAATCGGAATGGTGTCCTCACACTTACTCATTTAAGAAACGTTTCAACTCTATGTTTTTTATAGATTATACTTATTACAATAATGATAGTCATGATAAAAGTGTTTGGAACAAAGAGATTTCTTACACCACGCACAAGTGATAATAGCTGCTTCGCCGCATATATCGCATGTCGGTACATTTTGTGAAAAGCAAAATTCTACCGGATTTTCGAAGTTTGGTGGTCTTTCTTCTTCCTACCCGCTTTTGTACCGTGCATATTTGAAAAGATTTGTAAACCGTGGAGAAGAAAACTGGTTGAGTGTAAGAGATTGTAATTTAACAATATTGTCTCTCAAATGCAGATTGACGTCGTAATTGTATAATATTACTGCGTCAGAAAAGTGGTTGACAAAGTTTTTCCATACATGGAAGCCTTATGGTCCATATGATAATTAGTAATTCCTGCAGGTAGAACTGGAATGATACAGCCCCTTGATGTTTATACATCAAGGGGCTGTATCATTCCAGTCGTACCTGCTGGAATGGTTAAAACTTTAATATCTTTCCCTTGCAAATCAATTTCTTTAAATGCAGTTGGACATTGACCGCTCCAAGAATCCAGAAGTATTACCGATTTTGGACCCGTATTGGGAATACATACTTCTTGGAACCATCGCTTGAAATGATTAGTCGTCAATTTTCCAGATTTCGAGGCCAATAGAAATATATTTTCGGCTCTGAACATAGTTTGTTCCACTCGAGGACCAAATTTGCCAGTAGGTTCATTCAAAGCGATCAACATAGGTGCCAAAAGCTTGCCACTCGCAGAAACCAAAGGCTGTATAGTATAACTGTGTGTTGTTGATGTTTTCGATTGCACGACTGTCTCAACGGATTTCTGCCCTTCTTTCGCCAATGTGCGGCCTGTATGGAGCTCTAAATTGAATCCACTCTGATCAGAATTAAATGTGTTTTCAGCCCCAACGTTGGCTATGTTGACTTTCGCCATTTCTATAAATTCGATAGCTTTGTTTTGAAGTGTATCAGCCATTAATAATTGTTATTTTGTTACATATTTAGTAACCTTCCGTGACACAATTCTATGTTGGTTTTTGAATATCCTTAGCAAAGAAGCGGATGCTTGGAAATTTACGGCTGGTATTTCTACAATTTCTCATGCACGTAAGGCCCATCGTCGAAGATCTATATCATGGATAGGCAGCCTTTTGTCCAAAGCATCATTAAAATTGTTTAACGTGTAGTGAGCTATCTTTGTTAACTTTTCTTTGTAGGTGCCACCCTTATTTATACTATGGGCCCACCGGTGCAACTGCGGCTCTGATTTTACCTTTTTGAATTTCGTTTGAACAGATGATAACTTTCTATTCCCATTTGCCCCGGATCTCCAGTAATATATAGCTCTTATCTTGTATTCGTAACTCAATTCTTCTATATCTTGGGTACATACATTTTCATCAATTTTTGGATTTAGGTATCGTTGTCCGTGCCAATCTTCTTCACTGTCATCTTCTATTGCGGCTGTTTCATGAATTTCATTCGGTGACAGAAAATCCAAACCAGTTTCGACTTCCATTTTCATAGGACACTCCGACACAACCTGTTCACACGGCGCTCGGCGCAACACCTAGCGAGATGTCGCAATAAACGTCGCGAGATCAGACAGTGGGGTTCACACACGGACACTCGATGTGTACATTTAGTGTATACACCAAAGTTTCGTAGTGTAAACCTACCTTAAGGCTTTCGCTGATAATTCCCTACCAATGATTTTCCCTGAGAAAGCCCTACAACGGTTTTCCCTGATAAGGCCGTACTAAGGCTTTCTCTGATAAGGCCACTAAGGCTTACCCTGATAAGGCTTTCCCTGAAACGGGCTTATGCAGGCTTTCCCAGGTAAGGCCCTGCCGAGGCTTTCCATGATAAGGACATAAACAGGCTTGCTCTATTATCTGCCTCAGCAGTCGATGAGTGCACCTCTTTTTTTTTCACATGGAAACTTCGATTCGACAGCATCGTAGCTTTGGAGTTTCGATGTATTCCTGAAATCTATAGAAAGGGTGTCATCGACTGTCACGATAAAAAACGTTATGCATTTCAGATGCGTGGTAGAAGATTTCGGCAGCTTTGTAAATCTCAGAGCAGAGATCAGAAAGTGTCATCGTCGTGGGAACAAGGTATGTATAACCTAACCGTGTTTATATGAATTTTACATGTTGTTCATACGTTTAAGGTATCGAGGCAGATCAATAATATGCATAACGCTTAATGAAGGCCTTAACTTTATGTATAAAAGCATCAACTATCGCACGATGTTTATTTTATTAGAGCCATCATAACAAAACATCAAACTAACACCGAGAACGCAGCTCCGATCTGTACAAAAGATTTTGAGCAAGCCGTAGGAAAAATGATCAACAATGCAAAGGGTTGGGAGGGCAACCGCACGATTCGAAATAAAAATACTACAACATAATACTGGTTCGGAACCGTACAATTATGTTACTCAAAGTAATATGACTATGAAGTATTATAAACGTAAAATATAATAGTATAGTATGTTGTACGCCACTTTGGCGCACAATCTCTTTGGCGTCATCTTCGTCCTCGCACCTTCGAAACCCTGTAACAAAAAACAAACAGCACAACACTGATTACTATGTCAATTTAATAACTACAGATACACTAAAAATTGAAACGAGGAAACGGTAGCGTTCCCCGTTCTTACCTTAGCGAAGAAGGTTCCCCACGCTTGTCTCTCGGCGTCCACCTATGAAAAGTTGATCGTGTGGATTCGACTTCGGTCCGGCCAATGAAGGTTATTCCAAAGTCAGCAATGGAACAAGAGGATGTTTTTCTTTACGTTTCGGCTCTCGGTTCGGGTTCTCTTCAGAAGTTATTTTATTCCGTATACATTGTGATACACATTTTTTTTTATACTACAATAATGTTTGACAAAAGTATATATATTAGCGTTTTTGGTCATGGTTCCGTTATATACGTTTTATGTCGTTTAGTATAACAATTCTGTTAGTTGTGTTTTGGTTATAATTATGTTAATATAGTATGATTTTTTTTCTTTTATTGAGTTATTTATTTTTATGTATTAGTGTTTGAGATGTGTGATATAACTAACCTCGATATTGTTGATAATTTTAAGTTTTTGCAGATATTAGGAAGGCTGTTTTGTAGAAACATTATTTATGGATGTAAATAATATTTGGTGAGAAAGTACTCAATCGATAAGGTATTCTCGTTTATCGGCGATTTTTTTCCTTGTCTGTAACGGATAATTAATTATAAAAGAGTTTTGTGTATTGTAAGTGAAAATCTTACACAATCCCAGGACTATGATAATTACCTATTGAGATTAGTTTTTAAGAATTTGTTTTCCTTTCTAAATGAGCAAAAACTCGAAATTTACAATATTTATTCCCCTACATGTTGAGTTTTGTGGTCAGCGAGGGTTCGAGAGAAACTGAGAGGTGTGTAATTTTCTAAAGCTCATTCGAGTCTCTGTACGGTGAATCGGGGGAGAGAGATTATTTAGGCAGTGACGTGTCAAGGAAAATAAAATAGATGTGTCAGGTAAGGGATATTTAAGATTAGTGATAATGTCATTAAAAATGAGTTTATCATGTCAGTGTATTCATTAGTTTATAGTGTCAATAATTTTTTTATTGTTATGTGAGGTGAATACTGTAAAATGTTTTAATAATTATATTATAGAGTTGTAAATTGAGCTTAGTTTTTGGATGTCAGTTCTAAAATTTATAGCGTTGGAGTGTGCCTCAATTTGAATCATTTCTAAGATTAGTCTTTTTTGAGCTAGTTTTCATTGTTTAGAATTTTTACGTTGTCAAATTGAAAATTGTGTTTTTGTTCTATTGCATGTTGTGCTAAAGCTGTGTGTATTGTGGTGGTGTGTTTTAGGCTATTTTTGTGTTCTTTTACTCTAGTTTCGAGGTATCTTTTAGTTTGGCCAATGTATGTGGCGTTGCAGTCTTTACAGTCAATTTGGTAAACTATGTTGGATTTTCGGTTGTTGGTTATTTTGTCTTTGGTGGATCCAATGATTGATGAGATGTTGTGTTTATTGTTTGTGACCAATGTTATGTTGTATTGTTGGAAGATACGAATTAGTTGATGGTGTATGTTTTTTGTGTAGGGAAGGTTTATTTTTCTGGAAGAATCAAAATTGTTATTATTGGTTTTTTTATTGTTGATTATGGAGAGACGATGTTTTATTATTTTTTCTGTGAAAGAGATTGGGTCCACCTATGAAATCCGAGGCGAATTATCATTTTATCCGTGCGTGTATAAAATTATTTAAATCAATAACATTATCCCTAATTATTATACCTAAGAAATACTTACCAGTGCGAAGGCGTCTCTCATCGGGTCCTTGTCGTAGGTCCAACGCCTCCCGTCGTCGTCCTAGGGGTTTGGTCTCCGTCGGTCTTCCGGCTTCTACCTGTAAAAAGAAAGGAAAAATTGATTAAAACCTCACGATTAACTTGGCAAGATTAAGTACCCAGAAAACAATTTAAATATGTGCTGCGTTACTCACCGCTTACCTCGACACCCGGCGTACCAAGCCTCTGGGTCCCAGCGAACCTCCAAGTCACTGTAACAAATACCCAAATAATTATTAATTAGGAGCTGAAAATATCCACGAACTCACACCCTACGTAAGGAAAGAAACAATTTGGACCGAAATAATTAGCACAATTGTCAGCCGCCTCTGACACCTTTCAGGCCAAGGCAGGACACAATCGCGCGCGCTAATTAAAATAAAAACAAGCGGTGCAAAACATTACATGCCACACCGATGTAATAATTAATTATACCTTTTAGTTGTGTACTTACCCTGAACCCGTACATTACATATTACTCGCCGAACAAAAGCGTACGCCGACCTGTCAAAACAAAACGCCTTTCGAGGTTAAGCATACGAATTTGAGCTTCGTCTGTTCTCGATACGCGAATATGAAAATGGTTCCAAGGTTACCACCAGCGCCGCGATCGGCGACCCGCGACCCTCGCAATGCTCGAACTAAGTCGCGAACCTCAGCGCCACGATCTGCGACTCGTGGTACCTAATTTCTGTCCAGCGTCGTAACACTAGCGCCGCGTCATGGGACCATTATCAATTACGTCGCAAAAAGGGTACGTATGCTCCGAGTCTCGCGCTTCGATACCCGTGACGAGAGTTCGGCGGCGAATCCGCCGCTCCGGCCGGGTACGTAAGGCGTGGCGCGAGGCCCGGAGCTCACTCGGTTCTTGATCACCGAAAGGTGGTACAGAACCCTTCTAAGCCACTGAAAGGTGACTGCCATCGAAAGGTGACCCCTCCTAGCCACTGAAAGGTGACTGTCACCGAAAGGTGCCCAACTTAGTCACCAAAAGGTGACCCCGCCTAGCCACCGGAAGGTGAGTGCCACCGAGAGGTGACCGCGACCTCTTCCGCGTACGGGAACCCGACAACCGGGCCAACCATAGTGTTGCGTCGTAAACGACGTCGTCGTGTCACGCGATCTCAGCGGCTCAGCCCTGCACAGAGATAGCGTTTTGTCTCTCGTCCCTTGTATGTGTATATATATATATATATATATATATATATATATATATATATATTAGGATGGCCGTTATTTTGGCTTCGGCAAAAAAAATGTAACGTCTAGCAAAAAAACTAATCAAGATATGAAAAAAAAATCTGTGTAAAATTTGGACGCGCTGGGATAAGGAGAACACGTGCCCCCGAGCAGTTTAATTTTCAAAAATACATGCATTTTTTTAATGGCCGCACTAAAATATTCATTAGTCTCATAATATGAATTTAAAAATCTGGAATTGGGTACATTGATTATACATATTAAGAGGTACAAAATATATTATTTACTGATTTTTTCCATCAATTATGTATAGTCGTGAGTAGATGGAAAAATTGATAGAAAATTTGAAAACGGACGTGGCGGTTTGGCCACATTGTGGCGGGAAATCGAAGCAGTGAATTAATTATCGGAGCGTATTTTTTATGCAAATAATATTATAATAATCATGTATTGAATGCTTCAAAATGATATTTTTTTCTTGAACGTGCAAGAAGATTTTCCAACTGTAGTGGCGGTAATACAAAATATAGTGCAGACAAATACTTCGAAATTTGGTCGTGGCGCTTCGTCCGCTCATTTTTACCTCCCGAGCATTACCGACCGAGTTGGTTTGCCATTGTTGGACATAGAAAAAAAATATAACACGTGAAATCTTTACGTTTCTGCAAATTTATTTCGATTTTACGATCCGGTTCCAACCGGTATCAAGTTTTCCAGTCAAACTTTACTTTTCTGCTCGATAAAGACATTGATTTCGTTATTAGTGCCGAATCTATGGCGTTTTTTGAACGATTTAAAATTGATTGTACTTTTCTCGACACCGATGTATCTGTTTGGACTCGAACGAGAGTTATCAAATGGGCGCGCAATTGATAAAAAAACAAGAGTCTGTAATGATATAGCGGAGCGAGGTATCAAACGTATCACCGATTATAACAAACGATTGACTTATGATGAAGATTAAAAACAATTTGTTCTTGAAGTTGTCGCCGAATATAAAAAAAAAATTTCGAACGTAAACAAATGTAGTCTACTTCAATCATTTCATAGATGAACTGCTATTACTTATGTAATATTTCATGTAAAGGTACGAATTTGCGGTACGTGATTGATGGAAAAAATCAGTAAATAATATATTTTGTAACTCTTAATATGTATAATCAATGTACCCAATTGCAGATTTTTCAATTAATATTATGAAACTAATAAATGTTTCAATGCGGAATTTAAAAAAATGCATGTATTTTTGAAATTTAAACTGTTCGGTGGCACGTGTTCTCCTTATCCCAGCGCGTCCAAATTTTACACAGATTTTTTTTTCATATCTTGATTAGTTTTTTTGCTAGACGTTAAATTTTTTTTACCGAAGCCAAAATAACCTCCACCCTAATATATATATATATATATATATATATTGTCACGTGGCAGTTTTTCTAGGTCCCGAAAAGCCCGTGGAAGCGAAGCTTCTGCTCGACGCTCGCCCCGAACGCAGACGCATACTAGGATTAGGGCGAACTTGATTATTGTTTGTCAACTTTTTTATGTCTTGTATTTTTTTGTATCATTTGCGAGGCACCTGCGTGCACACCCATACACACACATGCTAGGGATTTGGATCAACGGTGTGGCGAGGAGAAGACTGACGGTTGGATGGAGGGAAAAAAGGGAGATACCGATGCTCTCGGAGGCCAAAGTCTGGAGGACAAATGTCAAGCGGAGCAGCACTTATTGGTGGCAGCCTCAACCCGCTCAAGTGCGTCGATAGGAGCCCAAACCGTGTTAATAAATGCGGTTATCGAGGGACCTGCCGCCAAAAACGTGCCTTCTGATCGTGTCGAACGCCGAATCCGCGTTGAATTAGGAAGCGGGGAAAATGCTCCTCGAGAGGTACGACGATCATTCGGCAAGAGCGAAGATGACGACGGGGATCCCCGTCCTAACGATCCCTCTATCGAACGTCACTTGTCGACCACCCTCGCGTACCCCTCCACATGCACACATGCGAACACACACACACACACACACACACACACACACACACACACACACACACACACACACACACACACACACACACACACACACACACACACACACACACACACACACACACACACACACACACACACACACACACACACACACACACACACACACACACACACACACACACACACACACACACACACACACACACACATGCGAGCATACACACCCTCGTAAACCCACTAGACTCCGACGAGTCTACATTACGTATGCGTGGGGACGCGCCCCCCTCGAAGGAACATTTGAGAAAATCAGGAAAGGGGGAGAGGGCCGACGCTCCGCTCGCGATCAGAAAAGCAAGGGGAAGGACTTCACCGTTGAGTGTCGAGCGGGACGGACAGGTTCGGAGGGCCTTTTCGCGTGCAATTTAGTGCCGGTGAGTCTCGGCCAATTCGCGTTACAGTGTCGCAAACTGGTGCCGTCGGCTAGTCATAACGTCCGTCGACGGAAGCCCCATGTCTCGGGCCTGGCGGCGACCTGCGATACACGGAGGCTGTGTTCAGTTTTCCCCTTTTCGTTTCTTTTTCTCGTTGTTTTTAATTTTGTTTTATTTGTGAGTCGCGCGGTCGGGGTCACGGCGGAGTGCGCGCGCGTTTATTGTTTCCGCGGGGAAAAATTAAAAGTGAATGCGAGGGTGTCGGTGTGCGTGCAGTCGTCGATGTCAGTGTGGGTGTGTGTGCAGTCGTCGATGTCAGTGTGGATGCGTGACTATCCTTTCCCCGCGGAACCGCTTTAAATCGAGAGAACAGCGAAAAGGGAGAGTAATAAAATGTAAATCTTTTGTTTATTATTTCAGTTTTGTATTATTCTTTTTTGTTTCTGTCGCGTGTTTAAATTTCCCTTGCCCCTAACCCTGCCCCTCTGCCACGACCCAAGGCTGCAGCTGACCAGCAACTTGGCTGACTTCCTGTCGGACTTCGTCCGGCCAATTTTCCCGGCGAGCCGCCACGGCAGCTGGCGCCCTTTGAAATAAATCGTCGGGAAAATAGGAGGTCCCTTTTGTGGCATTCAGGGAAGTGAATTTTCCGTCACAATATATAGTTTTCGTTTTCTCTGCATTTTTATTTTAAAAAATCGTCTCTCCGTATATTGGCCCTCCGTATTCATTTCCCTCATCGCTACCTAATTAGTTAATAACTTTTTTCTATTTTTCAATCTTTACCTTTATTTTTATATTTATGTTATTTATTTTTGTTTATGCCAAAACCACGTGACCCGGCGTCACAGCGTCGGTGTGCTGGGCGTGCTAGGTGAAGGGCAGCGGCTTCGGATCCGGTGTTCGCGGTATGCGTTGCCCGGCGCGCCCGAGATCCCCGACGGTCGATGCCCTTACCCCCCGGGGGAAGGAAGGGAGACCCTCCACCGGTCGCAACGGAAAACACCTCACCAGTCCCTAATTTTAAGGTGCCTTTTCCTCCGCCACTCCCCCGTTCCCTCCTCTCATCAACCCCTCGCTTCCCACCCCTCAGGCAGCTCGGCAAAGAGGGCTTCGACGCCCTTTTTGATAAGGTCGCAGCCGACCTCCACGTTCCTACCCCTCTTTTCCCACCTCCTTTTGTCCTCGGACGATCCCCCTCTCCTCCCTCGCCCCCCGGGGAAATCCTTTTCGAAACCCTCCCTCCTCACATTCCCAATAAAATACCCCCGAACTCGGCTTACCCGTTGACGACCCTGGCTACTCAGTAACCGGACTCCCCTTTCCCACCTCATAGACCCTAAACAGCCCTTTTGTGTGCTGAAGGGGAAAAAAACCAATGTAGATTTTTTCCCACCCCGCCGGAAAATCAACTCCCCCCCCCCCCCCGCCATTATCGGCCTACGCATAAAACTCACTCTGGGGTTTCCGTACGTCAACAAGTATAATTATACCGTGCAATTATATTACTTAAGTAATATAGTGCATTATAGGAATTATTAGAGTAATATAATTTCCCTTTTTTCGAACCAAGTTTAATAATAAAAATATGTTGACAAATATATACTGGGATTTAAAATTGACCGTGGAGTCCGTATGTGCTCTGGCTGTATCAGGGAGTATTATAATGACCTGATCAGGCAATATTATAAAAGCCTGATCAGGCAACCCGATAGTGGCCTGACCGGGAAACCCGATAAGGGCCTGATCAGGAAACCCGGTAAGGGCCCACTTCGGCAACCCGATAAGTGCTGATCAGGCAACCTGACAAGGGCCTCATCAGGCAACCCGGTAAGGCCCATATGTGACACAACTTTACGTTTTCTACCAGGGCGCTTTCAGGCTGCCTTACCCTACCAGGGCAGCCAGGCAACCTGAACGCGTCCTGAATCGGGTCCTATCAAAATGTCGACGGCGGGAAGTCCTGTTCGCTGAAGTCGTTCTCGATACTAGAGATTGAAGTTTTTGGTTTTGTCATCTTTATTTTTAAAATGCGGGGTATAAGGTTACCCTTACCTTCTTGCGTTTTTTGTTTGATCTGTTGTATTGATGTCGAGACGTTAATAATAAATACAAGTTTATTTTTTTATTAGCCGTAAATAGCCTCAAACAGCTCCATTTTGATCTCTGAAGGAAGAGACTCGGAATGCAATTAACGATTAAACGATCTTACCTGAGTGAAGTTCTATCTTGATTGTATGAGCGCCTCTTCCGAAGAGATCAGTCTCTCCCACCCATTAATCTCGTCTAAGATACCCAAATTTATTTCCGTTACCGCTTGTCAGGCAGAACTTTAAAAAATGAGAGTGGCCACCAGCGCATGCGCGTCGCTAGCATAAATACCAAAAAACAAAAGTTTTGCTTTACACTTTGTGATGCCACTGGGGGAAGTGAGCCGTACTACATTTTGATCCCTTCGGAAGAGGCGCTCATACAATCACGATAGAATTTCACTTAGGTAAGGTCGTTTAATCGTTAATTATATTGCAGGCGATTCGTGACCTAGGGAATCATCTCCATAATCAGTGGAATACAGAGTGCCCTGCAAAGAGGATGCTTTTCTTGAAAGATAAAGAGATAAATGATTTATCCAGAGAGAAAACTGCCATAAAGGGAAAGCCAACAGATTGTTCAAAGTGGTTATGATTCACAATGATCCAGGATCTGTGATTATTTAAGAAGAATGTTATTCTTTATAGAAATCTAAATGACACGTATTTTTTATCGGCGCAAAAATGGTTTTGAGGAGTGAAATTTATCTGTAAAGTTGAACACCTTCAGTGTAATTTTTTCCGTTTCTCATTACGCATCATTGTGCAATTGGTTTCAATTGAATATCTGGACTACAAATATGCGATACTGAAAAGTCACACTGAGAGTCCCCAATGTTGCAACGCGAAATGTATGCGTTGCCCCTTTTTAGGGGGTCACCGGGGTATGTCGGATCCGGCCTAGCTACCTACATCGCAGGAGAAGCGGAGATCTCAATTATTTTATTACTAACATGTGGCACAAGTCGAAAGGCTAAAACGGAAAATTCCCTTAAAGAGATTTTGAGACTTCGCGCACATTTTTTATTTCGCTTCCCTTTTCGTTTTACGGTTAAAGAGGATTAACAAACTGCATTTTGGGACGAGGACTGCTGGCCACGTCAGCGCCATATAAAACGTATTTTACAAATCCATAGTCCCACCCCCCTTTTTTGTATATTCCCTGTTTTCTTTTTCTTTTGTATTTTTCTCCTGCTTCTTTTGGTTCCGGTCACTCCGCTAGCAATGAAAATTGGATATTTTGTTTAAGGGAAAGGGTATGTGTCCCTCTTCTTAGATGTAAGCAAATTTTGTATTCGATTGATAACGAACTCCGGAGGGTGAACATCTCCACTCTTTGTTACAACACAAATAAAGATAGTCTTAGTTGTTTTATTTTTGAAACCAACTATCATAAAATGTATTCCTAAACTATCTAACTCTCGGTAAGACGAAGATTAGGACATCGTCACAGGACGATACACCGAACATTGAGTGATTTAAATCCCTCAGAAACGTATTCGGGAAAACAACACTCGTCTTTCAAATTTCGATGAAAACTAACTTATTACAAAGTAAACGAAATCGGAGGACACCGGAAACGGTTTCCTTATATGCAAAAAAATGATTACCTGTATAGCCGTTCTCAGAAAGACCATGTCAGCTTTTTATATGGCCCCACTTTAGGAAAGACGCCGTTCCTTGATATAAATTAGCCATATGGGGAGAATTTTCGTGGATCTGCAGGGAATATGTTGACGATAGAATGGAAGATTCCACCGAAAATCAACTCCTCATTTAGGGAAATCCTTGATAACACAGTCGTTAGATGAGTGAGTTTTTGAAAAGCAATTGGCTAAAAACCCGAATCCCCAAAATCATTATTATATTAAGCGTCCTTTTCGAAGAGATAACTTGCCACCCATCCAATATTCAAGATATGTTAGTCCAGGTGTTTCGAATTGCGCTCGTGGAGAGTTTCGTGGCTGAGGGTTAGACCGTCGTTTGCTAGGCACGATGTTGCTTAAATGACGGTGGAGACGTGTTTCGTTATTTTCGTTTAATTTTCTCTTTTTCCTTACATTTAATTGACTATGTTACAATACGCAGTTTAGGTTTATTTTAGGACGCCAGACTAGGCTGGGCTTCGTTGACGTCCGTTGCCATGGGCTAGGCAGAGGTGGGGTATAGGAGTTCCCCGTGTGAGTGGTGGTAGAGGCTCTCTCCGGCGTTGTCGGCGGCGTTGGCACCTCGGGTGGAGCTGTGGGCTGCTGGACATCCTGGCTGGCTGTGGCCGTTAGCGAGCGGCTAACGACTGGCTCGGATGGCTCCCACTCGTGGTCCGACTGGTCGCTGGTCTGGCAGGCTGTGGCCTTTAGCGAGCGGCTAACGACTGGCTCGGCGGGTTCCCATTCGCTGCTCGACTAGTCGCTGGTTTGGCAGGCTCTGCTGATTCCACCCGATGGGCTGGTCTGAGTGCCCTGGGTGGTCGAAGCTACGCTGGTGCCGAGTGGTGGCGTGGCCGGCAACGGTGAGTGCGGCGTGGGCACGATGGTCCAGCGTGGAGATGTCCAGCGTGGAGATGTCCAGCGTGGAGATGTCCAGCGTCTTCGTCTAGGGTCCAGGGGTCTCAGCAGGCAGGCCGGCGGCCGCGTCAGCAGAGCTTGTGGCCCCAGCAGGGGGGTAGGTTTCCACGGCACCGTAGGTTGTCCGGAGTGGGTAGGCAAGCGAGTGCTCCCCGAGATAGCTTTACCGCCGCTAGGCAAAGGTGAGCGTCTGCTCTCGTGCATGGACCTGCTTGTAAGGCAGTGATCTCGAGCGTATCTGGTCCGGAGAGTTCAGCTAACGAGTGAGCCGCGTCGCCGCTATAAATAGATCCTCGCGCATCGCGCCGCTCTTGAGAAACTTAGGCGCGTCGGCCAGGTCGCCTGGCTGGGGTGCTCACTGCCGCGTCGCGCGGGTAGCGGCCACGTAGGCGCTGGTCGAATCCCATTCACCAGGACTTACAATAGAAATTGGCTGAGCAACGGATTACAACACTTTCATTATTGCTGGTTGATTGTTTTCCATTTTATTATAACCTTGTGCTGTTATCGGCATATGGACAGGCTTACCATGCGATCCATTCATTCATGGTTGGTACCAAGGATCCCTCCCTCTTTCGGGAAGAGTCGCTTCGTAAAATTACGCTAGAACTTCACTTACAGGGGAGTGCGCTTAATGGTCCAATCTTTGGTAACACCAAAGTTGCTTCCGAAGGAGATTCAACATCCTTTAAGTCGCATCCTTGTGATACTGACAGCACTCGTTGATAATAGAAATCGAGCATTCTCCTTTTCATTCAACAAACATCTAGTAGTACAGTCGTGCTGTCTCTGAAAACCCCTGTAATCGGCAAAAACTAGGAGAAGGCTAGTTTTTTGACAGGTGATTTTGTAGGTGCCGCGGGGGTTTATTCCAAGTTTGCCTAAAAATCGGGGTGTAGGGTTTTTTTAGGGGATGCCAAGCTCTCGGGGGTTGAAAATTAAAAATGAAATTCTGGGAAAACGATTGACCGCACGAGTTCGCCGCCGCGGAATAATTTGTAGCTTGAACTCTCAGCTACATTTATGTCCACAGCGCCAAACTCGCATCTCTTTATTTTCAGTCAATAGTTTTCTCGGAATTTCATTTTGAATTTTCAACCCCTGAGAGCGGTTCGAAAAAGCAAAATTCAAGGGTGGTCCATAGGAACGAAAATATAGAGAAAATTATTCACTACGTTTCGTACATTTAAACCATCTCCGAAAAATCGATTGTTTTTTAGTTATTCAAAGAACAATTTTTTTTTATACTTCAAAAATTATTTTGGGGGGTGAATATATTATTAGAGAGGGATGATCAAATACTCGATACACGCGTCTTTTCAAGAGCTACAACGTTCCCATTTGAACTAAAGTTGTATGCATTTTTCCTTAAGAGTTATTGAATAAAAACTGATTTTTCAAAATGTCACCCCACTTTTTCACCCCCACAATGAACTTCCACGACGTCGGCGCTGTGGACAAAAATAAAGCCCGGATTTTTCTGAACGTTTTGTGTCCCGGTGCCGACCTTGTGGGAGTTGTAGTTTGGCATTATTTATAGTAATTTAGTACTATAAATAAACTAAAATGGTAGTAAATTACTAAAAAAAAGTCAAAACCGGTGATTTGACAATAAAATTAATGAAAGAGTTGTCAAGAGACTGCGGGCTGGCAGTTTAACGGAATAAAAACTCAATTGAAGACATGTGTAACGAGATCCGTGCCAGTTTTTATCACAAGATTTTAACCGGCTCCAAACCGCAGAATACTTACTGTCCGGCCGGAGCAGACTCCTGGTGCATGTATCGTAAAGCCGAAGCAACCAACACCTTAAAAAATGTTAAACACACTCCACCACTTAGGTGCTTAGGTGGAAATACTCAGAATAATAATGAGTGTTTCAACTCCACAGTTTGGGGTATGGCACCTAAGCACACCAGACCACACGTGCTTGGAGGTGGCAGGCAGCAATGGATATTCATACAGTTCCCATGTTCGAAAACTCATGGAGAATGGTGCGTCTTTGACGAGAAACTTTAACAGTTGAATTTTTCGCTGATCCGAGACTGGAACATACGGTACGAGCCATTCTATTTTATGCAATATGAGTTTGTAGTCTTCGGACAGTGTTTGTGCAATGGCATTGTCGTCGGTCTTTGATCTGGTGAGAATCAACTTATGCTTGGCATTTACGACAATTTTACGATAATCTTCGGCAAACCCGAGGAGCATACTGAGCGGAATGCACATATCAAAGTTTCCCGATACATCTACAATCTGCTTCGTCTCTTCGACATCGAGCGATCCAGTGTTCTCGAGCATAGAACTTTTGGCCGGTGAGAGAGATGGATATCCCTTAATTACACTCGTCATGCCAACATTCTTATTACGATCGATTTCTATGGAATTCAATTCATATCGCACTTCCTCAAACAAATGACAAATGGCATTGTTGACGAGACTTGTAGCAGTGGTTGGCGCCCCGTCACGCTTGGATAATTTCCCACATACAGTTCGCGACATAAGTATACCACGATATGAAATTTTTTTATAACTTTTTGTTTACATGAAAACAAACAACAAAATTGACTAATTATTGAAAACTATAATATATTTATATGACCACAAGAAGTTTTAATTCTCCACCCCCAACCTATTGCTGCAGCGGCTGAATAAGCTATTTCTTAGGGTTTTTTGGTTGCGATATAAATATATCACGCATAGCGTTAGCGGAATTCTAATGTACGATTAATAATTAGTAATCTTGCCATTCCTCTTGGGAAGTTGAACAACACGTCGGGGCATCGATTCGATCAGGTTGCGGAGTTCGGGTGGCTGAATCTGGTCTCAAGAAGACTTGATGGCGGATTTAAGTTCGGTAATGATGTTGTATTGACGGCAGCCGGCGTAAACTAGCCAAACCAAAGATCCCCAGAGGTTCTCAATAGGGTTAAAATCTGGGCTGCGCGACGGTCAGTTCAGAATCCGAACCCTGTTTTCCTGGAGCCACTCTTTCGTTGTTCTGGCGGTATGTATGGAAGCGTTATCTTGCTGGAACTTCCAGTTGCGACTGCCAATTTGTCTCCCATGGGGTAGAAGGTGCTGACGAAGAACTGCCTGGTATGCTGTTGCGTTCTGCCGACCATCCAGGAAGGCAATGACTGTCTCCCCGTTGTAGCCGAAGCCACCCTATATCATGACAGAACCTCCTCCCTGAACTCTTTTGGAGTAGTTCTGCGGCTCCTTCCGTACATCATGCCAGTAACACTGACAACCATCAGGTCCATCGGGGTTGAACTTCTCCTCATCGATGAAAATGACGGATCGCCATAGAGTGTTCCAGGATACCAATCGCTCGCCCCAAGCTAGTCTAGCCTTGATGTGCTTTTCTTCTAGTTACGGCTGCTTCTTTCTCTTCTCGTATCGCATGTGCGGTGATGAACCGATGATTCTCTGGATACTTCTGGTGCTTAGAGGGACCTTCTGAGCGGCTCGAATCTGGTTGGCGGAAAGCCTACCAGTGCTGGCTGCTCTCAGAATGCGCCGCTCTGCTCGCTCGTCGAGCCTTCGTGGGCGGCTCGGCCGTTTCTTCTGGCCTTAGTTCTCGCCGTCCTTCAGGAACTTGCTTATTGTTGAACGGTCTCGTCCTAGCTTCTTTGCGATCTTGGTGTGGTTCAGCCCTTGATCGCGGCAAACCATAATCTGGCTCCGCTCGTAAGCGTTTAATTGGGCTCCTTTCGGCATGCTGTAAAACAAAGAAATTTTATTTCAAAAATTTAATGGTAAAATAAATAAATTTAAAAAAGTCATACGTACTCTATATTTGCGGTGACGTCCTGAAATTGTACTCTGCTGATAATGAGGATCCGTTTTGATGGCTTCAGCGTGATATATTTTTGTCGCACTTTAGAAATCGGTTTTTTCATGTTTTCTGTTCCTGCGCGCGAAAGTATTGAATAGGACCAGTCAAAGTTCCCCTAAAAATGTTATCGCCCTACCCGAATTCCATATCATAAGGAAGAAAATAATCCGTCAATCCTACAAAAAGTTACTAAGGCATTACGTAGCGTGATATACTGATGTCGCGCACTGTATGTGTAGGGAACTCTTGCGTGGCAGGATGGAGAGGTCTTGATGTTGGATGGCAATACGGATTTCATCGCTGTTATTGAAGGTTGAAGATGCATATGGCTGGTGAGCGTGAATCTCACAATGGATGATGGATTCATCAAAGACCACGGGTGTCTGAATGTTTACGATTTCTTCTTCCATTTCACGCAACAGATGCACAGAGCACAGACTAAATAATTTTTTACACGCTTTCGCCACGCACTTTGAGACCCAAACTCTTCACGAGTAGCACATTTTTAGGTGTTAGCATCTTGGGCGCTGGCCGACGACTGATTGTTTTTATCCATGGCCGTTTATTGTTATTGGAAGATCTATTGAAAACTATACCCATCACGACTTTATATGCAGGCGTATGGTGATCACTTCACCGCGGAAATTTACGAAATCACCGTCCTGATCCACTATGCGAAGCTGTATTGCGTCAATTGTTCGGCTCGTGATTGGCAGATAAATTACGTGGGAGGGAACTTCAATGATCTTATAGCCCGGTGGCACAGATGGAAAAAATTCATGAATTGTGTGTACTTTTTGTCCGGTAATATAAGCGCCAGCGGTAATGTTGCACTCAACGCGTAGGGCGTTCACTTTGAGAATGGCTACAGGAAGGTCCGATTCGTGTATTTTATTGGCTTCCAATTTGCGTGCGGTGATGCCTAGTAGATGCCCAATAGAATCTTTCGTTTCAAAATTTACATCACGATCACACTCGATCTCACTGCGTAGTGTATTATTATTGGGTTTAATGCTGATTTTGATGTTTTTACGCGAGAGCTCTGCTTGTACGAACGTCTCAATATCCTCTATTTCATAACTACCCATAGGTATCGTCAACACCTCATCTCCCACGTAAAGTTTAGCGTGCTCAACGTCGATATTGGAAATAGGATTGAAGGTTAACAATTCCACGAGACCGAGAGTAATTTTTGCGTGGCGAGAGCTCGATAAGGGGGAAAGTATTGCGCCTCGAGCATGGACGATGAGCCAGATATGGTCAATGTTAAACTTTCTTCCATGATGCTGGTAAATTGACAACTGAATTCTCCACATCATTTCCCCCTATATATAGTGTATATGTGTCTTTGTGCTACAATTGTCGACAATAAGCGACGCAGTGCGTTCCAGGACCGGCATTTTCATCCAAATTTATAATTGCAGCTTTACGTTTGAGAGGTCCGCTCGCGGGCAATGTGTCGCGCATGTAAACTCAACGAAAATGTGGAATCTTTAGGATTTTTGCATATTTAAGTAGGTCGCGGTCGGTGAGGGGTCGGTGAGGTAGCGTAACTTCTAGTTTTTTGGCTTGATATGAAAGCCCAATCCCTGCTTATATGGTTTCAGATGTAGACCCGTACCTAATGCAATCGCTTCAATTGTCCGATTATGACGCTTACTTTCATCCAATTCACGTTTAGTTGCTTGAGCAGCATTTACGGGTTTAGCTATACTAGCTGCACCACCCGAAAAAGCACCCGCAGCGCTAAGACCCGCAAAAATGGGCACGAGGAACGGTCATAAACCACCAATTTAATGGGGTACAGGTAGAACGCGAGGTGTGCATACTTTACCACCTTGCATCTTTACAGATGCACGAGCACCCTTTAGAGCTGATTTGATAATCTTATGCGGATCATTACTTTGAATCATTGTCTTCTTTGCAGCGCCAATTATCTTTTTCAAACAAACGCCACCCTTGCGGGTCTTTATACCCATGCCGAATTTTCTCTTTGTCTTCATAATATTTGCCGCACCCCAAGCACTGGCTTTTTCACCGATACTAGCATCTCTCGCGGTAATACGTTGCCCAGCCTGTTCAACCAACACTTTATCCGCCAAATGTCTCGCCTCAAGATTATACGGATTTTTCGAATACGCAATATCGTATTGTTTGCAAGCCGTATACAATGCATTAATGCCCGGATCATCACGAGCAAGGCGCTTGACCAACTTTGTGCCTGGCCCACAATACTGATACCCAGGTAGATGTAGTTCAACGGGGAGTTTGTTGATTAGTCGGTTGACTAAACCTTTACCACTCTTGCCATGCACGATCATGTCGAAAGACAATATGCGACTGATTGATAATCCCTATAAAAATCCTATTTATATGATTTCATCACTAGCCGTGTGTGAGATGACGTCCAAGAAGCAAACTATCGGAGGCGGACTCCCCGTGATAAATTTCGACGAGTTTGTCGAAGACGGTGGGAGGAAGAAGAAACAAAAACGTCATGGGAATTTAATGCCGGATAGCATACTTGCACTGTTTTCCGGTCCATCGAATTGTGGGAAAACCAACGCTTTGCTCACTCTCACCATCCAGCCGAATGGATTGAGATTTGAGAACATTTACTTGTATTCTAAATCGTTGAAGCAGCCAAAGTATAAGCTGCTCGAACAATTACTCGAACCTGTGAGTGGAGTTGAATATTGTACATTCGAGGCGCATGAACAAGTGATAGCACCAAGTGATGCACGATCCAACTCAACATTCATCATTGATGATATAGCATGCGAAAAGCAGGATAATGTTCGGGCCTTCTTTTCCATGGGAAGACACGAGATTGTTGACAGTTTTTATCTTTGTCAGACATGCACTCGTATCCCCAAACATCTCGGGAGAGATGATGCGAATTTCGTGGTGCTTTTTAAGCAGGACGATATGAATCTCAAACACGTCTGCAACGATCATGTTAATACGGATATGACTTATACGTGCTTTAAAAACATGTGCGTGAAATGCTGGAATTCCGACAAGTATGCATTTGTCACGATTGATAAGGATAGTGATATTAACGAAGATCGATATAGACAAGGTTTTGATTATTTTCTCACCATTGATAAATGAGTCGTCGCCGGTAGTTGAAGAGACAGTATTGGGCATGCCGTGGCAATGACAACATGAAGAGCGAACAACTGTTGCGAGAAAAATATGTATTGCATGAAATTGCTAAGGCGAGCGATGCAATCAGACGAAAGCATCGGATGGTGAAAATTGGGAAAGATAGCGATGAGCAGAGAATGCAAGATGTCTTTAAGCCTATAGTGAGACTATTGGAGAAATTGGTGTCATATATAAACGGTGAGGTGGCGAAGGAGGAAATTAAGGATGAAAAAGTGAGTGATGATGTTGAAGAAGGAGATGCGTTAAATAGTGTGAAACATCAATTGAAGAACGAGGCACAAGATTACTTCAAGAGTGAAACACAATATTCGTTTTAATTTACATATGAGGATGATGATGACTCGCAAAATGTCGATGAATTGATCCGTGAATATATCCTGCTATTACAAACCAATAGAAAGGCAAGCTTGGATGTATGGTGTATGGAATCTCACAAGCAACAAATTAATGATTGGTAATTCTCCGATCATTTCCGACTGTCAACATATTCGTGTGGGAGATGTGAATTATGTAAAAACTGTTGGGTTAACGGAGCTACTGTTTAACAAAGTGTCCAATGTCGAAACTTTCACACCGGACGATTTGAAAAACTATGAAAAGATTGTAATCTTGAGAAATGCGCACAAAAAAGTTTATAAGCCTAGTGAGGGTATACGACGTAACGCCAGCCACAAATTTAACACATATATTGCAAATATAGTCGATCATTATGTGGGACAGGGTATGCCAAAGTATAAGCTAGCTAAAAACCACACAATCGGACTATATTTATTGGGACAATCCAAACGAGCTAATAGATCGTCTTCGCTTACTTCTGGCATCACAAGCAGCCGAAAATTCAGCCCATGCGAATGAAATTATATCGACTATTGAGGAATTGCGTGAAGCTGAAATCATTTATTATCTCGACATCGGAGAATTTACGCATTCTCATCATGAGTGTCGATGTGTTTGAACGTCATTCAAGTAGGAGTGTACTCCACAGTAAGCAAGGTCCTCCAGGTTGACCTGGGATTGGCTTTAGAATTACTGCAGATGGTCATTATGACTTGGGGCAGAAACGATTTTGTAACATTGCAAATCCGGAAGGAGAAGATGATGCCATCACTCTAAGTGCGTTACAAAAGAAATCCCGAACTATCATTAAGAACATACGCAAAGAAATGAATGAAAGTAGTCAGTTGTTGGTTAATGGACTTGAAGCTACGATAAGAGACATTGCAAAGACACTCGAGGCCAATGTCAAAACTGTACAAGATTTGGTGACGCATAATTCACACGTCATTGCTGAATTGGATGCGCAACTGAGTGGACTGGAAAATGAACGAAACAAGGGGCGCTCTCGTGCTGGAGCTACATAAGCCTGCTCGACGAAACTGTCTACGTCGACATGTGGACATCTGTGGCGTGGACGAAACCTGGCAAGCCGATCTCGTCAATATGTCATCATACGCGCATCACAACCTCACCGTCCTCACCATCATCGATACATCCTCAAAATTCGCCTAGGCCATGCCAATGCTGAGTAAGAATGGCAAAGATGCAGTAGCCCCAATGAAGTCGATACTCGGTAAGGGACGCATAGCGCAGAACTTACACGTCGATTATGGAAAAGAATTCTACAATTGTGACTTTAAGGCACTCATGAAAAAGTACAATATTCACATTTATTCAACATTTAGCGACTTAAAGGCATCCATTTGCGAGCGTTTCAATCGTAAATTGAAAAATAAGATGTGGATGCAATTTAGTCTTCGTGGTAATTATAAGTGGATCGATATTCATCATAATCCAGTAGTCGAGTGCCACGATTCCATACATCGCACCATTAAGATGAAGCCGAGAAATGTCAACGCGGAAAATGAGAAGCAATTGCAACAGATTTTTAATAAGCCCCCAATAAAAAGACAACCGAAATTCGCCGTTGGTGATAAAGTGAGAATCAGCAAATTTAAGACTATTTTCGAAAAGGGTTACACCCCAAACTGGACGACACAAATATTTACAATCTATCGTGTGAAAAAATCTCATCCCGTGACGTACCACTTGAAGGACCATAAAGATAAACCGATCGCTGGTGGTTTCTATGAACAAGAGCTTCTCAGTGTCAAGCACCCCGATATCTATCTCGTTGAAGCAGTATTGAAGAAGTGCGGTAATGAAATGTTTGTAAAATGGCTAGGGTTCAACAATAGCCACAATAGTTGGATAAGCAAATCCCATTTGTAGTCGATAATAAAGAAAATGGAAAAATATATATGTTTTATGACTCTTGACCTAAACTGCTGGTCGTCTCCGCATGTATCCCTCCAAGGCCTCCGACCGACGCCACAGCAGGCTTGCTTTTTTCCCCTTCTCGCCGACGATAATCCCTTTTTCGTGGAACGTGGGTACAAGGAGATGGATAGAGTGAATAAACACATGGGATTATAAAAAGTCAGTTTATTTATTTACGGAAAATAATAAATCTATTCTTACACGATCGAATATTTACAACGACAAACATAATTTGAACAAGTTTTACATCGAGTGAACAAATTATATACATAATTTTCACAAGTTTTATACATCAATATTCATAAAAATGTACACAAATTTACAAAAAAAATCAACGTTGTAGAAAAAAAAATTACATAATTTTTTACGACGGTATTTTATAATGCCCCCATGGTAGGATATCAGAGGTCCCAGGTATGATATACCGCTTGTCGTCATGAGGACTCAGAGCAATTTTCGTGTCGCGAATGGTGTAGATACTATGCAACTTTGATCGAATGCACGTTTGACTACGCTCCATTTCAATATTTTCCTTCAAGCATCGAGCATAATCGTCAAACATGATTGTCCTCGCCACAACGCTACTCTTGACGCCTTTAACTTTTTTCGTGTCCTTCTTACCCTCGACACGTGTTGCGTACATTTTCGATCGAAGTCCAATAAATTCGGTCATAATTGCTCCATTACATTCGTCCTTCATGAGACCGGGTACCTTCTTGTTGACGAGCGGTATACCATACCCATTGTCCACTGAATAATCGCCTGTATCGAATTTTGAAATGTCGCGCTTCATGTCGGCATATATATCATCGCTCTCAATGTCATATATGAGACTATCCGTATCGGTATACATGATTTTACACTTATCTCGATACAGAGGTACCATATACTCGTGATAAAATCTATACAAGCACGTTTTTGATATGTCGAGGATGCACATACCCACATATATTGGCTTGTTGAATTTCACCTCGAGATTGAGCAATTCCACGGCAACGAGGTTTTCCGAAAAAATACTTCGGCTGTGAAGTTTGGCTGCGCAATCATTGCCTCGGCACCATACCTACCCTCCCATTTTGTCAAAAGCTTTAAATTTACATGATTGCGCACATTCTCCATCGTATTGCCAAACACCGCATTGTTCATTAATTTGAATAAATTCTTTTCGAAATCGTTTTTGGCAAGCGTTCGAAACTGAGTATTTAACTCAATATACGAACGCAGCCATGGGGATTGTGTAAACTGTAAGACCCCATGGATTTTCGTGAGGCAAAGTCCATGACGTAAACACTGCTGTAAATTTCGATAGTGAATGATGTAGCGTTTTGTATCGCAGACGGTTGCTAACAGCTTCTCCCCCTCCTTACGCGGTGGTTTTTCATATATTGGACAAAACGTGCGCATTGGTATTTGTGCGCATCATGTAGAGATTGGGGATATTCCAAGTCGATTTCAAGGATGTAGCCTATAGGTGAGTCTAGCGCGATGCATGATGGATCAAAATTGGACACGTCGTTGACCCATCGAAAATCTGCATATGGCAAGGGTTGACACATTGCCCATCCATACAAATGGTTGACATCAAAATACATCAAGTATGATGCTGCTTTCGATGGATCAAACGACTCCATATACTTGTTATTGGCATGTGCATATCGGTTCGAGCATTGACTCAGACCACCGCGTATACCCCGCTCAACGAATAAAACCATGTCGATGTAATTCAAACTTGACATTCGAGTGTTTTAGCATTGCATCCCAGGTATATCCAGGCAATGTGTAGTAATAAGCGGGATCTAGGCCATAGCTCTCAACGCATGTATTTCGAAAGTTTCCGAAAATATCCGCTAATAATAAGAGATCTGTTTTCAACTGCAAATCGCTATAGTCGTCTAGCGTTCGAATGGAGAACCGCTCCCAATCGTACTCAGCATGTGCGTACTCGCTCTCGGATACTGTAGCATCTGTCAGGGAACTGTAAAATGCGTCACGTGGTGGTAGGCAGGTGCCGTCTAGCTTGGTCACGTCATAAATATATTCATAAGGGAAGACCCCTTTTCGCGTCGGCAAATTGAAATCGTCTGTCAAGAGAGTTGGGAATTGCATGCGTAAAATTTTGAGTTTGTCCTCGGTCAAAAATGAGGCTAATTTGTCGAGACTTCGAGAGAGGAATTTGTATGAGTCCATGAAGCGCAATTGGATCCTGTGTTTTGAATCGTCTTTAATTTCAAGATGTTTCGTGAAGGAGATGTATTCCTCCTTTGTGATTGGAAGCACATTGGTTCTTCCTTCGAACGCTGTAGCTACTTCCTTGATTATAAAATGCGCATCATAACCGGATAAATTGTGGAAAACTACAGGAATGAAAAATGACTGTTTGTAATTAAAGTTGCAGTTGGAATGGGCAGGGCGTCTATAGCGCCCAGCCAGATGGCAATGATCTCGAATGCGTACATCTTCTTGCGCAAATAGTTTCTTACATGTGACATTGAGTCGCTGCTCGAAAACTAGCCCACTCACTCGGTGTTACATATGCCATTGGTACATGATCATAGAAAATTTATTTTATCCGCACTGCTAAATTTTTCAGTTCTTCGCCAAACCATGATACATAATCAGTACTGCGACGCGAGTGATACGATGATAGTGATTCGTCATATGAACAACACACGTAATATCCGACACTAAATACTTCATGATGTTGATACGTATCTTTCGCTAGGTACCTCCCATCGGTCTTTGCCAACACACACTCCAAATCAGCATACACAGTGAAGGGATGTCGCTCTTTCTTGCTAAAGTTGCTGAACTGGAGCCACTTATTGGTGCCGTTTGGTAGTCGGAGCGCACAGTTATTTATTGCTCCACAATCGACCTCATGTGATCGCAATTTTCCTTCTGATCCGAAGTAGTATAAACACCTGCAAAAAAAGATTGTTTTGTTTAATTCGTCTAGCATATAGTATAATTATCTATATACATATATTATGGTAACTACATACCGATCACAGATATATTTTTTATGCTCCATTTTGGTTAGTGGTGCTCTTACGAGTCTCGACAGGTTCTGACCCGTACGAAGTGCCGCACATTGTTGTCCTCAGTATATCTTGCATGTACAGAAAATTGCTGTGCTATTCCTTCTTGTGTTGAGTGATTCGTATCGGAACAATGTCCTTTTTGGTGGTGGTGGTATACACGTTGATCGATAGATTGTTATGAAATTCAAATTTATTAATTTGATGTATCGTCACCGGGAATTTAATATCCTTCAGATTCAGCACTGTCGAATAATGAAAGTAAGAAGATCGACGGCAATTGTGTTGTTCAGCTGGGTATAGATCAGCGACCACTGCCCATGCGAAACATGCATTACTGCCCGATTTGACGTTAACCACAGCCCTCTTCAACATTATTTCCCGCTGCAATTATATAAAGCACCCGGCACGCATCGGATTATACTTATTCACATTTATCGTGAGGTTAAGTATTTTCCCCAGAGCCCAGCCACTATCATGTTCTTGAAATTCATCGAGCAAGGTTAAAGTGGGCGCAATAACACGCTGTTCATACCACGCGTTCAAATCGCTTGTGATAAATAGTTCGCAGTTTCGCGTGTTGACGCTTTTATTCGCATATTTGTCACCACTTGCGAATTCACCATTAAACACTGTATTAATTTTAATGCTGTTGTGCTTGCCGATAATATTTTGCACATGATGAAGCACTAGAACGCGAGCATCATTTAGAAAGTGTTTCGGATCGATGTGGCTGCGATTGATGATGGAACCGGTCAATATTCGACTCTCGAAGGATGTTTCAATCTCCCGCCATATTAACTCATGATCACTATGTCCTGCGCCCGTGTGTATGAAACGACTCCGCACACATTCCTTAATCCTCCCAGACGCGCTATTTGGGCTATTAGTGACTGTTGATATCCAATTAATAATCGCGGGTGGTTAATCCAACTTCGTGTTTCCAGCCCTTCGGTGAACTCGACGCACCGTTGCTCCCACGTAGTAAAATCTTCGACCGAACTTAAAAGCGCGGCTTGATCATGCAAGATTTGTTTAATGTTGCTATCCATAGTAATAAGTTGGTGACGACTTCCACGATGTTAACTGACTGAGTGCTTCGTTCAAAGTGCAGCCAGTTTGGAGCGCAGCAGATAATTAAAAAAATGGCTCCCCGTTCGGAAGAATGAAAAATTTCGGCTATCCCCTATATCTCGGGGGAAAAACCGGACTTGTTCCCGATATCGTGTTGGTATAGATTGCCCGAGCAAGAAACGACATAGAAAACAAGTCGGGATGCATCGGGTTAAAAGATGTATTTTATAGGTCCTGCAGCTATGCTCAAGTGGTCTATCGGCATCAAAGGCCTATGACGATGGACTCCTAAAGTTGATAGTTTTTTGTCCGAAGAAAATACGTCGTATTCATCTATGTTTTGGAGGCAAGTTGCGCATACATGGCAATCCGAAAACACTACAATGCTCTTCATAATGAGCTAGTTCAGTCTCCATGATCTAGACACCGATGTGTGGAGATCATAAAAGTCAATGCTTGATGAGCCTGGCTAGATTTCACCTCGACCATGGAGTACCCCTTTTCTAGACAGCAGACCCCTAGAGATTTTCCGATAACGCGTTGGTATATATTGACCGAGGGAAACGAGACAAAAATAACAAGTCGGGATGCATCGAGTCAAAAGATTTAATTGATGGAGTCCTGCAGCTCTGCTCAAGTGGTCCATCGGCGCTAAAGATCTTTAATGATAGATCCCTAAATTTGATAGTTTGTCCAAGAAATACGTTGTTTTCATCTATGTTTTGAATATTCGAACTATAAAAAAAGTTTCGCATCGTGAGTGGCTGTGAATGTCAGCCAAGAAAAAAATGCTTCAACCCTGACATGTTAACACCTGTCTTAATAGTCGGCGAGATTCGGCGGACATACATGCAATCATCTTTGGGATCTTCAGCTGATTGTATGCATCATTTCTGAATTTCAGCATCATGCTAAAAAAATGGATTATATCGATTGATGAAAAAAAATGGTGTGTATTGTTTTGTTTCAGAATAATGCCGTTGGTGTCAACATTTGAAAAACCCACACACGCGCGTGCACACACAAACACACACACACACACACACACACACACACACACACACACACACACACACGCACGCACGCACGCACGCACGCACGCACGCACGCACGCACGCACGCACGCACGCACGCACGCACGCACGCACGCACGCACGCACGCACGCACGCACGCACGCACGCACGCACGCACGCACGCACGCACGCACGCACGCACGCACGCACGCACGTACGCACGCATGCACGCACAAACGCACGCACTCGCGCATACACTTACGCATGCACGCACGCATGCATGCACGCACTCACGCACTCACACACGCACTCATGCACGCACACACACACACACACACACACACACACACACACACACAAACACACACACACACACACACACACACACACACACACACACACACACACACACACACACACACACACACACACACACACGCACGCACGCACGCACACACACAGACACGCGCGCGCGCGCGCGCGCTATTATTGTAAAATTTTATTATTAATGAACGATTATTCCATCTTTTTTTTAGCTCATAGAATTATTTTCATCATCTTCTTTTCCACGCTAGACCCTTTCTCCCTCCCCCGCCATAATACTTCACATAGCCACTCTCCCGCGCTAGGCTCTTCCCCCTCTACAGAGACCCCTGGCGTTCCTCTCTGTGACGTCACATACCCGCGGTCGGCTACCCCCTCCACCAGGCACTTAGCTTCCCTGCGCTGGACCCCGCCGCCCCGCTCCCCCCTGAGGTCCAGGTACATCTACTAATAGTAGCGGTTTTTTTTTCGACCGTAGCGTTCGAACGTAGCCGTTTTTTTTTCGACCATTAAAAAAATTATGGTGAGCCATAATTACGGTGAAAAATGCAATTTTTTTTCTTCGGCTCACCATAATTGTTTTAATGGTCGAAAAAAAACCGCTACGCTACATTGTAGCGACACTACTCACAAATGAGCTAATTTTTTTGTTTCAGATGTGACATGACCGCGTATCAGCTGGGACAACGACCGCCCGTATCGTGCGGAGAGCGGCAATGTGCATAACGGGGCCATTTTTAAATATTTTGAACGGGAATCTATAAACGTTATTCTTAAAACCCTTTCTGACGTTGTGTAAAAAAACAAAAATATTCCGGCCCGTACTTTCGAGTTTGTTATTTTTTTTTAAATATACCCATTTTTCGATCGGCCAAGGTAGCCAGACGCCTTAAAAACTATTTGGAAAACAGCGGGTGGGAAATTCTGGCTCACCCGCCTTATAGCCCAAACCTTGTCCCTTCCGACTACCATTTGTTTCGATCGATGCAGAACGCATTGATTGGAATACGCTTCACGTCACAACAGGATATCAAAAATTGGCTCGATTCATTCTTGGCTTCAAAAGATGAACGCTTCTTCCGCGACGCAATTCATAAGTAACCAGAAAAATGGGGAAAAGTAGTGGCTAGCGATGGACAATATTTTGATTAATGTATTAATTCATTTTATCATTCAAATAAGTGCGTATTTTAAGCAGAAAAATGGACCGAATTAAGTTGTACACCCAATATTTCAAGAGTGTAAATACGCTCTTGGAATACGTTTTCTATATAATTGAAATTTTGAATAAATATTAGGTTTATTTTAACTCATTAAAATAAGTTTCAATAGATATTGAATAAATATCAAGCCTAACAAACCCTACATCAATATCTTTATTCATAATCTCATTAAAAATTCATGAAAATAGCCTTTTTTCGAGCGCCCAAAGTAGACTCCTGCCTTGATCGATTTTACATAAAATGTAAAGCCAGGAAAAGGTTTATTTCGAAGCATTCCTTCCTTTCAGTTCTCCATCTGTTCTTTTCACTTTATATGATAAATTCCATTTGTTTAAATGGATGTGTATTTGTGTGTGTGTGCGTGTGTCTATCTAGCTACACAGCATGTATCTAGCCGTAAATGTTACCAAAGGAAGATGTGTGACCATAGCATCTCGTCTCGACATCTCGAGCTTGTAAATGACAATGAGTGTGGATGTGCGGAGACACTCTGACACGTTTTCATATCGTGTGGCGAGGTCGTAACTCGATTCTTATGCCCCCTTCGCTCTCTTATCACGTACTGGTACGGTTTAACGTTTATGCCGTGTAAAATTATGACATACACCCACCCACCCACACACACACACGCACAAACACATGTTCAACAGAGGCGGGATGGAAAATGTCCGGATGTCAAAACGAGTGGGGAATAGAGAGAACGGAAAGGAAAATATACAGAGGAAACTGGAAATGTGGAATAGAAATGAGCGGTTGCGGAAGATGCTCGACTGAAAGTAAGAAAAGAGCGATTGTAATATCAGCAAAACGATTTGTAATGCGCCACCATAAATTGAGCACTAGGAAGTCGAAATTGTCGAATTTTAATTCGAAGAACTTGAATCCACGAGGGAAGAGTCTTACTATACTTCGCATGCAAAATTAATGCTTTCGTCATGTTTGGCGGTTCGTAGCGAAAAAAGAAAGGGACGGATACCAGGGGCCATTTATAAAACACGTGACGCAGTGAGGGGGGTGGGGGGTTAGGCAAATCGTCACACTTTGTCAAGGGGGGTGGGAGGGGGGTCGAGCAAAAGTCACGAGACGCTAAAACCATATTAAATCTGGAAAAGGGTGATACTGAGACGCTGGAAATTTTCTGTACTGCCGACCCAAAGTTCCGACTACGAGGAAGTCGCAACTTCTCTGATATCGATTGAGATTCACCTGAAGCATCCTCGGGAACACATTGCGTTCTAGGTGCATCGTGATAAAAGATTATCAAATTATTTATTATTGATTTTACAGAACATAAAGAATATATTTCATACTACGGGGGTCGTCCATTAATCACGTGAGGTTTTTTAGGCCACTTTTAGAGGCCTCCTCGCCCATGGAGATATGTGGTGAGGTTCTTGGCTACACCCCCCCCCCCCCCAACAACACGTGTATTTTTTAATAAGAAATGTCAGACAAAAGTGTCAGAGAGTGCGGCATCGTATTATGAAAAACGAAATAATAGTACAGTCGTGCTGTCGCCGAAAAACCCCGTACTCGGAAAAAATCAGAAGGCCAGTTTTTTTAACAGATGATTCTGTAGGTGCCGCGGGTCCTAAATCCAAGTTTGCCCAAAAATCGGGGTGTAGAGTTTTTTTAGGGGATGAAGGGGGGAGTTGATCAATGCCAAACTACAACCCCTACGGGGTCGGCGCCGGGGGACAAAATGTTCAGAAAAATCCGGGCTTTATTTTTATCCAAAGCGTCAAAGTCAGGGAAGCTCATTTTGGGGGTGAAAAAGTGGGCTGAAATTTGAAAGATCAGTTTTAATTCAATAACTCTTTAGGAAAAATTCGTACAATTTTTGTTTAAATGAAAATCTTGTAGCCCTCGAAAAGACGCGTCGATCGAGTATTTGATCATCCCTCTCCGATAATATCTTCACCCCCAAAAAAATTGTTGAAATATTTTAAAAAATCGTTTATTGTATAACTAAAAAACAATTGAATTTTCGAGTATGAATGTAGAAAATAATCTTCTTTAGATTTTCATTTCTATGGACCACCCTTGAATTTTATTTTTTCCAACGCCTCTCGGTGGTTGAAAATTCAAAATGAAATTCTGGGAAAACTATTGACCGTATGCATTCACCGCCGTGAAACGATTTGTAGCCTGAACCTTCCGCTGCATTTTTGTCCACAGCGCCACACTCGTATCTCTTTATTTTCGATTTCTAAAAGTGGGGGAACGTACCAAAAATCATTATTTTGAGAATATCTATTCGAGAAATTTGTTTCGAACTCCATACAAATGAAAAAGTTGTAGCTCTCAAAAATACGCGTCGATTGGGTATAAAATTATCTCTTAACTTCAAAAATACCTCCCCCCATAACGAATGATGAAATACTCTGAAAGTTTTGTTTTCGTGATTACTCAAAAACGGTTAATTCTACCGGTACCGTTTGAATGTACGAAATGTAGGAATTGATATTCTCTACATTTTCGTTCACATAAATAACCCTCGAATGTTGCCATATTTTCATCCGTTAACGAAAATAAAAATATTTTTATCTTTTGCCGGAAAAGTTTTGACTGTATGAACATTTTTTGTCCCACGTCGCCGAGCTTCTAGGATTTTAGTTTTGCATCAATCAACCCCCATCCCCCTTCATCGCCTAAAAAAACCCTACGCCCCAATTTACAGGCAAACTTGGATTTAGCACCTCCGGAACCTACAAAATCACCTGTCAAAAAACTAGCCATTTAATTTGTTCTGATTTTAATAAACAGCACGACTGTACTGAGTATATTGTCAGTATATTTAAATAGCATTGTCCGCGCAATAACACAAAAAAATACACGTGATATGTCAAACCCCCCCTACCCTAGCGTGCTCAATCGTGGTGTTATCCACCCCCCCGCCCTATTTGAGCCTTACGTGATTAAGGGGTTAGGCCACTCTAGGGGCTGAAAGAGTAGGCTTTTTTGGGATTTTTTCTTCAGAAAAACTACAAAATAAATGGAGATGACAAAAAAGGGTGTTTATCATACATATTAGTGATTGTATACAATAATTTTTTTGAAGCGATTAATTTCAAAATGGCGGCTGTGTAACGTTTATCTCAAAATTGCATTTTTTAATTTGGCCGGAAACATAACTCACAAGGAAACGTTGCGCGGTCGATGTCTCCGATTTCGATTAAATTTGGCATGCTTGTAGAATGGGTAAAAATAGGCGACACGTATTTTTTTATATCGGCGGAACCCGATTTTTAAGGGTTGAAAAGCACCCTCGAAAATTGGGGTGTTTTTCGTTTTTCGTCGATAAAACGTCGATACGGTTGACAAAATGCAATTTTTTCAACCGTATCTCCCAGAATTTTTAATCGATTGGCATGTAAATTTGCATACATGTAGAGAATGGAAAAGTGCGGATACGGATTTTTTCTTTTTCCGATATCTCACAATTAAGGGGTTGAAACTGCCCGTCGATTTTTTTGCCGAGAGCTTCGTCTAATCAGCGAGCCTTTTGGCATTTCGGTCTAAATTCACATCAATATATGTTCGTGTTATGATGCAATTGCATATTTGTAACATTCCAGCCCCCCCCCCAACGGTCCCCCTCTCGAAAGGCAAACGTCCAAAGTTCTTACCGTGCGGCATGGACGAAAATTTGTAGAAACAAAAATGGGTTACAAAGAAAGTACAATCAGTCAAAATAGTCGATACACATTTTCTCGTTTTGGAAATAAAAATGAAGTTCGAAGGGAAAAAATGTTGTATTCTTCGACTACTAGACGTTCATGATGATAATGATGAGTACAGCAACAAATGGCGTGTTGTTTATTGTAATAATTCGTCAATTACTTGTGAAAAATCACTCTTCAGTTTCCCACTCATATGGGCAGAGGCAAGGCTCGCAATCACGGACTGCCTTCGTGCTTCGATAAGCAACTGGATTACAATTGTATATTTACGAAGAAATTCCACTCCACTCACTATATCGAAGGCACTATCTGGAGAGATTACAGCGTTTTTGGGTTGCCTCTGCAACTCATGAACAGAATGATGCAACCATTTTTATCAGCTTATAACGCAGTATAATTTAATCTTTATCTTCAACTTTAATTTCACAAACAGCAAAACCAATGAACGAAAGAAAAAAATCTTCGCAAAGAGCGACTACGGTGCGAAGAGAGGCTCTCGTGATAACCTTGAAATCGCCTTATTAAAGAATAAGGCGTTACCCCCACTTGTAGCGCAAAAAAGGCCTTTTTCATGAATTTTTTTTATAAAAACTACAAAACTTTTTTAATCGATCAATATACCATCTTAAAGAACACATCTTGAAGAACTTTCAGTAATTTTTTTATTGAAAAATATTACATTGTTTAGTGGCAAATGGCCGTCAATGAAATAATGTTTTTATATACACGGTTTGCGGTGACCAACATTGCGGCGAAGTGGATCATCTGAAAAAAAAAAATGCGGATGGATTTTTTGTGAAAATATTCATTTTTCACAAAATGGCGGACAGTCAAAGTTAATGGTTCGATTTTAACGAAAAAAACAGCCGTTTTTTTGCTATAAAACGGCCATTTTTTTCGAAAAAAAATCGACCGATTAAAGACTACATTTTTATGTATTAAATAAGCCTGCAAAATTTCAAGAAGATCGGTTCCTTAGTGTTCGAGTAATCTTGGTCACCGCCTTCAGAAATGCCATTTTGAGAAAAACGCGTTTGAAGTTTCAATTTCAGTTTACACGAAGAAAATATTTTTTTTTGTAAACTTACATAGAGTCATCTATTCCGGGCCCATACAGAAGTATGGGCCCGGATACCTATACTTCAAAAAAATGCAATAAAAAAAATCGATTTTTTCAAAATCGCAAGTGGGGGTAACCCCTTAATAGCAGTTCTGGTAATAGCGTGTGTCGACGTAATTTTTTCGTGTGTATTTATCAATTGGGTTTCAAGTCATATAAATTCACCAACGATCATTATTGCTGCCGTTACGACGGAGAAGCCAGCCATACATTTTGAATTCGAAATACAAATAAAAATGTACATTAATCCAGTGAACGTTATTCAACTTCTATCCATAGCGATAAGTGCTATGAATTTGCCTTGCACTCCAATCACCGAACAGGAAAAACAGTTCAGTAAGGATCTAGAAAACATGATCATTGGAGCGATGGATCAACCTATGAAAATGGAAGTCGAAACTGGTTCGGATTTTCTGTCACCAAATGAAATTCATGAAGCAGCCGCAATAGAAGATGACAGTGAAGAAGATTGGCACAGACAACAATACCTAGATCCAAAAATTGATGAAAATGTATGTACCCAAGATATAGAAGAATTGAGTTACGAATACAAGACAAGAGCTGTAGATTACTGGAGATCCGGGGCAAATGGGAATAGAAAGTTACTATCTGTTCAAACGAAATTCAAAAAGGTGAAATCAGAGCCGCATTTGCGCCGGTGGGCCCACAGTATAAATAAGGGTGGCACCTACAAAGAAAAGTTAACAAAATACCTCACTACACGTTAAACAATTTTAATGATGCTTTGGACAAAAGGCTGCCTGTCCATGATATAGATCTTCGACGATGGGCCTAACGTGCACGAGAAATTGTAGAAATACCAGCCGTAAATTTTCAAGCATCCGCTTCTTGGCTAAGGACATTCAAAAACCAACATGGAATTGTGTCACGGAAGATTACTAAATATATAACAAAACAACAGGTATTAAACGCTGATACACTTTAAAATAAAGCTATCGAATTTATAAAAGTGGTGAAAGTCAACATAGCCAACGTTGGGGCTGAAAACACATTTAATTCTGATCAGAGTGGAATCAATTTAGAGCTACATACAGGCCGCACATTGGCGAAAGAAGGGCAGAAATTCGTTGAGACAGTCGTGCAATCGAAAACATCAACAACACACAGTTATACTATACAGTCTTTGGTTTCTGCGAGCGGCAAGCTTTTGGCACCTATGTTGATTGTTTTAAACGAACCTACTGGCAAATTTGGTCCTCGGGTGGAACAAACTATGTTCAGAGCCGAAAATATATTTCTATTGGCTTCGAAATCTGAAAAATTGACGACTAATCATTTCAAGCGATGGTTCCAAGAAGTATATCTTCCCAATACGGGTCCAAAATCGGTAATACTTCTGGATTTTTGGAGCGGTCAATGTCCAACTGCATTTGAAGAAATGGATATGCAAGGGAAATATATTAAAGTTTTAACCATTCCAGCAGGTAAATATATTGCACCAGTTTCATTTGTTCTGTAGACAATTAGTTCATATGATAATTAGTAATTCCTGTAGGTACGACTGGAATGATACAGCCCCTTGATGTTTATGGCTTCCGTGTATGGAAAAACTTCGTCAAATACTTTCCTGACGCAGTAATATTACACAATTACGACCTCAATCTGCATTTGAGAGACAATATTGTTAAATTACAATCTCTTACACACAACCAGTTTTCTTCTCCACGGTTTACAAACCTTTTCAGATATGCGTGGTACAAAAGCGGGTCCGAAGAAGGAAGACCACCAAACTTCGAAAATCCGGTAGAATTTTGCTTTTCACAAAATGTACCGACATGCGATATATGCGGGGAAGCAGCTATTATCACTTGTGCGTGGTGTAAGAAATCTCTTTGTTTCAAACACTTTTATCATGACTATCATTATTGTAATAAGTATAATCCATAAAAAACATAGAGTTGAAACGTTTCCTAAATGAGTAAGCGTGAGAACACTTTTCCGATTGTGTTGTAATCTTCAAAGGCAGTACGTGGCGGGGGAGAATTTCTTCGTAAATATACAATTGTAATCCAGTTACTTCCCGAAGCACGCAGTCAGTCCGTGATAGCGATCCTTGCCTCTGCCCATATTAGTGGAAAACTGAAGAGTGATTTTTCACAAGTAATTCACGATGTATTGCTATACACAACACGCCATTTATTGATGTACTCATCATTATCATCATGAACGTCTAGTAGTCGAAGAATACAACATTTTTTTCTTTTCGAACTTTATTTTTATTTCGGCCCGTTCACGAGCTATGGAAAGAACGAAGTTTGTAAGGGTGCGTTTCCCCCTTAAGAGTGTCGTTCCGCCAAAACGAGAAAATGTGTATCGACTATTTTGACTGATTCTACTTTCTTTGTAACCCATTTTTGTTCCTACAATTTTTCGTCCATGCCGCACGGTAAGAACTTTGAACGTTTGTCTTTCGAGAGGGTGACCGTTGGGAGGGGGGGGGGCTGGAATGTTACGAATATGCAACTGCGTCATAACAGGAACATATATTCACGTGAATTTAGACCGAAATGCCGAAAGGCTAGCTGACAATACGATGCTCTCGGCAAAAAAATCGGCGGGCAGTTTCAATCCCTTAATTGTGAGATATCGGAAAAAGAAAAAATCCGTATCCGCACTTTTCCATTCTCTACATGTATGCAAATTTACATCCCAATCGATTAAAAATTCTCGGAGATACGGTTGAAAAAATTGCATTTTTGCAATAAACAATATGAAATTTGTTGCTATCTGCATCTTTCTTATCTCCAATGTATAGTACACGAAAAAATAAACATTGTTGCAATTTGAAGTTTTTTTCATATCTCGTACTGTTAAAACGTTATCGAGAAAAAACGAAAAACACCCCAATTTTCGAGGGTGCTTTTCAACCCTTAAAAATGGGTTCCGCCGATATAAAAAAATACGTGTCGCCTATTTTTACCCATTCTACAAGCATGCCAAATTTCATCGAAATCGGAGACATCGACCTCGCAACGTTTCTTTGTGAGTAGGATGGAATTTTTAGAAAAAGCTCCCCTCGTTGTCATTGACTGCTCAAAACAAACCGATTCGCTCAAGTCCGGTCCTGTTGATGTGCGTCTTGAGTTTAAATTGAAAAAAAATATTCCGCCGCAAACTTCAGCGTACTGCATGATCCTCCATGATCGTATTGTCGAGTACAATCCAATCAGTGGTGGGGTTAAAAAAATTAGTATAAAATCAGGCCAATGATCCGCGCTTACTTCAGTCAACATGGAGCTTATCGTCGATGTGCAGGGCTTCAAGAGACCCGTCAACGAATTTGTCCTGAAGGAGATGTCCATCGTCAAACTCCGCGAGAAGAATGCTGAACCGCTGACATTCTTTTTCGATGCATCATTCCCCTGGGACGCTTTACCGGCCAAGTACAAAATGACAAACAAGTGGCTGGAACGCAATTATCACGGAATACGATGGGAACACGGCGGCATACCCCACGAGGCAGCTAGAACGACAATTCGAGAAATCTTGGAGGAGCTCCTACGATCTATGCCAAGGGATTCGAGAAGTGCTCATGGCTATCGAGATTCACGGATTCAGCAACAAAAGTCATCGATCTGGAGACTCTGTACTGTCCATCGCTGCAGACGTTGCCGAAAATCGCAAACGTTAAATGTCCCCATCATTCCTTCAATGCAAAATACAATTGCCCCAAAGCGAATGTAAGGTCGTTGAAAAGCTGGCTTTCTGTGTATGAAGCGTGAGCGAGGGATTTTTTAAAAATGAATAAAAACATTTTGAACAAATATCGTTCTCCATTTATTTCCTATATCTACGGCGAATACAATTTGACGACAATATTTTTTCTTTACATTATATTCGATGAAAAAGTTTTTTTTGTACATTTTTACATAGCACTAAGCGTTGAAAACTCTACGATGATGACTGTGATGCAAACAGTCGTTGCACTCTACGATGGTGACGATACCAGCCGCCGCTGGACTCGTTGTTTCCACCGGGCCTTCACGAGCGTTCTTTTCCACCATACTCAGACTCGAGTGTTGAAAACTCTACGATGATGATGACTGTGATGCAAACAGTCCTTGCACTCTACGATGGTGATGATGCTGGCTGCTGTTGAACTCGTTGTTTCCACCGGGCCTTCACGAGCGTTCTTTTCCACCATACTCAGACTCGATGGAACTCGAAGCTGTTGTATTTTCCACTAATATACTTCATGTAGAGTTGACCGTTGCGCGCCAGTTGCAGCATACTCTCGAACATTGTCGGATCTTGGTCGAAGGCCTTCACAAGTCGCCCCGGTAAGAAGACAGAGAACTCATCCGTGATGTCTGCGATGTAGCGTTTCCCAAATTTGGTTTGTACGGCCCTTATGTTGGAGATTAGTCGTTCCGACTTAACGAGGAGTTCTGACAGCTTCTTCGTTGGGAGGAATTCCGCCATCCTGCCGACTTTGTTGATACTCGAGAGATCCATTTTCCCCGCACTTTCAAAGTTCTTTTTAGATGTTGATAGTGCAGTGGATTAACACAGTCTGAGCTTGGCCCACGAAATTATAAGCTCCCTCGTAAGCCTCCCACTCAAATTTTAAACCCCCCCTCTTTTTCAATCGTGAAAAGCAGGTTTGAACACGTTCGAAGTACCGTGGGAATCCCCCCCCCCCCGACGTTTTTTCACGCTCCCGAAAAACAGGTTCAAACACGTTCGAAGAATTCCATACGTGAAGAATTTTCACAGCATTTTATACACTCCCGACATTGAGGTGGAGGGCCATCGATGTGATCTTTCATCTGTGGCGTATTATAATGCTCCAAGCATGGAAGATATGACATCACTTCACTGTCATTCCGATGATGTTCTTGCAAACGATCCCACAATAAGCCAATATATTTACCCCAATATTTTAGGAGCAAGACCTTTGGAACCTGTTCGAGCTCGTTTTTGGTCAAGTCCAGGGGGTGCTTGGCCGGATGCACTGCGTACATACTCGCACATGCGAACATCTTGACGTTATATTTCGGAATGGAGACCTCGACTTTTCAAGAGCTGCGCTCAAGTGGTCCATCCGCGGTCCCTTTGATCCCTAAAGATTATAGTTTTCCCGAGAAACCTGTCAGGACCTGTCTCGAGTGTCGGCGAGCTTTGAGACGGGGCGGATGCAATTGACATTGTCTTTCGGAATGGAACCAGCTGCATGTCATAAATAATGGGCTTTGAAAGGCGCCGCCGTTCATGTGGCGCCTAGCGTTTTCATATTACCGAAAATTTTCCGACCCATATATGGTTGTCACACACCCATGCACGCACGCTTTTCCAAGAAACCTGTCAGGACCTGTCTGTCGGCGAGCTTTGAGACGGGGTGGATGCAATTGACATTCACACACACACACACACACGCACGCACGCACGCACGCACGCACGCACGCACGCACGCACGCACGCACGCACGCACATACAACGCTTATCGACGGCGGCTTCCCAACCAGTCGCTCCAAGGACCACATGCCCCCCCCCTCACAGGCCACTCTGTGACGTCACTCGCGCCCAGCGACCCCCCCCCGGACCCTCCCCCCTGGAACTCCCCCTGTACACCACCCCCTGGGCCCTCCCCCCTTCACCCTCCCCCCAAAAGTGGCTTAGAATCGGCATAGCCCTACTACTATCGTGCAAAACATCAGCGTTTCAACGCAATCGGGGGATAATATTGGCATCGATAATAACGATATTGACGATGAAATTATCAATGGAAATACCAGCCAAATAGGTATTGACAATGAAAATGAAGAAATACCCGTATCGTTAAACACCGAATTACGTCGGTGGATTTTGGAGTCTAATGTCGAAAAAATTTGGGTCAATAAATTACTTGCAATTTTGAAACGACATAATCATCCGGAATTACTATCAGATTATAGAACATTACTTGCAACGCCTAGAAGTGTGAAACTTTATTCAAACGTTTCACCTGGCAAATATTATCATTTTGGTCTCAAGGTCGAACTTCAAAAAAACTCTATTTCGCGATACTTTTCAAGGAACGAAATTCCAACCGAAATAAAATTTGACATTAATATAGATGGATTACCACTTGTAAAGAGTAGTAAAATGCAATTTTGGCCTATCCTTGGTAGTATCTGCGCAGATTTCTATATAGAACCGTTCACCATTGCCATTTACAGTGGACAGGAAAAGCCTCGACACTGTAATGAATTTCTAAAAAAACTGGCCGAAGATTTAACGATGTTCAGCAAATCGGTGTAAAATTGTACGGGCAAAGTATAATTTGTAAAGGAAACGCATTTATTTGCGATACACCGGCAAAAGCGTATATTACCGGTGCGAAAGGACCCTACTCATATCACGGTTGTGGAAAATGTGTTCAGGAAGGCTATTTATGCAAACACCGAGTGACATATCCTGAAACTAATGGGGCACTCAGAACCGATGTTGCGTTTGCCAGTAAATTAGACGAGCTTCATCATAAAGAAACATCCATTTTAGAGAGCATTGATAATATTGGAATGGCGAGCCAATTCCCATTAGATTATATGCACCTTGTGTGCCTTGGTGTCATGAACAAGTTATTGGGATTTTGGTTAAAAGGAGAAAAAGAATGTTCGCATGGCCAATAAAAAAATTGCGCTCGCTGAAGATCGTTTGATTGCTGCGAAAAATATAATACCGCAAGAATTTTCGAGAAAACCTTGTATTTTTTCGGAATTTGAACGGTATAAAGCGACAGAACTACGCCAAATGTTGTTATATGCGAGCCCAGTCGTTTTCTACAATTGTTTAGACGACATAAAATACAAGCACTTTTTAAGCTTGAGTATGGCTATCAGAATTTTAGCAAGTCGCGAACACTATGGACACTAAGGCTCAATCTACGGACATGAATTCACAAGTTATAATGTACATCATTTAGTACACATCTGCGATGATGTTGAACGATTCGGTCCTCTCGATAGTTACAGCTGCTTCAAGTATGAAAACGATCTCCAAAAAATCAAAAAACGAGTTAAACCTATCGGAAATCCCTTGGGTCAAATCATCAAGAGGCTTACCGAAGAATCCTACGTTATCGACAGTAAATTTGAAAAGAAAAAATATCCGATGTATTTATACGCAAAAAGTGTCGATTCGACAAAAATTATCAAATCTATACAATACGAAAAGTATATTTTGAGTAACAAAGTTGGGAATATCTATATCCGTACTAATTCAAACAAAATAATTCAGATAAAAACTATTTCCATGAACAATGACGAAATCTATATTACTGGGTATCTTTTTGTTTGAGCGAGCAGCCTTTTTTTAATGTATCCTGTGATTCTTCGCTTTCGGTATTACCATTATAAACAACAAGAACCACGAAGAAATAACCATACAGGAATCTCAAATTATGCAAAAATGCGTTGCGATCCCTTTACACTCTGATGAAACTGTCGTGTTTCCGTTACATCATGGCAATGAGTAATTTTTTAATAGTAGTGATTATACTATTATTATCAATAGTATCAGATAAGCGTACAAAATAATATATCAAATAACATGCACAATAATACGCGAAAAATATACACCTAAAAACGTATTAAATGTTTGTTCAATCAATCTAAAAAATCATTTTAAAAAAAGTTTGAACTTTGATAAAAATAGAAAAATATAAACGACAACACAACGGCAGGAAGTGTACGCTCTGGTATCGAAGACATAATCAGCAAGCTTCACGGAGTATCCATATCCATCCATCGCTAAATTTGGCGGGACGTGATTTATTGCAGTGCCAGGTATGTACTAATTTTACACGATTTGATCTGGCTAAATGAGCATATGTTGTTGAATTTACAATTATTCATTGATGTCTTGTATTGAGTAATAAATTAATCTAGAACTTGAGTGCTTTTTAGTTCAAACGAATTCAAAACAATTTTTCAGTAGATCCTAGCCTATAAAAAACGTCACGTGTATCTGCAGTACAAATATGAAAGGAGCGAGCACTACTCGCAATCAGAAAAATGGATACGCAGTCGTTGTATTCATTAACGACAGTTCAAAAGAAATGGAAACGGCCTGGGAAATACCAGCGATTTGGTTAACAGAAGATTTTATGGTAACTAATAAAATCTTTGAAAATACGTGATACCCATACACAATACATATTCATAATTTTTTAAATGTTTATTTAGACGATATCATATCTGCCCGTCACAAGGCTGACGGGTTTTCCAGTTGTGACGATGAGCCGAACATTTGCGCTAAAAACCAATCTAAGATGAACGCCTTGCCATCAATAACGGAAGAGAAATTAAAACCGCAACGTCTCACGAAGAAATCACATGAAAAAGAAAAAGGTAAAGTTTAAAATGATCAATTGTACAGTAACTCTGCGAGCTAGTGTGATACTCCTACACGTATTTAACATTTGCAAAAGCTATCTTTAAAACTCTTGCAAACTCCAAAGACAGTCAGTTAAAATGCACTATGTTGGTCAAAAAAAGATTTGGTAAAAAAAACTGCTCAAGCGCAGAAAAAAATATATGTACAAATGACTGCGAAAACTGCGAAGAGAGCTCAAGTAAAAGTGAATGTATCCGCTGTGAAGAGAGCTCAAGTAAAAGTGACTGTATCCGCTGTGAAGGAAGCTCAAATAACAGTGACTGCAAAGGAAGCATAAGTGAAAGTGACTGCGAAGAAAGGCATTAAAAAGTAACAGCGAAGGAATTGTGAAGAAGGGGTATGTGAGAGACTCAACATTTGTAACCACTTTTACACAAGCTTTCGTTACAGCTTTTGTATAAAAATTGTGTAAAAATTAAATTGATATAAACTGTATAAAATTAAAATTGTTTTAAAAATGTATTCAGCTTCGGATGAATCAAACGAGGGTGAACGTTTTAGCAACAAGAAAGTGCCTAGTCCCCCATCGATTACTTCGATTACTTCATCTCGATCTGTTCCAGTCAAAAACGATAGTGATCAGAAACCAATTCATACTCAGAAAAACACTACAAAAGTTAGGAGAATTGAGCCTTTTGACTTGAACATGAACACGTCGAAAGCATTGGCCGCTGCTCCCAATAATGGTAATAGTATGTATTATTCCTCATTCATTTTCCATAAGATGATTTTATATTTTGTATTATAATATTCTTTTACTGAATTTAGGAGGAACGAGCGAAATAGCCCCGAAAATAATGGAACTAATCGACGACGATCGTTTCTCATTGCCGACTGACGCTTCGATGAAAGCATATCTTCTCTAGCACGAAGAAGTATCGATATCTGGACAAATTCAAGATCTTAAAGATGACATATCTCGTATGTATCAGTTCCCCCGAAAAATAACTCATTGAAAGGAATGTATCTTGTATATTTATCTGTGTAAAATCTTTTCCTTTGCAGAATTCCAGGAAAAAATGATCACAAAACTTGGTGATATATTTTTTGAACTGACACAGCTTCGTGAACGATTCAACCGAATGGAAGAAGCCGTCAATGTCAATCAATTGCCACTGAGCAACAGCGTTGACAATTCTGACCTCTTAAAGATATTGCCATTGCCAAACGTCGAGCAGATTCAAGAATTTGAAACTTTTATCACCGTTGAAGATATCAAATCACGACTGGTCAGTTGAATATACATATTATAGTTTTGTCTGTTTCTTATTGCATAGTTTTATTCGAATTTTTGAATAGTTTTATCCATTCCATCTAGATATCATTGTTGGTACAAGTTGGGGGAAGGAACGCGAAAGAATGCATCTGTCGGATGCTTTCAAAAATTATCGTACCCACTGCAGCCAAATACTGCTCATGGTGTAGTCAACGTAGGAATTTTAAAGTCTCTAACTTGGAAATTATCGCTGGTGTTAAAGGTAATTTCACACGTACAACTTTTCATTTATATTTCCTTCCTTTACGTTTCTTAAATAAAATTCATATCACCTTTATGTTAACAAAGTAAACAAAATATGTTGCAGTGCATATTGTTCATTTATGGAAAAATTTTCAATGCAACAAAATGTATGTAGATACAAATGCAAAAACAAGTTATGTACCGTAAAATTGTTTCTTCATTTTTATGGCATACCAGGACGCTAATTTGAATTTTGGAAATATGTATAAAAAAGGCGGTATAATAAATTCCACATATTTTTGTTCCAGAAGCCGTAAAAAAATCGCACACTTGTACGGATAAATATTTCGAGGACGAGAGGAAGGAATGGTTCCGGCAGGGCACACGGAAATTTGCAAGGATGCAAAAAACAGCCACCATCGCAGCCCTTACTTAAGAAAAAAATTCTTGTCATACCCAACTCACTACATCATAACGCAATAACCAAAGTTATTTAAAGGTTGCAATAAAAAATCGCAGCCCCTATTGAAGAAAAACATACTTATCATACTATATAATACTACATCGTAATGCAATAATAATCAAAGTTATTGAAAGTTTGCAATAAATAAATTGAAAAAATTAAAATTGAAATGGTTTTTATTGCATAGCACGCGATTTAGATGAAAATCTACGGCACAATCTCATAACGGTCAATACAATTAATTATGTATATTATACGTAACATTTATGATTATTTAATGTAACAGTGTTACTTACCCATTACATAAAAAACACATTTTATGTTATGAGTAATTTACATATCAGTTGCAACTTTTTTCCAAAGCTTCTACTCAACATTTTTATGAAAATGTGATTAGCTATTAAGCTGACATCTTTCAGAACAAACTCCGCTTCAATCACGGAGTATTTGATGTCACTGTTATTTCGAAAGTAACAGCTAACACATTACTGTCTCGTAACAGCTCTAAGGTTGTGTTAGCTGGGTATGATAGTCAACGAAAATTATATGCTGATATAATGGACGACATAATTACAATAAATGTAATTACATTATCACGGTGAATTATTAATATCTATAGTACGACGCCGACGTTAATTTTATTTCATTCTTCTTGTCCTCTATATATCCACAAAAGTAATTTTGAGGATGGTTTTATCGAAATTTCCTGGTCATTTACCGCTTGTTCTCCGGCCCGTTCCTGATCAGTTCCTAAGAAAGGGAACGGCGGATCGGGATCTAACATTAGACCCGTTACATTGCGAACCTATTCCAGGGTGGAAGGCCCGACCAGAGCCTGATATTATCTCGGGAAGGCAGATACAGGGGCAGTACGTTTTCCCGACTCAAATTTTCACACGGGATGATGCTCTTGTCTCTGGCGGGCATAAACTTTTGGGATTACCGATCGCGATACAACTTCCTTAAAGGTTGAAGCGTTAGCCACAATCCAAGGGGTGTAAAAAAAATGTTCTAAATATATGTTGTGGTTTAGATTATACTGAGTCTTCACCTATTTTAATTTTTTTTAACCAGAAAACACCAGAGATAAACAATAGCTTAATGCATGCAATTGTCACGTACGACGTTTTTCTCTGATTTTTTTTACCAGCACACACATAATTGTACACGTGCGAGAAACAATAGTCAGCTATTTTTATTTTTCACCGCAACCAAAAATATAAGCGTTCGAGATACCTATCACAATTTTATTGCTTCTCACACGCCATAGACGCGTGCATCACAGACCACAGCGAAGATATACGCTTTCCTTGTTTATCAACTGGGCACAATACCTAATGCATGTATTTTTGTGTAGCGAGTCGCTCTGCTATTTTTTTCCAGCTCTGCTATTTTTTTCCCGCTCTGCATGAGAGCAGTAATAAAAGTTTTCCGGCCGGAGCCTCAAGCCCTATGATAGGGATCGGCAAGTCGACGTGGTAGAGATCAAAAATATCCAACCTTTATTGCTTCTCTGAGGAGGTCGAACTCTCGGATATTAGACGAAAAATAGTTCTTCTCTGTGCCCAAATTAAGAGAGTAGCCCTTCTGGCAAAGTCATGTCGCCCTTATAAAACCTCCCTGTCTCGACGACAAGAGCGCAGTATAGCCGAAGTTTTTAACGCCGATACACTGTTCGTAATCTAGGTCTTCCGTAGAAGAGAGTGATCCGACAGTAGTATCGGACGTATATTATAATAGGTTCAGTCTTAATCAAAATTTTCACGCGTCGTTATGCTATGCGCAATCCGGGTCTTCTGTAAAAGAGTGTGATTCGGCGTAATTATTAAAGTCAATTTATATTGTTTTATAATTAAAAGGGTCACATGACCAAATATTTCAAGTATAAGTTATTGTTAATCCGCGACCAGATCTCTAGAAGATTGTGAGAGTACGAGTGTGTGTTTAGAGAAATATTCAACGAAAGCAAGAATTCGTATTTGTAAAGCGACGACATCGCTCCTGATTGTCAAAGGTATTTATCACATTATAAATTTACTTGAAATGTACCAAATTATTATTTCATCGAGTGTTTATTAAACTATTGTGTGACTCAAGACATTGAAGTCCCTTAATTACCAATTTCCTAAATCCATAAAAGAAACAAGATCTCTCGAGGTCTCACAGCAAAAGTTCCCACATAATTATTATCCCGAAGAGCACTCGTAACTCATTCGGGTAGTAATCGGAGTAAAGCGTTTACCGCTCAACGCTTATAACTCTAGAAATATATATATCTTTTCTAAACGGCTTCGAACGAAACACAATTTTACGTGCTGTTAGATCGGCAAGACGCTCACGCTACGGATGATGTAAGTTTTTTTGGTCAATTTAGCACCAAGTTAAACCATTTCTAACAACGGATTAACGCAAACTAAACCTTTGTAATAATTAAAAAAAAAACATCTTGCCCATCGTAAAACATATATATTCAATCTTGAACCATCAAGGTTTGATGACAGATTACGAATCTAAGCTGGCGAATAAAGAACATGGCAACCTCGATGACCGTAAAGTTTCCGTATTTCGAAAACAATTAATATTAATTGATGATAATAATAAACAATCTCTTCACATAAATACAACTAGTGAAAATTATAAATGACTCAACATTTCATTCTGAGTCGTATAAAACATTTGCTGACGTAGTTTTTTTCACAATGATCACCGATAATGTTATACCTTTTCAAGTTGGTAGTAACCCAAAGGTTCTTCTTATTTATGTGATAAAAGTGAAAAATGCATCATTTTGACCTCCAATCATATGTTTTAAGAAAAATTAGCATCTGCAGAATAAATCTATGCCTCGTACGTATTTTTTTGAGGATCATTTTTAAAAAACCATAAATCGTCATTTGACTCAAGTAGACCGTTCCAACCTCCTTAAGAAAACTCGTGGCCGTACAGCACGAAATAGCTTATCAATAGACCGTTTTAAAATATGATAAAGGACAAAGAGACAACGAAGCTATTGAAATAGTGGACGTTCTGGTGATGTAATTTATGCAAGGAATAATCGAAACGATTGTACCCCTCGTAAAAAATTCGTTCCGATTAAATGGATGTATGAGTCATAGATAATGAAAGAGGCGAGGTCCGTGACTCGACACAACTAGTAAATATGTTTGCGGTACATGCAGTCTATAGAAATAGGGTTGTAGCTATAAATCGTAATAATGAAAGAATATATTATTGTTAAAGCATGGATGACGAAGAGAATTCAAAGAAAATGTTAAAGGCCTTGAAGCAAATATTAGAAAATATACTAAAAGTACAAAGCAATAAAGGAATAATATTTGATGGGGTCAAATGCATAGAACTCGCAGAATTGGCACGTAAATTGAACAAATAAATCGTATCAAGACTCGAGTCTAGAATATAAGATATTTAAACTAAAACTGAAAGAGAAAGTGCGCAGAGAACGTGTACATATAATATTTTAGGGCAATTTTAGTAGCGACATACGAAAGGCATATTATAAGAAACTTTGATAAAACCAGAGCCATGGCAATTAAGTTGCCTTGGAGTGGTAACAATAGCAGTATCATATTAAATCTAGTCAATGAGTTAAGGCGTAGGAGTAAGGCATAATAAATGTTACGAACAATTCAAGTCGTAGTTGGTATTGAAAATCGTAAAATTGTTGAAGTTACAGGTAGTTTTTGGTACGAAGGTCGAGCCGCTGCGAGCGGTCGACCGCGCGGTTCAATCAGTGTATACGTAAAGTATGTTGCATAAGGCACGAAAGAAGCACGCCAAGCGGGTAGATCTCAAAAAGAGGTCCAGGATTCTCCAGCAGCTGTCGAAAGGGACATGTATGAAGCAGGAATCGCTGATTGAAAGTAGAACTCACAAAAACCGCACCGTCAGCCGAATAACCGCACATTTATTTTCTTTTGCGATTATCTTGAAACTACATTTCCCGAAATGATGTCAAGTAAATCTCGTAAACTATCGGTCCAATTTCTGTAAAATTTGTACACAATACTTTTAGATACATCATCTAAAAGGTGACGTAGGATTTTTGCGAATACTTGATTAATTTTTTTTATTGACGTTTTTTTCTTGTGAAATTTCGGTGAAAAATGCACATTTTTTTGTTCGGCCCTCCATAATGTCCCTAATGGTCGAAAAAATATCGCTACGCTACATTGTAGTGACACTATCCACGAATAAGCTAATTGTTTTTTTCAGATGCAACATGATGGTGATACACCTGCAGCAACATACGCGCGTGTTGTGCGGAGGGCCTCCGCGGAAATTTCTGCAGCGCCGCCAATTTTTTATATTTTGAACTAAAATTTATTTCAGGCACTCTTAAAGCCGTTCCCTGCCTTGTGTTAAAAAATAAAAATATTTCGTTTTAAACTTTTGAGTTTACGGATTATTTAAAAAATATACCCATTTTCCGAGGGGCCATGGTGGCCAGACGCCTTAATACAAGAAGGAACCGTACATGATAGATAGAAAAATTCAAACATTATAATAATGGACGTAATGGAGGCTCTCAGATCCATAAATGCTCCACTAATATCTCTTTTTCGTATAGAAATGGGACATTAGATAATGACGATCCTTTCGTATAAAACAGCATTACTAAATGGAATAATTCAATGGAGACAGAGCTTATGCAGAAGTCAAATTGCAGGCGTTATATTTATAGACTACACTCCAATAAATAAACAGAATACAAACGCCACGATAGGCCAGTTTCTGCAGTGGTCTAAATCGTTTTTGAATAATAAGAACCAAGTGCAGTGGGATCAAGCAAAGTCACCAAAAATGAATACCAAACACGGTGTACCGCAAGGCTCTGAACTGGGCCCGATATTATCCATAATGAATATAAATGACGTAAAGAGAAAACTGGATTCATGTGAATCAAAGTTTAATTCTAAACACACCACGTGTTTACATATGTATACGGCGACGATAAAAATGAGACAGAATGGTCGTTAAAGTACAGTCTACCGAAATTATGAGAATGGTTAAATCTGTACTTATAGAAAATGAATAATATGCTGCTACTTGATCCAAGAAAATGAATGGTCCGAAACCAGTGTAGTACTAAAGTGAAAGATGAAGTAGAAACAAAAATTCGGCAAACAAATTACCTTGTGGTGCTAATCGACCAGAACTTATGATTTGAGCAGAATTCAAGGCCAATAGGTGAAAAGGCACGTTTATCAATAGGTAGAATCGCGTACATTACGTAGAATAACTATTTATGAAACAATTATTGAACCACACTGCGACTGCTGTATAGGACTACTGATACCATCGCATTAAATTACAGTAGAGGCCTGCTACAAAGGGGACGAAATGTAGCGATGCGGCCAATATTAATAGAACGCACGTATGTCCATATCAACACAATGTTAGAAACGCTGGGTGTATATGGGTGGCACAGCGTTTGCATTAAAATATATGCGCAATGGTGTATGAGCTAAAAAAATAATAAATGAGGTCGAAACTGTTCAGCTGGTGACCTTTTTTAGCACAAGAAATAAAACCAGGGTCTGAATTGTTTGATAATGAAGAATAAGAGAGCAAGGACAAGTAAGAGGCCTATTATTTATAAGGATTGACAAATGTCTAATGAACTTCTAGATGATGTAAAGGTATAACGGAATATAAAGCATTTAAATGTCCGATTACTAAGTACCTAAGGAAAAGAATATGAATATAGATAAGCAAGATGAAAGATGGAGTGAAGTTATTCGAAATGCTTAATTCCGATGTAATATGTCGATGCGTGATCAATATGACTTCAATCATTCACGGAATGGAATTGTTGTTAGTCTTTTTTTTTAATCTCATCACTTATTAAGAGACGCGGCAGTGTCTTGAAGCCAAGTAATAAAAAATAAAAAAATTGACGCCACTGACCGACTGACGAACACGCCGCGACTCTTTATACAGTAAGATGGGCTTGTAGCAGATCGAATTATACTCGATAACATGCCTATAGGATCAAACAGTATACAAAAGTTGACGGCGGAATACTATTTTTTTAATTCAAATTCGAGACGAACGTCAAGAGGACCGGATTTGAATAATTTTGCTTTGTTGTGGATGATAACAAGGGGAAAATCTATCTGTTCTCTCAAGCAAAAGTTCCATGCATATACGTAGAAAATTATTTAAGCGTAATAGGATAAAAATACATTCCCGCTGCTACGGCGCGTATAAACAATGCTATCTATTAATTGTTTGAGGAAGAGCCTTATGGGTAAAATATCCTCGAAATCGATGGTAACAAGAATACTGGTATTACAAGCTTAAAGAAGGACAGTCTTCTTTTAGTTTGACTAAGAGCTCTGTGCTCAAGAACATAGATGAAAAACTGTGAAAACTTTGATCCAGGTAAAAAGTTATGATACGTTAATCTGGCACTCCGGAAGGAAAGAAGAAATACGAATGGACAGAATGGCAGTAATTTTAATCGTTGTATCAGCGATGTCAACTTATACTTGAATCCACTATTTTGCTTTTAAGAAAATTCGAATTAAAACATGGATCCAAATTAGTGTGATCTATGTATGCTACGACATGTACGCAACCTACCAATTCGCGCATCACAACAAAGAGGCTGAGCTATGAGTGAACAGAACATAATTTTTGGAATATGCTACCTCTTTGTCACAAATTGTTGAAAGCAATTCTCACAAGCCCTGTTGCGTGGAAGTTCATCTCAATATTGAATTGAAAAATAATGTTTTGCGGCAAAGGTTCGCATATTGTTTAATCCTGAAGTATCGCATTGAGTACAATAACATCAGTGGTGAGTTTGAAGAAATTGTATAAAATTCCGGCGATGATCCCTGGAGGCCTCAGTCAAAATGTACCTCATTGTCATATACGCAGGGATCTAAGAGACACATCTACGCATTGAATCTATAGCTATCAAACATCAAACTCCAGAACAAGCATGCTGGGCAGCTGACACTCTTCTCCAATATGTTGGGTTCACAGTGATATACGATGTAGCTAGAATGATAATTCGGGGCATCCATCAAGAACATCCGCGTAAAGGTATTTGAGAAGTTTGGTGGCATCAAAAGAGTTTGTCGACGTGAATACTCTGGACTGTATAACGATGCAAAAGTTGCCGAAAATTTTTAAGTTCGGATGTCATGATCATGCCTTCGATTCAAAATACAATTGCGCCAATGTGAATGTAACATCTCTGAAAAATTAGTTTGAGGTGTTTTTTAATAAGAATACAAGACCTAAAAATAAATTTACTTTCATTTATCAATTTTTGCAACAATAAAAGACTTCGGACCTTTTTCTTTATTGCAATAGTCGCGAGAAAAATACTACGTACTTATAAATTATTTACACATTTTCACACGCCATGCACACCACTATCAAAATTCCACTATTCGGTGTGCAAATATGTAATTGCGATGATGCTCACAGCTGTTTGAAATCGTATTTTCCACGATAGTTGACAACGGTGTGCCGACGCTCGCACCATTGAGTTAAACTCGATGCTGTTGTGTTTTCTAGTAATACATCGAAGCTTTTTCGTGCCGGTAAAAAGACAGAGCGTCGTTCTTTATGTACGCGATGTATCGCTTTTGATACTTACAAGGAACATCACTCAAGTGTTCGCTTTCGATTTTGTTCAAACTCACAAATGTGATAAAGCGTTGAAAACTATTGCACACGTGTGTTTTTTTTATCGGCGGAAGAAGGTTTTAAGGGGGGGGGGGGCTCCGACCCTCAAAGAAAGGCGTGTCATCCATTAATTTTTTTTCTATACTTCTATAGTGGATTTTTCATGGCATTACGTTAGATGAATTTTGGTTTTTGTGTCATTCGGATCGGTGGACTAGTTGTGGGCGAAACTACAAAATCAAGCCTTTCTTCGAGGGGTCGTTCCTTCCCTTAAGACCGTTTTTCCACCGATAAAAAGATAGGTGTCTAATATTTTGTAATGCTCCATCACATATATGAGTTTAAACAAAATCGTACCGGACACTTAAGTGGTGTGCCTTGTTAGTTTGGACGAATCTTTTGTCAGAGATTGGAAAATGCGACTGAACGTCGACTTCAAACAGCTCCTTTGTTAGGCGGAATTTCACAACCTTGCTAACTTTGGTAATTATGCAGTATGAGGACAAACAAACAAACCCAAACAAACTCCCCAATATACGCGTCGAAATATTTCAAAATTCCCTATTTCATCACGTGTTTCCGCGAACTTCAAAACCCCATGACTTATGGAATTAATGGGAAATGCCAGCCTCCCCTGACGGAATATTACTCAATATAGTGGAATAAACAAGTTGACGGTGAATAAAAAATGTCCCGACGTTTTTCGGAAAAGTCCTAATACTGCATAATTACCCTAACCTGTTGATGTTCGGGAAATTCATGACTATTTTTTTAACCATCCGGGATTGAAACTTATCCAATATATTTAGGGCATCGTTGTTGAACATGATGCAGCTGGTATTGCAGGGTTCTAATGCAGTCTGACAAGGAATATCACTTTCATATCCGCCTTCGATTTTGTTAGAACTCATGTACCTGGTAGATCATCGAAAGCTATTGGATACCGATCTTTTTTATTCGCGGAAAAACGGTTTTAAGGAGTCAAATCACCCCTCAGAGTGAAGCATTTGGAAGGTCAATTTTACATTTTCACCCGCAAGTATAGCCGAAACGAAAATCATTCTAATGCAAAATGATCAGAAATCCGCGATGAGTACACTGAGAAAAACGAAAACTAAGGGATAAACCCCATTTTATTTTTCTTTCGCTGACCCAGTATTTAAAGGGGGTGTATTAAATTAAAAGTGACGGGTAACACTTTGAAGAGGGGACACAATTTAAGTTTTCGTATTGTTGCGGAATGTCAAGCTTAAGGGTGTAAGCCACATTGCATACATTTTGAAAGATTTTCAACTAGTATTGCGATTTTGCGAGAAATGAATGGTAAATTCAAATGCGGGGGGTGAAAATAAATCGACATGAACGCGTGAAAAATAAATAGAATCCAAATTTCCTTCCCATTAAAAATAAATGTCTTCGCTGGATCGTCGATCAATATTATTCTGATTCGATTTGGAACTTCATTCTGTGGTCATTCCCTCCCTTATCGTTTGCTCTTTGGAATGCCTCCTGATTTATGGAACTCTTATCATTTTTAGATTTTTTGCCACATTTAAAAGTCATCTTTTGCCTTTTTTAAAGTTATTTTTCAGGTGGACTTTCCGAAAAAAGTAATTGAGATATCGGAATGAATTAAGCGACACTCTCTAAGTCTGCCAAAATCTTTTTTCGAAACCCTCCAAGAAGTCTCCGTGGCTTAAATGGGACCACCGCTATAGCTGTTTAAAATTTCAGGATATTTGCGATTTATAAAAAGTGCCCGACAGTTTCATAAGATTTTTTCTTTGACTTTTGCACCATTTTGAGGGTCTATCCAATGGGAAAGTGTCCCATCGGATAGACTCTCTGATCGGAATTTTTCCACTCCGAGCGGACATTTTCCCAAGAAAAAAAGGGGTGGTACATCTCGTAATTTTTGTTTTTCAGTGTACTTATAGTAGATTTTTGATCCTTTTGCATAAGAAAATTGTTTGTTTCTGCTTCATTGAAATCGCTGAACTGCTTGCAGTGCTTTTACTCTAGCGTGACCCCTTAAATCAGTTTTATCACTGATGGAAATACCAAAAAAAATATATTCCATTGTTTTTAATGCTCTACCATACATATACATGAGTTGTAGCAAAGTCTAAGACGGACACCAAAGTGATGTTTCTTGTGAGCTCTGTCTGTGAGATTGTAATCTCTTCCGTTTTGTAACTCGTCTACGTAGATGTTCGATTTATCCTAAGTTTTCCAATCTCCTCCATAAAATAATAGGTTCAAACATGGAAGAAGCCCTTTTCTAACTTCGAAGATTTTCTTCTTAGCAACACTTTTTAATATAAACGCAAAAGTCGATTGTTATAAAGCCTCACACTTAGAAGGTATGATATCATTGCGATGAAATTTCGACAAACGATCCTGAAGTGTATCAATATGTTGACGAAAATATTTTTGGAGCATGATCTTTCGAAGGTCTCCGAGTCCATTCGTTTTGGAGTCCCAAATCTTCGATTTAGGGTTAACTCGCAGTTGCGAAAAGTTGATGTTATATTTCAGATCAACAGAAAAATGTCGAAAGAGGACGAGATGGTAATATTCAATTTAAACAATCGATGTCTCCGTACATTCAGCGGGCCCCTGCCTGCGCGCATCTTCCTCTCGCCGCCGCATGATATTACGCCCCCGCGCCGGGCTCTGTCACCTCAATTTGAGTCAGAATTTCTATCATTATACCACTGACTCGACCCTCACTTCGCCGGTGACGTGACAAAATATTTCTGGAAAGTCACTTTTAATAAAACAGGTAGATGTTTGAGCAAGTTATCAATTCCTGCGTGTGAATGAGAAGTTAAAACTCATTAGGTCAGTAAATGTCGCGCGAAAAAGTTGTTTTTAAACACGCGTCGTTGTTGCATCTCTCTAATATTTGAGCGAAACTTTTTCGCGCATTCAATGGACCGGAGGTTGAATAAACAATTCTAGTATTATAATAATCCCGAATCGAGGTAATTTTCCAGAATACAATCAATTTGGGATATGACCCCATATATCCCCTATTTCCATACCTCCGAGATTATGGCGATTTAATTTCGGGTCATAGTTAACGTACGGTTCATTAGCTGTACGTAATTGAATTCTCCAGTAAACTATCCCGAAAAAGCAATATAACTGATAGAATTCGGACAAAATTAACAGTAAAATTATAATGATGATACATGTAGAGAAGAGTGAGACACAATGTACCGGTTATTTCCCAATGGATCGGTATTCTTACCATAATAGTATGATAAAAACATACCATGATCGATTCCTGCAAATCTATAGGCATATGATAAAAGTGGAATAACCACCACAATAAATGCAAAGATGTTTCAATAATTCAATTGGAAATAGCTCGTAAAATGGTACATTTACAATGTGCTATTCCGAGACGACGCATTATTTGTATCATATAAATAGGTATTTTCGTAATAACGTTTTGATTGTTATATCTTGTGGATTAATTCTTTGTGCATATACCGATAATATAATGTATCATGTACTCTACTATCGCAAATAAATAAAAAAAATACATAACTTTAATTGTATTTAGCGCCTCTTCCTCCGAAATCAACGTGTAGTACCACCTTCAGTGTACCGAGGGCACCACAAATTTTCAAAGGTCAGACATCTTGTGAGCGATCCGGCTCCCCATAACGACTCCGTCTGTCCCTCATTCTTTTTTGTACCGAAAACGTCATATCACATCGTGTTGCAAGCGGATCCTCAAAACGATGGGAAAACGAAATCGTAGAGATCGTTCCCCTCAAGAGGATACGGAAAAACATCTAAAGGGCCGATCACATCGATGGAAAAAAGAGCTGGACGAGTATCGGCGGACCGAACGACCCAAGCCAAGTAAGTGAGATTTTTTGCGGCGTGGCGTAGAAAGAACGCGAAAAACGCCGTGAGCCTGTTGATGAGGATGTACGACGTCTTGATATCGTTAAAAACGTACACCCTGTTTCTTCCGGTCCGACCGGCTGTAGGCGTGCTCCGGAAATGTCGTAGACTCGCGCAACCAAATCGCGAAGTAAATTCACCTAGAAGGAAAAAACGATGCCTTGCCAGGCGATTATCTTTCCCAATAGGGTTCCAAAGTTCTTAAGGGGGTTTTCTGGTTTTCCCTCATTGAGAACAAATGCCAGCGCAAACCTCCCCGTGGTGGAGCCCGTCAACGGCGCTGTTTCGGCAGTGACGGCTAATTGCGCAGGCTATTCGGGGCCCTCATCACTCCCGCTCCGGAGTTAATCCGGGGCAAGGTGCATGGGGGTTTCCACAGTTCCTTTTGAGGAGGTTCGACGTCGTGAGGGCTCGCTCACGCTCGTCCCGGCGGCGGGCGCTGGACTGGTTGGCCGGAGTGGACTGCATGCGATAGAGCATGCATCATTAGATACATTCTGCGGATTGCCAAATCGGATGGACCCTTAAGGTAGGCTGGCAGAGGCCAGGTACTTACTGCCTGGGGGTGCAAATGACGCAAACGGCTCAGAGAGTTTGGCTGGCCTCTGTCGCCCCCCTCTCCCCCCACTGGGATGCGCAGGCATCCCCCCCGCCCGGACCGCTGGGGAACGGCGGTAAGGCTCCCAACGCTCCCGCACCCACCCCCTTAACCCCCACCCACATCCTCCACCACCCCCCTCTGTCGGCTTCCCACCCTCCCTCGGGAGGAGGGGATGACAAGGGACGCTGGAGAAACCCACGGGACCATGCGGGAACACCTCCTGTGTTCCTTTCGACTCACGCACCGTAAGGGCCACGGGGAGCCCCCCCCCCCCCACTAACGACATTTTCTTTCTTTCAGGTGGAGTATCTTGGGCAACGTACTAATTAGAAACATTATTTCGCTTTATTTTATTTTATTTGCGTTTCTATTGTGACGGGTCACCCCTAATTACATTTAATTTTTGTAGATTCGTGGCACGATATCGGAGTAAATTAATGTAAACCTTGACGTCCCAACAAATAAACGACAATTTATTAAGATTTGTATCACGTCACAGTACAAGTAAGAGTGGAATCGTCCTGTATCGTGGCTTCACGCGCTCGGTCGGTTTGCCTGTCGCGGCTATTGCGAACCGAGGAGGCGGGGCTTACAACGTCTCGAAAATTCGCGAGCCTCCGTTGTCCAGGATAACGAGTACGTCCCTTCTTATGATGACCGCCGTTTCGTTTTTGTGTACGTTTCATGTATATACATCCTTGAATTGTGTGAGTCTCACCTTCTTTCCGAAATTTGAAATACTCCTATTGTCACGTCTCCTTATGTGTGTGTGTATGTGTGTGTCGCGCGGTCCTCGCGATTTCGCCGGTTCGGCCTTGCTTGGCCACTGCCCCCTTTGTTGTTGTTCTTTCTCTCTTGCTCTCGTTACGTGTTTTTATCTGGTCTTCCAGCTGGCTGTCAGATTTGATATTCTGACGTTTATTCACGCGGAATGTCTTATTTGACTCGAATTTCGTGATTCAATGCTTTCTCCTTTAATTCATCAAATTTCCCTTTTTAACATCTATGAGATTATTGATTTCATCCTTTTTCCTGATTGTCGCACTTTTTCTAATCGGATGTTGCTAATTCTTCCCTGTCTGTACTTGCTCCTCTTTGCCACCTTCTTTCTTCAGTCGCTTTCCTTGCCTTTCGGGCTCGGACATGCGCTTATTTCGGTACTTATGATAAATTCCGCGTTTCATAGTCGTGAAAGACAAGCATCTCCGCTCGAGACTTGTGCGAAAATCGTTTGAAAAAGAGTCCCACATTTTCTCTTTTTACCTTCAATGCTTTCCCTAGCTCGATGTTTTCCACGCTTACAAAGCCTGTACTAGTATCTCGTTTCGGTACTCACTCTGAAGCTGACTGAAACCAAGTAGGCCTTTCCTTTCTCGAGGTGTCCCTTCTATACCTCTTATTTCCCGCTCTTTTCTTCCCCCTCCCAAGCATCCTTTGTTAAATATCTTTCCTTGCCTTTTATTCGATCTTTCTTTTCTTTTTGGCTCCATCTGTTCCCATTTCCGAGGGATGGCGCCACTTGGCCCTTTCTCGGTTTATTCCTGTATCGAATATCACCTGGAGGCAGTGACCGCGCTTATAAACATTGTTGGCTTCGAATAGGTGGTCGGGGTATTCACGCATGAGACGGACCTATACGTCTCACAAGGAAACGTTGCGACGTCGATGTCTCCTATTTCGATGAAATTTGGCATGCTTGTAGAATGGGTAAAAATAGGCGACACGTTTTTTTTTTATATCGGCGGAACCCGATTTTTAAGGGTTGAAAAGCATCCTCGAAAATTGGGGTATTTTTCGTTTTTTCTCGATAACGTTTTAACAGTACGACATATGAAAAAACTTCAAATTGCAACAATTTTTATTTTTTCGTGTACTATACATTTGAGATGAGAAAGATGCAGATAGCAACCAATTTCATATTGTTCATTGCAAAAATGCAATTTTTTCAACCGTATCTCCGAGAATTTTTAATCGATTGGGATGTAAATTTGCATACATGTAGAGAATGGAAAAGTGCGGATACGGATTTTTTCTTTTTCCGATATCTCACAATTAAGGGGTTGAAACTGCCCGTCGATTTTTTTGCCGAGAGCATCGTATAATCAGCTAGCCTTTCGGCATTTCGGTCTAAATTCACGTCAATATATGTTCGCGTTATGACGCAATTGCATATTCGTAACATTCCAGCCCCCCCCCCCCCCCCAATGGTCCCCCTCTCGAAAGGCAAACGTTCGAAGTTCTTACCGTGCGGCATGGACGAAAACTTGTAGAAACAAAAATGGGTTACAAAGAAAGTACAATCAGTCAAAATAGTCGATACACATTTTCTCGTTTTGGCGGAACGACACTCTTAAGGGGGCAACACACCCTTAAAAACTTCGTTCTTTCCATAGCTCGTGAACGGGCCGAAATAAAAATAAAGTTCGAAAAGAAAAAAATGTTGTATTCTTCGACTACTAGACGTTCATGATGATAATGATGAGTACATCAATAAATGGCGTGTTGTGTATTGCAATACACCGTGAATTACTTGTGAAAAATCACTCTTCAGTTTTTCACTAATATGGGCAGAGGCAAGGATCGCTATCACGGACTGACTTCGTGCTTCGGGAAGCAACTGGATTACAATTGTATATTTACGAAGAAACTCTCCCCCGCCACATACTGCCTTTGAAGATTACAACACAATCGGAAAAGTGTTCTCACGCTTACTCATTTAGGAAACGTTTCAACTCTATGTTTTTTATGGATTATACTTATTACAATAATGATAGTCATGATAAAAGTGTTTGAAACAAAGAGATTTCTTACACCACGAACAAGTGATAATAGCTGCTTCGCCGTATATGTCGCATGTCGGTACATTTTGTGAAAAGCAAAATTCTACGGGATTTTCGAAGTATGGTGGTCTTCCTTCTTCGTACCCGCTTTTGTTCCACGCATATTTGAAAAGGTTTGTAAACCGTGGAGAAGAAAACTGGTTGTGTGTAAGAGATTGTAATTTAACAATATTGTCTCTCAAATGCAGATTGAGGTCGTAATTGTGTAATATTACTGCGTCAGAAAAGTGTTTGACGAAGTTTTTCCATACACGGAAGCCATAAACATCAAGGGGCTGTATCATTCCAGTCGTACCTACAGGAATTACTAATTATCATATGAACTAATTGTCTACAGAACAAATAATCCAGAAGTATTACCGATTTTGGACCCGTATTGGGAATATATTCTTCTTGGAACCATCGCTTGAAATGATTAGTCGTCAATTTTTCAGATTTCGAAGCCAATAGAAATATATTTTCGGCTCTGAGCATAGTTTGTTCCACCCGAGGACCAAATTTGCCAGTAGGTTCGTTTAAAACAATCAACATAGATGCCAAAGGCTTGCCGGTTGCAGAAACCAAAGGCTGTATAGTATAACTGTGTGTTGTTGATGTTTTCGATTGCACGACTGTCTCAACGGATTTCTGCCCTTCTTTCGCCAATGTGCGGCCTGTATGTAGCTCTAAATTAAATCCACTCTGATCAGAATTAAATGTGCTTTCAGCCCCAACGTTGGCTATGTTGACGTTCACCACTTTTATAAATTCGATAGCTTTGTTTTAAAGTGTATCAGCGTTTAATACCTGTTGTTTTGTTATATGTTTAGTAATTTTCCGTGACACAATTCCATGTTGATTTTTGAATGTCCTTAGCCAAGAAGCGGATGCTTGGAAATTTACTTTTAATTATATTTAGGCCCATCGTCGAAGATCTATATCATGGACAGGCAGCCTTTTGTCCAAAGCATCATTAAAATTGTTTAACGTGTAGTGAGGTATTTTGTCAACTTTTCTTTGTAGGTGCCACCCTTATTTGTACTGTGGGCCCACCGGCGCAAATGCGGCTCTGATTTCATCTTTTTGAATTTTGTTTGAACAGATAGTAACTTTCTATTCCCATTTGCCTCGGATCTCCAGTAATCTACAGCTCTTGTCTTGTATTCGTAACTCAATTCTTCTATATCTTAGGTACATACATTTTCATCAATTTTTGGATCTAGGTATTGTTGTCCGTGCCAATCTTCTTCACTGTCATCTTCTATTGCGGCTGCTTCATGAATTTCATTTGGTGACAGAAAATCCGAACCAGTTTCGACTTCCATTTTCATAGGTTGATCCATCGCTCCAATGATCATGTTTTCTAGATCCTTACTGAACTGTTTTTCCTGTTCGGTGATTGGAGTGCGAGGCAAATTCATAGCACTCATCGCTATGGATAGAAGTTGAATAACGTTCACCGGATTAAGGTACATTTTTATTTGTATTTCGAATTCAAAACGTATGGCTGGCTTCTCCGTCGTAACTGCAGCAATAATGATCGTTGGTGAATTTATATGACTTGAAACCCAATTGATAAATACACACGAAAAAATTACGTCGACACATGCTATTACCAGAACTGCTATTAAGGGGTTACCCCCACTTGCGATTTTGAAAAAATCGATTCTTTTTTGTTGCATTTTTTTGAAGTATTAGTATCCGGGCCCATACTTGTGTATGGGCCCGGAATGGATGACTCTATGTAAGTTTACAAAAAAAAATATTTTCTTCGTGTAAACTGAAATTGAAACTTTAAACGCGTTTTTCTCAAAATGGCATTTCTGAAGTCGGTGACCAAGATTACTCGAACACTAATGAACCGATCTTCTTGAAATTTTGCAGGCTTATTTAATACATAAAAATGTAGTCTTTAAGCGGTCGATTTTTTTTTCGAAAAAAATGGCCGTTTTATAGCCAAAAAACGGCCGTTTTTTTCGTTAAAATCGAACCATTAACTTTGAGTGTCCGCCATTTTGTGAAAAATGAATATTTTTTAAAATCCTTCGATTAAAGACTAGTTTATACTTATATTTGACTAAATCCATCCGCATTTTTTTCAGATGATCCACTTCGCCGCAATGTTGGTCACCGCAAACCGTGTATATAAAAACATTATTTCATTGACGGCGATTTGCCACTAAACAATGTAATATTTTTCAATAAAAAAAGTACTGAAAGTTCTTCAAGATATGTTCTTTAAGATGGTATATTGATCGATTAAAAAAGTTTTGTAGTTTTCTTTAAAAAACTTCATGAAAAAGGCCTTTTTTGCGCTACAAGTGGGGGTAACGCCTTAATCTTTAATAAGGCGATTTCAAGGTTATTATGAGGGGCGCTCTTTGCACCGTAGTCGCTCTTTGCGAAGATTTATTTCTTTCGTTTATTGGTTTTGCTGTTTGTGAAATTAAAGTTGAAGATAAAGATTAAATTATGCTGCGTTATATGCTGATAAAAATATTTGCATTATTCTGTTCATGAGTTGCAGCGGCAACCCAAAAACGCTGTAATCTCTCCAGATAGTGCCTTCGATACAGTGAGTGGAGTGGAATTTCTTCGTAAATATACAATTGTAATCCAGTTGCTTTTCGAAGCACGAAGGCAGTCCGTGATTGCGAGCCTTGCCTCTGCCCATATGAGTGGAAAACTGAAGAGTGATTTTTCACAAGTAATTCACGAATTATTGCAATAAACAACACGCCATTTGTTGCTGTACTCATCATTATCATCATGAACGTCTAGTAGTCGAAGAATACAACATTTTTTCCCTCCGAACTTCATTTTTATTTCCAAAACGAGAAAATGTCTATCGACTATTTTGACTGATTGTACTTTCTTTGTAACCCATTTTTTTTCTACAAATTTTCGTCCATGCCGCACGGTAAGAACTTTGGACGTTTCCCTTTCGAGAGGGGGACCGTTGGGGGGGGGGCTGGACTATTACAAATATGCAATTGCATCATAACACGAACATATATTGATGTGAATTTAGACCGAAATGCCAAAAGGCTCGCTGATTATACGATGCTCTCGGCAAAAAATCGACGGGCAGTTTCAACCCCTTAATTGTGAGATATCGGAAAAAGAAAAAAATCCGTATCCGCACTTTTCCATTCTCTACATGTATGCAAATTTACATGCCAATGGATTAAAAATTCTGGGAGATACGGTTGAAAAAATTGCATTTTCGCAATAAACAATATGAAATTTGTTGCCATGGAGATGAGAACGATGCATCTCATCTCCAATATATAGTACACGAAAAAATAAACAGTGTTGTAATTTGAAGTTTTTTCATATCTCGTACCGTTAAAACGTTATCGACGAAAAACGAAACCCCAATTTTCGAGGGTGCTTTTCAACCCTTAAAAATCGGGTTCCGCCGATATAAAAAAATACGTGTCGCCTATTTTTACCCATTCTACAAGCATGCCAAATTTAATCGAAGTCGGAGACATCGACCGCGCAATGTTTCCTTGTCAGTATCTTACAGCGGTCCGTCATTGCCCTAAGGCGCGGGGCCAAAAACCTCCGTAACCAGTGGTGGGAGGCATCGTGCCGATGGTCTGCTGGCTGCACGGAGGATATTTTTATTTTATTTGTTTGGCTGCAGTTGATAACGATCCCTTCAGGGCACCTGGGGGAACCCTGTCGTATTTACCCCATATTACCTCCGGGCATAGGTGGCTCTGCCCGGAGTGAACCCACTACTTTCACCATACTCGTGGGAATAAATATGGGAAAAACTAAAAACGGTATGTATGATATATCTGGAGATCGACGAGTGGGGGCCCGCGTCCGGACACCCATAGGGTGGCTCGGGAAGCAAGGGCGCGGCTTAACCCTCCTCGTGAGTCGGCCCCAGGCGACCCACGTTAACCCCGGGGTGCCGGATATGTAACCTTCGTGCCGTTAGAGTAGTTCTCATTAGATACGAGAGGAACCAAGCTAGGCAAGTAAGCCAGCCGACCGCGGCTGTGCGCGTTCAGGTAGCTAGCCGCGTCACCGTTGAAGCCCCCGCGCCCCTCCCTCCTACAGAAACCGGGGTAAATGTGGCCGCACCGGGCGGCCAAGCGTTCAACAAAGTTGGAGTGTTGCAGCTGAACGTTAGGCGTTCGGCTGTCGTTTCAGCTGAGGTGCGTTCGCTCGTTGCCGAGAAGCGCCTGGACGTTCTGCTTTGGCAGGAGCCATACGTCCGGCGCCAAGGCACGAGCCATACCTTCTATGGACTAGGGACTGGAATGAGGATCGCTGTTATCCGCTCAGAACACCCCTGGGCGGCAGTGGCGGTGTGCAACCCCTCCTTCCAGATGATCTTCGTCTCGCAGCTGAGCACCGCGCACTGCGTTTGTGCGATGGTGCAGACATCCGGCTTCTCCTTCTACGTCGTATACCACTACATCCAGTGGAGCGACGAGATTGAGGTGCACCTCAGGCACCTCGAGGTGGTGTTTCATGCGCTGAGGGAGCAGAGAGTTCTTGTCGGATTAGACGCCAATGCCCGGTTCTCCCTCGGGGGACCTCAGGACACGGACAGGCGCGGTGCCCAACTGGAGCGGCTTATCCGTCAGTATGGAAACATCGTCCACAATGATGTCAACCAGCAGCCCACCTTCTGGGCGGTAACAGGTTCGTCATACATCGACGTAACCTTGGGGTCGTCTTCCATGAGCCGCTTCGTCGGCGAGTGGACAGTGCGGCAGGAATGGACACCGAGCGATCACAACGCTCTGGGCGTCGGTCTGAGGGTGCCAAAGGCCGACGAAAATGGCGGACGCCCGACTGTCAGTCGGTTCAACGTAAGGAAACCCGACTGGGAGCGATTCAACCAGACCCTCGCCGATCTGTCGGCGCAAAGGCTGGAGGCGCTCCCGCTGACGACCCCCGTAGATGTTGAGGAGATGGCTGGCACCCTCACTGGTGTCCTTATAGAGGCCTATGAGGGGGCGATGCCCAGGAAGAAGTATTTCAGGAATTCCAACCCGTGGTGGACTACCAATCTCACCAACCTCAAGGAGGTATACCGGCAGCATAGAGCCTTCCGGAGGGAACGGGATAAAGCTTCAAGTTAAAAGGGTGTTCAACACCCTTCGGCGAGCCGACAGCCCCACAATGGACATGGAAGAAACGACAGCGGAACGTCAGGGAGGGCACCTTCGTTGCACCCGATATTCCCGACGACACCCGCTTTTTACTCAAGTGGAACTCGCTCCCCACCTTCAAACCCTCAAGAGCGGGAAGGCCCCGGGACCCGATCTCATTGAGGTCATCGCGCTGAAGACGGCCTTCACGGTCATTCCCGAGGTGCTAGTTCGTCTTTTCAATGCATGTTTGAATTTGGGCGTCCTTCCCTCTGCCTGGAAGAGGCCCTCCGAGTCCTTCTGAAGGGCGAGAACAAGGTCGAGAAGGAACCAAAATCGTATAGGCTAATATGCCTCCTGCCCGTGGTAGGTAAATTCTTCAAAAAAAACCCTTAAGGGACTCATTGCACGGTCGTCGATGGGCCCGGGCAAAACCTCCGATCGGCAGTTCAGTTTCGTTCCGGGCAAGTCGAAGGAGGATGCATCCGTGGAGTTGCGTAGGATAGTGGCCGGGTCTGAAGACACGTACGCCGTCGCACTCCTTTTCGATATCTCGGGCGCCTTCGACACCGTGTGGTGGCCCTTGTCAGTGGATAGCCTAAAAGCTAGGGAATGCCCGCGGAACATCTTTGAGGTGATCCGCAGTTACTTTAGCGATTGGAGACTAGCTATATCGTGGGGTAATAGCAAGGTATCCAAGCAGGCCATGAGAGGCTGCCAACAAGAGTCGGTCCTCGGCCCAACCTGCTGGAACCTCACGTTCGATGGGTTCTTGCGAATTCTCAAGGGAATCGCTCCAAGCAAGTTTGTCGCCTACGCCGATGACCTAATGGTCATGGTGGAAGGCAACTCGCGGTGGGTATTAGAGGTTAAGGCACAATCGATAGTAGATAGAATTGTAGCCTGGTGCCAGAGCGCCAAGCTGCAATTGTCCCAAAGAAGCCAGAAGCCATACTCCTTAAGGGTGAATGGCGGCGCAGAGCGCCAGTTGGAAGGAGAGGAGGGGACCGCCCCGACCGCATGCGCCGTACTGCTAGGAGGCCTGACCTGGCCAATAGATACCCAGTTATCCGGATAGGGGATGCTGCAGCTAGGATAGTTTTCAAAGATAGAGTTAGATATCTCGGCGTCTATTTCGATAAGGATATGGGAGTCGGCTTTCATTGCTCTTACCTTAGAAAGAAGAGCGCATCCCTTTTCGGGTGCCAGGGAAAATGGCGAGGGCCGGGTGGGGACTTAGATTCGACGTTGTTAGGGCTATATATCGGGGGTTTTTTTCCCGACGGTGACATATGCCACCGCGGGATGGACTGACCTCTGCAAAGAGACTGACTTTCGAGCCCTTAGAAGCGCCCAGAGAATAGCGTTGATCGCGGTCACTGGGGTATGCAGAACCGTGTCGTACGATTCTGTGTACGTTATTGCAGGTGCTGCTCCAGTGGATATTCTACTGAAGCAGGCGGGGGCCAGATATCAGTTTAGAAAGGGATACGGCGCCGAGATAAATGGGGTGGAAATTTCAGCGGGGGCGAAGAACACAATAGATAGGGTCAAGGACGAGGGAATCAACATGTGGCAGGCCGCCTGGCAATCTTCTACGAAAGGCCATACCACATTTGCCTTCTTCGGGACTATCCGGGAGAGATTGGCAGCGGGTTGGTTCCGGCCAAACCACTGCACTACGCTAGTTCTCTCCGGCCATGGCAACGTCGGGACGCGCCTCGCGTCTCTCGGGCTTGTCGGGGAGGAGGACTATGAGTGTGGACAGCTGGACACGGCCCGGTACTTTCTTCTCGAGTGCCCAAACTTTGAACCGCAGAGAGTCGCTCTGCGGCACTTCGTCGGCGAGAGGATATGGCCAGCGGCAGCACGACAATTGGTGGCCACTGCAGAGGCTTTCTCCGTCTTCGCCGACTTCTGTCGGGAGGCCTTTTGGCTAAAGGGCGCGGAAGAATTTTAGTAAGAGGCCAAGTACAAGACCTGCAGGTGGGAACAGGGGGGAAAAGTCAAGAGTGTTATGGTTGGAAGCTAGAGTAGCGGGATGGGGAAATACCATCCCGAACAGGATAGAGCACACGGGCCTTGTCTGGGCCTGTGGGGGCAGGTCGGAGACCGGGTGTCCCGCGGACCTAGCCGACGCGTTTGTCGGAAGCCTCGGTGAACGGCGGGCGGACTCGTAAACTTCGCGAACCATCCGATCCGCCCCGGCCATGAGAACGCGATCTCTAGAAAGACAGGTAACTAGGTAGATTGACGAACACACTAACAGACACGAATAAATACACAATCACAAACAGAACAACACACAAAACAATCTGTGGGCCCACAGCACTCCCAGCTGTGCCTCCCCAGTACGCCCACACTAGGCTCACAATCCACCTACCCTTACTCTTCCTACATCCTTCTGGGCTGTGTCCGGGCGGGATAGGGGCGCAGGCCTTCCCCAGGTTCCCCGTGAGCACGCGGGGTCGAGACCGGTGCCTACGCTGGCGTTCACATCCTGGTAGAGCTGTCGGACTTCACCGCCCCGGGGCCAAACTGCTCTCTTCGCTAGTCGATCCAGCGAAAGTCAAAGGATTTTTCCCATCGCCCGACCCTTGGACGTGGTTCTCGGTATGCAATGATAGATAGAAGCCCGTAGCGTATACTTTAGAGGTGATGGAGCACAGGTCGGACCATTGCGATGGTTCTGCCTTCACTATAAATGTCTTTTCCAATACGAAATCCTCTGTCGAGATTCACCAATGGGATATGCATCTTTAAAACGAGTCCGTGTGTATATATATATATATATATATATATATATATATATATATATATATATATATATATATCAATTCTGCTGTGTCAGTCTAACCGACAACAGATATCTTTGAATTGCAGCACGGTCCAACCGAGTCGCGAAGTCTAGAAAGCGGGGCCTTCTCACTGACAGGCATTTATTTCATCTAATCTGTACAAAAAAAAAGGAAAATATGTATATATTGTCACGTCCTGAGGGGACGTGGGCATATACCTATCGCGGTTCCCTCTTTTTAGCCTACGCCTAGGGCGCTAGCTCCGGATGAGGGTGTAAAAGGGAAAGGTGCATGCAAATGCGGGAATGACGCAGTGGCTCGATTGATAAATGAATTGATTTACGCAAATGATTGAGAAATCGGGGTTTATTATAATTAACCAATTTGGTTAATTCTATTAAATTAATAATACAAAAATATACATGAAATATTTTGCTTACATTTGCCGATGCGTCGTGGATACGCTAATCTGCTTATAGTCGTAGGGTTCGGGCCTCCGCAGGTAGGTCGGACCCCTCGGTTGCGCACGCTTGGTAACAATGATGGCTCACGTCGACACAAATTTTTTAACACGTGGGTATTTCTCGCGAGACGAGATTGGAATTAAATTACGATTTACGCAAAACAATACGATGTACACATTCAACTTGGACACTTAATAAAATTCTTGTAGTTCGCGTTATTATAAAATATAATTTGGACGCTAAAGTTCGCGTTCGCTTTATGGAGACAGTTTTTGCAATTGTTCCGGTGAACGTTGTTGGTTGATTTTTGTTCATACGCGATAGAGCTTGAAGGGAGACCTTTTCTCAGCGAGTGATGATGGGACACTGACTCCAAGATTTTTCTATTCTGGATTGTAAGATCTTTTGGATGCTGGCATGGTGGAAGAAGAAGTTTCTCGAAAAGTGCGTTTTCGTCATGCGTTAGTTTTTGATTGGTTGAAAGGATGTAGGAAATTTACTAATGCATATGATTGGTCAAGTTGGAAGGGGAAATATTTTTGAGGACTATGATTGGGTGTAGGCTATGATGTGTGTGATCTCCATCTCGATTCTCGGAAACTAGTCCGCGTCTCGTTATCTGGAGCGTTGGAAAAATATAGGGAGGAAAAAGGGCCTTGGTCGCGTTGTCGCGCTTGCCTCAAGATAGGCTTTGTTGACCCAGGTGTGAGAGCGCGTGGGAAATACCAGCGTAGTTTTAGTGCCGGATTTTCCTTTTGGAGAATGTACATTTTTTTGGAGTGAGGATTTCGATATTCTCTACTCTTGGTCGGTTGCTAGAATTCTGTATCGTTGCCTCGTTATGCATTTACGTCTTAATGAAATAAGAAGTTTATCATCACGCATTTCCTGCGTGTCGCCTCACGTGTTCGTCATCCTTGTAATTCGAAAGTTTCCCTTTGTGTATTTTTGATCTTTAGGATACTCCGCTTTGCACTCGGACTCTGTTCGGATTGTAACGAGACTGTTCGAATTTTTCCGTTTTTATGACAGCGTTCAGTGCTATCGTATGTTTCCTGGAGGAGGAAAAGGAAGGAAAAAGAGAAGAGAACAAAACAAAGATATTAAGGGAATATATACAGTTAGCGGCTGGGAACTTAACAATATTCCCGCGTCTAACCTGAGCTACGTTCTCGGCAGACGTAACAATATATATTGGCAAATATTTATACCAAAAATCACTGGTATGTAAATATTATCTTGTCGTCGCTAGGGAATCCTAGCAGAGCGAGATCATGGTCATCCAGTGAAGATCGAGAATGCTCAAAGTATCGAGAACGTCGCTGAAATGAATATAGAGACGATACTCGTAACGATGGTCGCCGAGATAACAAAAGATATAACCGTGGTCAGTTACGTCGCAGTGAAGTATCAAAAGAAAAACGCCGCCACGATGAAAAGTGAGTATAATTGAGGAGCTGGCGCACAGAACTGGACTTTTCCATGAATTACTTTTTTACAGGAGAGGTCAAAAACCAAAGTAACCAAATAGAGATGAGTTACAATTATTAAGCTTTCATATATGAAGGCTCTATCAAAATGTAAGCCTGGACCTAGCTTTACTTCAATAAAAACAGTAACTGCCATTTCTTTATTTTTATTTTTATTTTGAACAAATCCGATTTCGAATAAGAATGGTGGACAACTCCGTTTTCGAATGAAAATCGTATGGATATATCTGGTTATGAAATAAAACAGATTCTTTAAATTGGATATAAAATTGTTTTTTTTTTGTCAATTTAGTCTTCCTACACAAACTCTCCCATGCCAGGCTCACAACAATCGCATTCAATGTCATCATCGTCATCATTGTGGTCATCTGTTACTAATTTTTCATCCAGCCAGCCATGGACAAGTCCGTTTCTGCTTGAAAAGGCAGTTTTTAACCAATTTTAACGTGTTTAAAGCCGGATTTGATGCAAAATATTTTGGGAGCTTATGAAGGTGTGCTCGAAGAAGGAGAAAAAAAATATATGACGTAATGTGGACAAGGCCGCTTTTGTTCGCTAGCTCCCGTGAGTACAATTGTCAAAGCACTCCCGTGAAAGCTACGAACGAAAGTAGTAAGGTCGCTCCTGCAAGGTCGAACGATAGAGATAATGCACACGAAATGCGGCCGCCACCAGAAGTCGTTGCAGACAACAACCCACAGGATTTCACTGAAACGAGTGATAAAAAGTCAGTCAGTATGGAGAACCAGCTGACCGTAGAGATTTTGCAGACTATTGGTGACGGGCTCATGCCGGAGAGAATATTAGCTCCAGCAGTTCACAAGGATCTCGTATTGAGGGTGGAGCAGATTCTAAGAAATGGTCTCCCTGTGGAACAGCAAGAAGCGTTTTCGAAAAAATGTCCTCCGCTCGAAAACTGCCTAATCTTGGATCCTCCAAAATTGAATTTAGAAGTCAAAGCGTCGCTTGATGACCCGGCAATAAAAAGAGTCGCACGAATTGTCGAAAAACAGCAGAGTATAACCGCTGGACCTGTGGGCCACCGAATTTAACGTCAATGGTGTTCAAACTTGAAGCAAGGGAGAAATTGCAAATGCTCAGCATTATCAGTGGTCTATTGAGATTTTATTCTGTCATCCAACACGAGGAATCTATGATCCGGAGAAGCTTGAACATTAAGAATGCCAACGTATCCTCGCGTGAAGCTCTCAACTCAACAGCGGCTGACGAGTGACTTTTTGGAAAGAACTTAGATGATAAAGTAAAGGCTGCTGAAAGTCTCGCCAGGTCGAATCAGAGTTTTAAGCCGAAGCCTCACAAATTCAAAGTAACTACATAAAAAGCGCAAAAAGCCTCGCATGACGCAACACTGGCCAGACGTACAAGTGTCAAACCAATACGGCGCAGGGTGGGCAAAGGTCGTCATATTGCAATCAGAAGCTTCAGACGAACCACAGACCAACGCAGAGATCAACGTATCCGAAGAGACGCGAATAAATATTGTAAGTCACACGGCAGGTCGCCTCAGTGGATTTCTTCCGCAATGGATGGAAATAACGGAAAGCAGTATGATTCTGGGCTGAATAAATGGAGATAAGATCTCTCACGTTTGACCCTGTTCAAATGTCCCGTTTTAACGAGAATCAACGGTCCACAGAGGAAAATCCTATAATTATAAATCAATTATCTCGTTTACCGGCGATAGGGGCTATTCGTCAAACACAACCAGATAGGGATAAATTCGTTTCTTCGATCTTTCTAGTTCCTAAGCCTGGCGGCTGGCACCGACTGGTTCTCAACCTTAAACAACTGAATCAATTCTTTAAACCAGACTACTTGAAGCTAGAGGATGAAGAAACGGTTCATCGTGTCCTGAGCCCCGATCATTACATGGCAACCCTGGACTTCAAATATGATTATTATCTTGTCCGTGTAGTGGAAGCGGATCGGAAATATTGTAGGACTTGTATTTATGAGCACTCTATACAAGTTTTGCTGTTTGCCGTCTGGTTTAAGTACGGCGCCTATCACTATCACAAAACTCATGAAACCGGTGGTCTCTCGTCTAAGAAAATTGGGTTACGAGTCCGTGATATATCTGGACAATTTTTGTTGCTGGGAGACTCTTTCACAACTTGTCAGAGTAATGTTCGGGGAACTAAAAGCTTATTGCAACGGCTCGGTTTTATAACCAATACAAAAAAGTTACACGACACCTTCACATCATTGTAAATTCCATGGCCTTATATACGATTTACAGAAAATTATATTTCGAGTCTCGTTCTCGAGACTACATGGTAGTAGTGCTACTTCCACACGATGATGCAACGTCACTTCAGAGTTTATAAGAAAAAATAATGTTTGGGCGCTTAGCAACCCCATCAACCCCAACGATTCTCCATAATGTTTTATGTGCGCGATAGTGTCACGAGGTCGGAGTCTGTGCCTCATACAATTTTTTTTAGATAGTGTTAACATGGGCAAATCACACAAGAGAAAGGAGAATAGTAATGAAAAGTTTTTGATGAATTCCGCGACGGATTTGGACGAGGACAATGTGCACGTGTCCACAGTGTCGTCGCCCCCGTTAAGGCGTCTTCGCACTTTAGACGCTAAAAAGGGCTATTTTCATGAATTGTTTGATAGGTTTATATTATAGATATTGATACAAAAGTTGTTACATTTAAATGTATTTCGCGCCTCTTCCTCCGACATGAAGGTCTAGTTCCTCCTTCGGTATAGCGATGGTGCCACAAAGTTTCAAAGTTCCGATTTTTCTAACCTGTTCAGTCCCTCATTCCGACTGTCATTCTTCTTCTTTGTGCCGAAAGCGTCACATCGTATTGTAAAAAAAGGGGGGAAACGAAATCGTAGAGATCGTGCCCCACAAAAGGATGAAAAAAAATATTTCGAGAACCGAATCCATCGATGGAAAAAGAACTGGCCGAATATCGGAGGACGAAACGACACAAGCGAAGTAAGCAGACTATCATGCGCGTAGCCAGATACGCCATGAGCGTGTCGATGCGGATGTTCGACATCTTGGATTCATTACAAACCGATTTGTCCATGAGAAATCTCTTCCGGTTCAACCGGATGTAGACTATTAAGGGAAGTAGATGTACTAGGGGGATTCTAAGCCACTTTGGAGGGAGGGTCCAGGGGGCAGTGACCAGGGGGGCGTGCCCAGGGGGGGGGGGGTCCATGAAGAGGTAGTGTTCAGGGGGGGGGGCGCTGGGCGCGAGTGACGTCACAGATTAGCCTATGTGGGGGGGGGGGGGGGCATGTGGTCCTTGGAGCGACTGGCGGGGAAGCCGCCGTCGATAAGTGTTGTGTGTGTATGTGAACGGCGGCCTTTCAAAGCCCATTATTTATGACGTGTAGCTGTTTCAATTCCGAGAGATAATATCAATTGCATCCACCCCGTCTCAAAGCTCGCCGACACTTGAGACAGGTCCTGATAGGTTTCTTGGAAAAGCGTGCGTGCGTGCGTGTGTGACAACCATATATGGGTCGGAAAATTTTCGGTAATAGGAAAATGCTAGGTGCCACATGAAGCGCGGCGCCATTCAAAGCCCATTATTTATTACATGCAGCTGGTTCCATTCCGAAAGACAATGTCAATTGCATGCGCCCCGTCTGAAAGCTCGCCGACACTCGAGATAGGTCCTGACAGGTTCGTCGGAAAAAACTATAATCTTTACGGATCAAAGGCTGTGACCGCGGATGGACCACTTGAGCGCAGCTGCACTCATGAAAAGTCGAGATCTCCATTCCGAAAAATAATGACAAGATGTTTGCATACGTGTCCACTCCTATCACGAGTCTCGCCAACACTTTAGACAGGTCTCGACAAGTCAGGATTTCTTTGAAAAACTATAAACTTTAGGGATCAAAGGCGGTGACCGCCGATGGACCACTTGAGTTACAGGACCCATAAAATCTTTTGACCCGATGCATCCCGACTTCCTGTTCTTTGTCTCATGTTCCTCGAGCAATCTATGCATTATCGGAAAACTCTGTTTTCCCGAGAGAGAGGCCCGCTTTTTCCCCCGAAGGCCTTTTTAATGATCCGCTCCGCTCAAATTTGACCACACTTTGCATGAAGCAGTCAGTCTGTTAACGTCGTGGAAGTTTTTTCGTACTCATCAACATGGAGCAAATTTTGTATGACCAAGTCGTGCTTTTACGCTCAATCGAAGATTTTGCCGCGTGGGAGCAACGGTGCGTCGAGTTCATCGAAGGGCCGGAAACGCAAAGCCGGATTAAGCGCCCGCGATTATTAATCGGACTTCAACAGTCACTCATAGCCCAAATAGCGCGTCTGGAAGGATTGAGGAGTTGTGTGCGGAGTCGTTTCGTACACACGGGCGCAGGACATGGTGATCATGAGTTAATCTGGCGAGGGATTGAAACATCCTTCGAGAGTCGGATATTAACCGGTTCCATCATCAATCGCAGCCACATCGAGCCGAGACACTTCCTAAATGATGCTCGCGTCCTAGTGCTTCAACATGTGCAAAATATTATCCGCAAGCATAACAGCATCAAAATCAATACAGTGTTTAATGGTGAATTCGCGAGTGGTGACAAACATGCGAATAAAAGTATCAACACGCGAAACTGCGAACTATTTAGCACGAGCGATTCGAACGAGTGGTATGAACAGCGTGTTATGGAGCCCATTTTAACATTACTCGATGAATTTCAAGAACGTGATAGTGGGTGGGCTCTGCAGAAAATACTTAACCTCACGATAAATGTGAATAAGTATAATCCGATGCGCGCCGGGTGCTCCATATCATTGCCGCGGGTTATAATAATAAAGAGGGCTGTGGTTAACGTTAAATCCAAAGATAACGCATGTTTCGCATGGGCAGTTGTCGCTGCTCTATGCCCGGTTGAACAACACAATACTCGACCATCTTCGTATCCTCATTATTCGACAGTACTGAATATGAAGGATATCGAATTCCCGGTGACGATACATCAAATTAAAAAAATTGAATTTCATAACAATCTGTCGATCAACGTGTATACCACCACCACCAAAAAGGACATTGTTCCAATACGAGTTACTCAAGACAAGAAGGAAAAGCACATCAATTTGCTGTACATGCAAGACAACGAGGAGAGCAATGTCGGGCACTTCGTGCGGATCAAGAACCTGTCGAGACTCGTGAGAGCACAACTGACCAAAAAGAAGCATGAGAAATACATATGCGATCGGTATGTAGTTACCATAATATATATAGGTAATTATAAATGCTAGATGAATTTAACAAAACAATCTTTTTATCTTTGCAAGTGTTTGCACTACTTCGGATCAGAGGAAAAATTGCAATCACATGAGGTCGATTGTGGGGCGATAAATGACTGTGCAATTCAACTACCAGATGACACCAATAAGTGGCTCCAGTCCAGCAACTTTAGCCGGAAAGAGCGACATCCCTTCATCGTGTATGCTGGCAAAGACCGATGGGGAGAACCTAGTTAAAGATATGTATCAACACCATGAAGTGTTCAGCATCGGATACTAAGTGTGTTGTCCGTATGACGATTTGTTATCTTCATATCACTCGCGTCGCAGTGCTGATTGTATATTGTGGTTTGTTGAAGAACTAAAAAATCTAGCAAGCGGATAAAAGAAATTTTCTGTGAAAATGTACCAATGGTGCATTTAACACCGAATGAGTGGACTAGTTTTCGAGCAGCGACTCAATGTCACATATACGAGAAACCATTTGCGCAAGAAGATGTACGCGTTCGAGATCATTGCCATCTGACTGGGCGCTATAGAGGCCCTGCCCATTCCAACTGCAATTTAAATTACAAACAGTCATTTTTCATTCCAGTAGTTTTCCACAATTTATCCGGTTTTGATGCACATTTTATAATCAAGGAAGTAGCCACAGCGTTCGAAGGAATAACCAATGTGCTTCCAATCACAAAGGAAAAATACATCTCCTTTACGAAGCATGTTGAAATTAAAGACGATTCAAAACACAAGATCCAATTGCGCTTTATCGACTCATACAAATTCCTCAACACGAGTCTCGAGGTATTAGCCTCATTCTTGACCGAAGACAAACTCAAAATTCACGTACACAATTCCCAACTCTCTCGACAAACGATTTCAGTTTGCTGACGCGAAAGGGGTCTTCCCTTATGAATATATTGATGACGGGACCAAGCTAGACGACACTTGCCTACCACCACGTGACGCATTTTACAGTTCCCTGACATGCTGCAGTGTGTGAGAGCGAGTACGCACATGCTGAGAAAGTTTGGGAGCGGTTCTCCATTCGAACGCTGGGTGACTAAAGCGATTTGTACTTGAAGACAGATGTCTTGTTATTAGCCGATATTTTCGAAAACTTTCGAAATACATGCGTTGAGAGCTATGGCCTAGATCCCGCGTATTACTACACATTGCCCGGATATGCCTGAGATGCAATGTTAAAACACTCGAATGTCAAGTTTGAATTACTTACTGACATCGACATGGTTTTATTCGTTGAGCGGGGTATACGCGGTAGTCTGAGTCAATGCTCGAACCGATATGCACACGCTAATAACAAGTACATGGAGTCGTTTGATCAATCGAAAGCATCATCATACTTGATGTACTTTGATGTCAACAATTTGTATGGATGGGCAATGTGCCAGCCCTTGCCATATGCAGATTTTTGACGGGTCAACGACGTGTCCAATTTCGATCCATCATGCATCGCGCTAGACTCACCTATAGGCTACATCCTTGAAGTCGACTTGGAATATCCCCAATCTCTACATGATGCGCGCAAAGACCTGCCGTTTTGTCCAATACATGAAAAACCGCCGGGTAAGCGGGAAGAAAAGCTGTCAGCAACCGTCTGCGATAAAAAACGCTACATCATACACTACCGGAATTTGCAACAGTGCCTACGCCATGGACTTTGCCTCACGAAAATCCATAGAGTCCTACAGTTTACACGATCCCCATGGCTCCGTTCGTCGATTGAGTTAAATACCCAGTTTCGAACGCTTGCCAAAAACGATTTCGAAAAGAATTTATTCAAGTTAATGAATAATGCGGTCTTTGGCAAAACGATGGAGAATGTACGCAATCATGTAGATGTAAAGCTTTTAACAAAATGGAAGGGCAGATATGGCGCAGAGGTAATGATTGCGAAGCCAAACTTCCACAGCCGAAGTGTTTTTTCGGAAAACCTCGTTGCCGTGGAATTGCGCAATCTCGAGGTGAAATTCAACAAGCCGATATATGTGGGTATGTGCTTACTCGACATATCCAAAACGTGCTTGTAGGGATTTAATTATGAGTATATGGTACCTCTGTATCGAGATAAATGTAAAGTCATGTATACCGATACGGATAGTCTCATGTATGACATTGAGAGCGATGATATATTTGCCGACATGAAGCGCGACATTTCAAAATTCGATACAAGCGATTATTCGGCCTACAATAGGTATGGTATACCGCTCGTCAACAAGAAGGTGCCCGGTCTCATGAAGGACGATTGTAATGGAGCAATTATGGCCCATTTTATTGGATTTCGATCGAAAATGTACGCGACACATGTCGAGAGTAAGAAGGACACGAAAAAAATTAAAGGCGTCAAGAGTAGCGTTGTGGCGAGGACAATCACGTTTGAGGACAATCACGGAAAATATTGAAATGGAGCGTAGTCAAACGTGCATTCGATCAAAGTTGCATAAGGTCTACACCATTCGCGAGACGAAAATTGCGTGGTATATCATACCTGGGACCTCGGATACCCTACCATGGGGGTATTACAGAATACCGTCGTTAAAAGTTTTGTAATTTTTTTTCCACTACCTTGGTATAAAATTGTGTACATTTTTGTGAATATCGATGTATAAAACCCGTGAAAATTATGTATATATTGTGTTCACTCGATGTTAAAACCATTTTTCTTGTATATATTTAATTGTGCAAGAATGGATTTGTTATTTCCCGTAAATAAAAAAACGGACTTTTTATAATCCCATGTGTTTATTCACTCTATCTATGTCCTCACGTTCCACGAAAAAGGGCGACGGCGAGAAGGGGGGAAGCAAGCCCTGCTGTGCAGTCGGTCGGAGGTCTTGAAGGGATGCGGGGACGACCAGCAGGTCAAGAGTCATAAAACATACATATTTTTCAACATTCTTTATTAACGACTACAAATCGGATTTACTTATCCAACTATTGTGGCTATTATCGAAACCTAACCACTTTACAAACATTCGGTTGCCGCGCTTCTTCAATACCGCTTCAATGAGATAGATATCGGGGTGCTTGACACAGAGAAGCTCTTGTTCGTAGAAACCACCGCCTATCGGCTCATCTTTATGGTCCTTCAAGTGGTACGTGACGGGATGAGTTTTTTTCACACGATATATTGTAAATATTTCCGTTGTCCAGTTTAGGGTGTAACCCTTTTCGAAAACAGGCTTAAATTAGCTGATCCTCACTTTATCACCAACGGCGAATTTCGGCGATCTTTTCATTGGAGGCTTATTGAAAATCTGCTGCAGTTGCTTCTCATTTTCCGCGTTGACATTTCTCGGCTTCATCTTAATGGTGCGGTGTACAGCATCGTTGTACTCAGCTATTAGATTATCAAGAATATCGATCCACTTATAATTACCACGAAGACTAAATTGCATCCACATCTTGATCGTCAATGTACGATTAAAACGCTCGCAAGTGGATGCCTTCAAGTTGTTATATGTTGAATACATGTGAATATTGTACTTTTTCATGATGGTCTTAGAGTCACAATTGTAGAATTCTTTTCCCCGATCGACGTGTAAGTTCTGTGGTATGCGTCCCTTAACGAGTATCGACTTCATTGCTGCGGCTGCATGTTTTCCACTCTTGCTCAACATTAGCACGGCCCAGGCGAATTTTGAGAAGTTATCGATGACGGTGAGGAGAAATTTGTGTTTGGAGTTGTGACGCGCGTATGATGACATATCGACGAGATCAGCTTGCCAGGTCTCGTCCAAGCCACGGATGTCCACATGTCGACGCGGATAGTTTCGTCGAGCAGGCTTATGTAGCCCCAGCACGAGAGCGCCCCTTTTTTCGTTCATTTTCCAGTCCACTCAGTCGTGCATCCAATTCAGCAATGACGTTTGAATTACGAATCACCAAATCTTGTAGAGTTTTGACATCGGCCTCGAGTGTCCTCGCAATGTCCCGTATCGTAGCTTCAAGTGCATTAACCAACAACTGACTACTCTCATTCATTTATTTGCGCATGTTCTTAATGATAGTTCGGGGTTTCCTTTGTAACGCACTTACAGTGATGGCGTCATCTTCTCCTTCCGGATTTGCAACGTTACACAGTCGTTTGTGCCCCAAGTCACAATGACCATCTGCGGTAATTCTAAAGCCAATCCCGGCTCGACCTGGACGACCTTGCTTACTGTGGAGTACACTCCTTCTTGAATGACGTCTAAACACATCGACACTCATGATGAGAATGCGTAAATTCTCCGATGTCGAGTTAATAAATGATTTCAGCTTCGCGCAATTCCTCAATAATCGATATAATTTCATTTGCATGTGATAAGTTTCCGGCTGCTTGGGATTCCAGAAGCAAGCGAAGACGATCCACTAGCTCGTTTGGATTATCCCAATAAATATAGTCAAAATGGGTGTTTTTTCTAGCTGGCTTATACTTTGGCATACCCTGTCCCACATGATGATCGACTATATTTGCGATATATGTGTTAAATTTGTGGCTGGTGTTACGTTGTATAGCCTCACTAGGCTCATACAATTTTTGTGCGCATTCGTCGAGATTACAATCTTTTCGTAGTTTTTCAAATCATCCGGTGTGAGGGTTTCGACATTAGGCACTTTTTTAAACAACAGCTCCGTTAATCCAACAGTTTTCGCATAACTCACATCTCCCACACGAATATGTTGAGAGTCGAAAATTATCGGAGAATTGCAAATCATTAATTTGTTGTTAGCGAGATTTCGCACACCATATAATACATCCAAGCTTGCCTTTCTATTTGTTTGTAATAGCAGGAGATATTCGCTGATCAGCTCATTGACATTGTGCGAGTCATCATCCTCATATATCAATTTAAACGAATCTTGTGTTTCACTCTTCAAGGAATCATGTGCCTCATTTTGATGGTTCACACTATTTAACGCATCTTCTTTTTCTTCTTCAACATTATCACCCACTTTTTCATCCTTAATTTCCTCCTTCACCACCTCACCGTTTTTATACGACAACAATTTTACCAATGGCCCCACTATAGGCTTAAAGACATCCTGCATTCTCTGCTGATCGCTATATTTCCCAAGTTTCATCATCCGATGCTTTCATCGATTGCATTGCTCGCCTTGGCAATTTCACGCAATATATCCTTTTCACGCAACAATTGTTCGCTCTTCATATTGTCACTAGCACGGCATGCGCAATACTGTCTCTTCAACCACCAGCGATGAGTCATTTATCAATGGTGAGAAAATGATCAAAACCTTGTCTATATCGACCTCCGTTAATATCGCTACCCTTGTCAATCGTGATAAATGCATACTTGTCAGAATTCCAACATTTCACGAACATGTTTTCAAAGCACGTATAAGTCATATCCGTATTAACATTGTCATTGTACACGTGTTTGAGATTCATATCATCCTGCTTGAAAAGCACCACGAATTTTGCATTATCTCTCACGAGATGTTTGGGGATACGAGTGTACGTCTGACAAAGATAAAAACTGTCAACAATCTCGTGTCGTCCCATGGAAAAGAAGGCCCGAACATTATCCTGCTTTTCACATGCTATGTCATCAAAGATGAATATAGAGTTGGATCGTGCATCACTTGGTGCTATCACTTGTTCATGCGCCTCGAATGGATGATATTCAACTCCACTCACAGGTTCGCGTAGGTGTTCAAGCAACTTATACTTTGGCTGCTTCAGCGATTTAGAATACAAGTAAATGTTCTCAAATCTCAAACCATTCGGATGGATGATGAGAGTGAGCAAAGCGTTGGTTTTCCCACAATTCGATGGACCGCAAAACAATGAACGTATGCTATCCGGCAATAAATTCCCATGGCGTTTCTTTTTCCCTCCGCGGTCTTCGACAAACTCGTCGAAATTTATCACGGGAAGTCCGCCTCCGATAGTTTGTTTTCTGGACGTCATCTCACATACGACTAACGGCGAAATCATATATATAGGCTTCTTATAGGGATTATCCGTCAGTCGCGTATTGTCTTTAGACATGATTGTGCATGGGAAGAGTGGTAAAGGTTTGGTCAATCGCCTAATCAACAAACTCCCCATTGAACTACATTTGCCTGGCTATCAGTATTGTGGACCAGGCACAAAGTTGGCCAAGCGCCTTGCTCGTGGTGATCCGGGCATTAATCCATTAGATACGGCTTGCAAACAACACGATATTGCGTATTCGAAAAATCCGGATAATCTTGTTGCGAGACATTTGGCGGATAAAGTGTTGGCTGAACAGGCTAGGCAACGTGTAACCGCGAGAGACGCTAGTATCGGTGAAAAAGTACCAAAAATTTGGTATGGGAATGAAGGCCCGCGAGGGTGGCGTTTGCTTGAAAAAGATGATTGGCGCTGCAAAGAAAACAATGATTCAAAGTAATGATCCGCATAAGATTATCAAATCAGCTCTAAAGGGTGCTCGTGCAGCGGTAAAGTTGCAAGGTGGTAAAGTACGCACACCTCGCGTTCTACCTGTACCCCATAAAATTGGTGGTTTATTGCCTTTCCTCGTGGCCATTTTTGCGGGTCTTAGCTTTGTCGGGTGATGCGGCTAGTATAGTTAAAGCTGTAAATGCTGCTCAAGCAGCTAAGCGTGAATTGGATGAAAGTAAGCGTCATAATCGAACAATTGAAGCAATTGCATTAGGTCGGGGTCTACATCTGAAACCGTATAAGCAGGGATTGGGCCTTCATATCAAGCCAAAAAACTAGAAGTGACGCTACCTCACCGACCCCTCACCTACCGCGACCTACTCAACTCCGCAAAAATCCTAAAGATTCCACATTTTCGTGGAGCTTACATGCGCGATACATTGCCAGCGAGCGGACCTCTCATATGTGAAGCAGCAATTGTAAATTTGGATGAAAATGTCGGTCCTGGAACGCACTGGGTCGCTTACAAAAAGACCGGATGGAAAGTCGTGTACTAGTTTCGGCAATCTTCCACCACCATCCGAACTCATAAGATATTTCCGTGTCGGTAGCGTTAATTATAATTACACTAGATATCAGGAATATGATACGATTGAATGTGGACAATTGTGTCTCAAGTTTCTTTGTCAGTAGATGCAGCACAAAAACCAGATACACTATATACAGGGTGACAATTTTAATGTGGCCATGCTTTTTTTGAGGGCCTTGCGCGAAGATTTTGGGTCTGAAAAAAATATGATTTTGAATGGTTTTTCGAGCCTTTTTCGAAAAAAAATACGGCAGATTTTTGTCTTGAAAAATGTACGCCAGAAGAAATAAGGCATTGCGAAAAAAAACGCAAAATACATTCCGAGCACATGAGATTGAAGTTTTTTAAATTCCGCATACAATGCACCCCGGAAAACTTGATTTGCGCCCGCCATTATGGTGGAAAAAATTGTTAAAAATACGCCGTAAAGTGGCAACTTGCGTGAAACAAGCGATTTAAGTCAGACGCGATCGTGCTATGGGATGTCCTAGCTTGGTACGTTACAGCTGCAACTTCCGAATGTTCGGCTGTCACAAGAAGGTGGTTGAGAATCCCTTGACCCGCGAATGAGCTAAGGGATCTGAATTTGTACCCATCCGAGTCCATTGCAGAGAATATGGTCAATTTCGAAAAAGTTCGAAAATTCCATGTACTGCAAATAATATTTTGAATAATTTGGAATTCGTTTCCAGCTTTTGGACACATCATTTTGAAAAAAAAAACTTTAACACAGATTAGGGAAAATTTACAGACTTTTTCCTATTACGCGTATTATTTTTCCCACATTCATTACTGCGAGCATTGTGTGAGCGTGTGCGTGCATGAGGATGCACGAGTGCACACGCGCGTGTGCGTAATGTGGACATTTGCCACGTTTCGAGCGCGCTCTGAACTCGGGTTCGGAGAGCACGCTACGCGGTTCGGTCCGAACGCATCGTCAAACGTCAAAACGCGTTATTTGACGTTTCGGATTAGTGAGCTGATATTGTCAGCTGATACCATCTTGGATATGCAGATTTAGCGCACACACGTCGAACTGTCGTCGAAACGCCAAATTTGACGCGTGATTTGACGTTTCATCAATCGTCTGCTATTAATTTCTGACATCTTGGGCAAATGGGGAGCACGCGCATTGAAGGTTTGCCGAAATGCACTGTTTGGCGCGTGATTTGATATTAGGTGATATCGCCGGCCATGATTGTTTGCCATTTTGGATGTGCAAAATCATGATTCGAGACGGCGAGCGATTATCTCTAGAGTTATTTAACATTTCGATTCGAATAAAAATCTACAGTACGTGTCTTTGTCTTTTTTTGCGTTCACAAAACGTAAATGAAAACACAACTACGTACTGGAAAAAGGTGTTTTTAATGATTAATTGAAAAGTACCGAACATCGGAACAAAAACAAGTTTGGTATTTTTTCAGACAAGTTGACTGTGCCTCTACCTGGAGCGCCGATTCGATTTCTATCTACGCAATAAATAATTAATACATGTCTGCGATGGTTCTGAAGGCGTAAACCAGTTATTCCATAATGATGATCATGGTTCTGGGGGATGGGTTCGGAAATCCCCGATATGACTGTCCCGAGCTTATGTTCGCTTTTACCTTACTTTCGGTTATTTTGCGTCAAAGGGTATCGAGACGCTCGGTGGACGGTTTCAAGCGCATTTGTTGATTGACAAAGGTAAAAGCAATGGTGATGGTGGTTCTGGGGAATTCGATACGCCACATGGACGACGATTATGAGCGCATTTATTAATAAAAATAAAAGCAATGATTGTGATGATTCTGGGGTACCCGATTGGACATGCCTGATATGACGGCATCGAGTTCTTCTCTGCTTTTACCTTTCTTTCAGTCATATCGCATCGAATAAAATGACGAAGATTTGGGGATGATAACAGGCGCATTTGTTAATAAACAAAGGTAAAAGCAATGATTGTGTCGATTCTGGGTGACCCAATTGGACAGGCCTGATATGACGGCATCGAGTTCTTCTCTGCTTTTACCTTTCTTTCTCTCATATCGCATCAAATACACTGACGACGATTTGAAGACGATTACAGGCGCATTTGTTAATAAAAAAAGATAAAAGCAATAATTGTGCTCATTCTGGGGGACCCGAATGGACATTACTAACATGACGGCATCGAGTTCTTCTCTGCTTTTACCTTTATTTCTGTTATATTGCTTCAAATACAATGACGACGATTTGAGGATGATTTCAGGCGCATTTGTTAATAAAAAAAAGGTAAAAGCAATGATTGTGATGAATCTGGGGAACCCGAATGAATATTACTAATATGACGGCATCGAGTTCTTCTCTGCTTTTACCTTTGTTTCTGTCGTATCGCATCAAATACAATGACGACAATTTGAGGATGATTTCAGGCGCCTTTGTTAATAAAAAAAAGGTAAAAGCAATAATTGTGATGAATCTAGGGGACCCGAATGAATATTACTAATATGACGGCATCGAGTTCTTCTCTGCTTTTACCTTTGTTTCTGTCGTATCGCATCAAATACAATGACGACGATTTGAGGATGATTACAGGCGCATTTGTTAATAAAAAAGATAAAAGCAATAATTGTGCTCATTCTGGGGGACCTGAATGGACATTACTAATATGACGGCATCGAGTTATTCTCTGCTTTTACCTTTATTTCTATCATATCGTATCAAATACAATAACGACGATTTAAGGATGATTACGGGCACATTTCTTAATGAACAAAGATAAAAGCAATGATTGTGATGAATCTGGGGGACCCGAATGAACATTGCTAATATGACGGCATCGAGTTCTTCTCTGCTTTTACCTGTATTTCTGTCATATTGCTTCAAATACATTGACGACAATTTGAGGATGATTTCAGGCGCCTTTGTTAATAAAAAAAAGGTAAAAGCAATAATTGTGATGAATCTAGGGGACCCGACTGGGCATTGCTAATGTGACGGCATCGAGTTCTTCTCTGCTTTTACCTTTATTTCTGTCATATCGCATCAAATACAACGACGATAATTTGAGGATGATTTCGGGCGCATTTGTTAATAAAAAAAGGCAAAAGCAATGATTGTGATGAATCTGGGGGACCCGAATGGATATTACTATTATGACCTCATTGAGTTCTTCTCTGCTTTTACCTTTATTTCTGTCATATTGCTTCAAATACTATGACGACGATTTGAGGATGATTTCAGGCGCATTTGTTAATAAAAAAAAGGTAAAAGCAATAATTGTGCTCATTCTGGGGGACCCGAATGGGCATTGCTAATATGACGGCATCGAGTTCTTCTCTGCTTTTACCTTTATTTCTGTCATATCGTATCAAATACAATACCGACGATTTAAGGGTGATTACGGGCACATTTCTAAATAAACAAAGATAAAAGCAATGATTGTGATGAATCTGAGGGACCCGAATGAACATTGCTAATATGACGGCATCGAGTTCTTCTCTGCTTTTACCTGTATTTCTGTCATATCGCATCAAATACAATAACGAGGATTTAAGGATCATTACGGGCGCATTTCTTAATAAACAAAGATAAAAGCAATGATTGTGCCGATTCTGGGGGACCCGAATGGACATTACTAATATGACGGCGTCGAGTTCTTCTCTGCTTTTACCTTTATTTCTGTCATATTGCTTCAAATACAATGACGACAATTTCAGGATGATTTCAGGCGCATTTGTTAATAAAAAAAGGTAAAAGCAATGATTGTGATGAATCTGGGGGAACCGAATGGATATTACTAATATGACGGCATTGAGTTCTTCTCTGCTTTTACCTTTATTTCTGTCATATTGCTTCAAATACTATGACGACGATTTGAGGATGATTTCAGGCGCATTTGTTAATAAAAAAAGGTAAAAGCAGTGATTGTGATGAATCTGGGCGACCCGAATGGGCATTGCTAATATGACGGCATCGAGTTCTTCTCTGCTTTTACCTTTCTTTCAGTCATACCGCATCGAATAAAATGACGAAGATTTGGGGATGATAACAGGCGCATTTGTTAATAAACAAAGGTAAAAGCAATGGTTGTGTCGATTCTGGGCGACCCAATTGGACAGTCCTGATATGACGGCATCGAGTTCTTCTCTGCTTTTACCTTTCTTTCTGATATATCGCATCAAATACACTGACGACGATTTGATGACGATTACAGGCGCATTTGCTTTTACCTTTTTTTATTAACAAAGGCGCCTGAAATCATCCTCAAATTGTCGTCATTGTATTTGAAGCAATATGACAGAAATAAAGGTAAAAGCAGAGAAGAACTCGATGCCGTCATATTAGCAATATCCATTCGGGTCCCCCAGAATGAGCACAATTATTGCTTTTATCTTTTTTTAATAACAAATGCGCCTGTAATCACCCTCAAATCGTCGTCATTGTATTTGATGCGATACGTCAGAAATAAAGGTAAAAGTAGAGAAGAACTCGATGCCGTCATACTAGCAACATCCATTCGGGTCTTCCAGAATTCGCACAATCATTGCTTTTATCTTTGTTTGTTAAGAAATGCGCCTGTAATCATCCTTAAATCGTCGTCATTTTATTTGATCCAATATGACAGAAATAAAGGTAAAAGCAGAGAAGAACTCGATGCCTTCATATTAGCAATGTCCATTCGGGTCCCCCAGAATGAGCACAATTATTGCTTTTATCTTTTTTATTAACAAATGCACCTGTAATCATCCTCAAATCGTCGTCATTGTATTTGATGCGATACGACAGAAACAAAGGTAAAAAGCAGAGACGAACTCGATGCCGTCATATTCGCAATGTCCATTCGGGTCCCCCAGAATGAGCACAATTATTGCTTTTATCTTTTTTTATTAACAAATGCGCCTGTAATCATCCTCAAATCCTCGTCGTTGTATTTGATGCGATAAGACAAAAATAAAGGTAAAAGCAGAGAAGAACTCGATGCCGTCGTACTAGCAATGTCCATTCGGGTCTTCCAGAATTTGCATAATCATTGCTTTTATCTTTGTTTGTTAAGAAATGCGCCTGTAATCATCCTTAAATCCTCGTCGTTGTATTTGATGCGATACGACAAAAATAAAGGTAAAAGCAGAGAAGAACTCGATGCCGTCATACTAGCAATGCCCAGTCGGGTCCCCTAGATTCATCACAATTATTGCTTTTACCTTTTTTTATTAACAAAGGCGCCTGAAATCATCCTCAAATTGTCGTTAATTTATTTGAAGCAATATGACAGAAACAAAGGTAAAAGCAGAGAAGAACTCGATGCCATCATATTAGTAATATTCATTCGGGTTCCCCAGATTCATCACAGTCATTGCTTTTACCCTTTTTTTATTAACAAATGCGCCTGATATCATACTCAAATCGTCGTCATTGTATTTGAAGCAACATGACAGAAATAAAGGTAAAAGCAGAGAAGAACTCGATGCCGTCATGTTAGTAATGTCCATTCGGGTCCCCCAGAATGAGCACAATTATTGTTTTTATCTTTTTTTATTAACAAATGCGCCTGTAATCGTCTTCAAATCGTCGTCAGTGTATTTGATGCGATATGACAGAAAGAAAGGTAAAAGCAGAGAAGAACTCGATGCCGTCATATCAGGCCTGTCCAATTGGGTCCCCCAGAATCGACACAACCATTGCTTTTACCTTTGTTTATTAACAAATGCGCCTGTTATCATCCCCAAATCTTCGTCATTTTATTCGATGCGATATGACAGAAATAAAGGTAAAAGCAGTGAAGAACTCGATGCCGTCATATTAGCAATGCCCAGTCGGGTCCCCTAGATTCATCACAATTATTGCTTTTACCTTTTTTTATTAACAAATGCGCCTGAAATCATCATCAAATCGTCGTCATTATATTTGAAGCAATATGACAGAAATAAAGGTAAAAGCAGAGAAGAACTCGATGCCGTCATATTGGTAATATTCATTCGGGTTCCCCAGATTCATCACAGTCATTGCTTTTTCCTTTTTTATTAACAAATGCGCCTGAAATCATCCTCAAATCGTCATCATTGTATTTGAAGCAATATGACAGAAATAAAGGTAAAAGCAGAGAAGAACTCGATGCCGTCATGTTAGTAATGTCCATTCGGGTCCCCCAAAATGAGCACAATTATTGCTTTTATCTTTTTTTATTAACGAATGCGCCTGTAATCGTCTTCAAATCGTCGTCAGTGTATTTGATGCGATATGACAGAAAGAAAGGTAAAAGCAGAGAAGAACTCGATGCCGTCATATCAGGCCTGTCCAATTGGGTGCCGCAGAATCGACACAACCATTGCTTTTACCTTTGTTTATTAACAAATGCGCCTGTTATCATCCCCAAATCTTCGTCATTTTATTCGATGCGGTATGACTGAAAGAAAGGTAAAAGCAGAGAAGAACTCGATGCCGTCATATTAGCAATGCCCATTCGGGTCGCCCAGATTCATCACAATCACTGCTTTTACCTTTTTTTATTAACCAATGCGCCTGAAATCATCCTCAAATCGTCGTCATAGTATTTGAAGCAATATGACAGAAATAAAGGTAAAAGCAGAGAAGAACTCAATGCCGTCATATTAGTAATACCCATTCGGGTCCCCGAGATTCATCACAATCATTGCTTTTACCTTTTTTTATTAACAAATGCGCCTAAAATCATCCTCAAATTGTCGTCATTGTATTTGAAGCAATATGACAGAAATAAAGGTAAAAGCAGAGAAGAACTCGACGCCGTCATATTAGTAATGTCCATTCGGGTCCCCCAGAATCGGCACAATCATTGCTTTTATCTTTGTTTATTAAGAAATGCGCCCGTAATGATCCTTAAATCCTCGTTATTGTATTTGATGCGATATGACAGAAATACAGGTAAAAGCAGAGAAGAACTCGATGCCGTCATATTAGCAATGTCCATTCGGGTCCCCCAGATTCATCACAATCATTGCTTTTATCTTTGTTTATTAAGAAATGTGTCCGTAGTCGCCCTTGAATCGTCGTTATTGCATTTGATACGATATGACAGAAATAAAGGTAAAAGCAGAGAAGAACTCGATGCCGTCATATTAGCAATGACCAGTCGGGTCCCCTAGATTCATCACAATTATTGCTTTTACCTTTTTTTATTAACAAAGGCGCCTGAAATCATCCTCAAATTGTCGTCAATGTATTGGAAGCAATATGACAGAAATACAGGTAAAAGCAGAGAAGAACTCGATGCCGTCATATTAGCAATGTCTATTCGGGTCCCCCAGATTCATCACAATCATTGCTTTTATCTTTGTTAATTAAGAAATGTGCCCGTAATCATCCTTGAATCGTCGTTATTGTATTTGATACGATATGACAGAAATAAAGGTAAAAGCAGAGAAGAACTCGATGCCGTCATACTAGCAATGTCCATTCGGGTCTTCCAGAATTTGCATAATCATGGCTTTCATCTTTGTTTGTTAAGAAATGCGCCTGTAATCATCCTTAAATCGTCGTCATTTTATTTGATCCAATATGACAGAAATAAAGGTAAAAGCAGAGAAGAACTCGATGCCGTCATACTAGCAATGTCCATTCGGGTCTTCCAGAATTTGCACAATCATTGCTTTTATCTTTGTTTGTTAAGAAATGTGTCTGTAATCATCCTTAAATCGTCGTCATTTTATTTGATCCAATATGACAGAAATAAAGGTAAAAGCAGAGAAGAACTCGATGCCGTCATATTAGCAATGCCCAGTCGGGTCCCTTAGATTCATCACAATTATTGCTTTTACCTTTTTTTTATTAACAAAGGCGCCTGAAATCATCTTCAAATTGTCGTCATTGTATTTGATGCGATACGACAGAAACAAAGGTAAAAGCAGAGAAGAACTCGATGCCGTCATATTAGTAATATTCATTCGGGTTCCCCAGATTCATCACAATCATTGCTTTTACCTTTTTTTTTATTAACAAAGGCGCCTGAAATCATCCTCAAATCGTCGTCATTGTATTTGAAGCAATATGACAGAAATAAAGGTAAAAGCAGAGAAGAACTCGATGCCGTCATGTTAGTAATGTCCATTCGGGTCCCCCAGAATGAGCACAATTATTGCTTTTATCTTTTTTTTATTAACAAATGCGCCTGTAATCGTCTTCAAATCGTCGTCAGTGTATTTGATGCGATATGAGAGAAAGAAAGGTAAAAGCAGAGAAGAACTCGATGCCGTCATATCAGGCCTGTCCAATTGGGTCACCCAGAATCGACACAATCATTGCTTTTACCTTTGTTTATTAACAAATGCGCCTGTTATCATCCCCAAATCTTCGTCATTTTATTCGATGCGATATGACTGAAAGAAAGGTAAAAGCAGAGAAGAACTCGATGCCGTCATATCAGGCATGTCCAATCGGGTACCCCAGAATCATCACAATCATTGCTTTTATTTTTATTCATAAATGCGCTTATAATCGTCGTCCATGTGGCGTATCGAATTCCCCAGAACCACCATCACCATTGCTTTTACCTTTGTCAATCAACAAATGCGCTTGAAACCGTCCACCGAGCGTCTCGATACCCTTTGACGCAAAATACCCGAAAGTAAGGTAAAAGCGAACATAAGCTCGGGACAGTCATATCGGGGATTTCCGAACCCATCCCCCAGAACCATAATCATCATTATGGAATAACTGGTTTACGCCTTCAGAACGATCGCAGACATGTATTAATTATTTATTGCGTAGATAGAAATCGAATCGGCGCTCCAGGTAGAGGCACGGTCAACTTGTCTGAAAAAATACCAAACTTGTTTTTGTTCCGATGTTCGGTACTTTTCAATTAATCATTAAAAACACCTTTTTCCAGTACGTAGTTGTGTTTTCATTTACGTCTTGTGAACGCAAAAAAAGACAAAGACACGTACTGTAGATTTTTATTCGAATCGAAATGTTAAATAACTCTAGACATAATCGCTCGCCGTCTTGAATCATGATTTTGCACATCCAAAATGGCAAACAATCATGGCCGGCGATATCACCTAATATCAAATCACGCGCCAAACAGTGCATTTCGGCAAACCTTCAACGCGCGTGCTCCCCATTTGCCCAAGATGTCAGAAATTAATAGCAGACGATTGATGAAACGTCAAATCACGCGTCAAATTTGGCGTTTCGACGACAGTTCGACGTGTGTGCGCTAAATCTGCATATCCAAGATGGTATCAGCTGACAATATCAGCTGACTAATCCGAAACGTCAAATAACGCGTTTTGACGTTTGACGATGCGTTCGGACCGAACCGCGTAGCGTGCTCTCCGAACCCGAGTTCAGAGCGCGCTCGAAACGTGGCAAATGTCGACATTACGCACACGCGCGTGTGCACTCGTGCATCCTCATGCACGCACACGCTCACACAATGCTCGCAGTAATGAATGTGGGAAAAATAATACGCGTAATAGGAAAAAGTCTGTAAATTTTCCCTAATCTGTGTTAAAGTTTTTTTTTCAAAATGATGTGTCCAAGAGCTGGAAACGAATTCCAAATTATTCAAAATATTATTTGCAGTACATGGAATTTTCGAACTTTTTCGAAATTGACCATATTCTCTGCAATGGCCTCGGATGGGTACAAATTCAGATCCCTTAGCTCATTCGCGGGTCAAGGGATTCTCAACCACCTTCTTGTGACAGCCGAACATTCGGAAGTTGCAGCTGTAACGTACCAAGCTAGGACATCCCATAGCACGATCGCGTCTGACTTAAATCGCTTGTTTCACGCAAATTGCCACTTTACGGCGTATTTTTAACAATTTTTTCCACCATGATGGCGGGCGCAAATCAAGTTTTCCGGGGTGCATTGTATGCGGAATTTAAAAAACTTCAATCTCATGTGCTCGGAATGTATTTTGCGTTTTTTTTTCGCAATGCCTTATTTCTTCTGGCGTACATTTTTCAAGACAAAAATCTGCCGTATTTTTTTTCGAAAAAGGCTCGAAAAACCATTCAAAATCATATTTTTTTCAGACCCAAAATCTTCGCGCAAGGCCCTAAAAAAAAGCATGGCCACATTAAAATTGTCTATAGGGGGAAATGACGTGGAGAATTCAGTTGTCAATTTACCAGCATCATGGATGAAAGTTTAACATTGACCATATCTGGCTCATCGTCCATACTCGAGGCGCAATACTTTCCCCCCATCGAACTCTCGCCACACAAAAATTATACTCTCGGTCTCGTGGAAATGTTAACCTTCAACTCTATTCCCAATATCGACGTTGACCACGATAAACTTTACGTGGGAGATGAGGTGTTGACGATACCTACGGGTAGTTATGAAATAGAGGATATTGAGATGTTTGTACAAGCAGAGCTCTCGCGTAAAAACATCAGCATCAGCATTAAACCCAACAATAACACGCTACGCAGTGAGATCGAGTGTGATCGTGATGTAAATTTTGAGCCTAAATATTATATTGGGCATCTACTAGGCTTCACCGCGCGCAAATTGGAAGCCAGTAAAAGACACGAATCCGATCTTCCAGTAGCCATTCTCAAAGTGAACGCTCTATCCGTTGAGTGCAACATTACCGCTGGTGCCTATATTAACGGACAAAAAGTACACACAATTCACGAATTTTTTCCATCTGTGCCACCGGGCTATAAGATCATTGAAGTTCCCTCCCACGTAATTTATCTCCCAATCACAAGCCGAACGATTGACACGATACGGCTTCGCATAGTGGATCAAGACGGTGATTTGGTAAATTTCCGCGGTGAAGTAATCACCATACGCTTGCATATAAAGTCGTGATGGGCATTGTTTTCAACATATCTTCCAATAACAATAAACGGCCGTGGATAAAAACAATCAGTCGTCGACCAGCGTCCAAAGTGCTAGCACCTCAAAACGTGCTACTCTTGAAGAGTTTGGGTCTCAAAGTGCGTGGCGAAAGCGTGTCAAAACTTGTTTAGTCTGTGCTCTGTGCATCTGTTGCGTGAAATGGAAAAAGAAATTGTAAACATTCAGGCGCCCGTGGTCTTTGATGAATCCATCATCCATTGTGAGATTTACGCTCATCAGCCATATGCATCTTCAACCTTCAATAACAGCGATGAAGTCCGTAATGCCATCCAACATCAAGACCTCTCAATCCTGCCAAGCAAGAGTTCCCTACACATATGTGGGAAATTATCCAAGCGTGATGGGGCGCCAACCACTGCTACAAGTCTCGTCAATAATGCCATTTGTCATTTGTTTGAGGAAATGCGATACGAGTTGAATGCCATAGAAATCGATCGTAATAAGAATGTCGGCATTACGAGTGTAATTAAGGGATATTCATCTCTCTCACCGGCCAAAAGTTCTATGTTCGAGAACACTGGATGGCTCGATCTCGAAAAGACCAAGCAGATTGTAGATGTATCGGGAAACTTTGATGTCTGTATACCGCTCAGCATGCTCCTCGGATTTGCCGAAGATTATCGGAAAATTGTCGTAAATGTCAAGCACGAGTTGATTCTCACGAGATAAAAGACCGACGACAATGCCATTGTACAAACAGCGCCCGAAGACTATGAACTCGCATTGCATAAAATAAAATGGCTCGTGCCGAATGTGACAGTCTCAGATCAGCGAAAAATTCAACTGTTAAAGTTTCTCGCCAAAGACGCACCAATCTCCATGAGTTTCCAAACATGGGAACTGTATGAATATCCATTGCTGCCTGCCACCTCTAAGCACGTGTGGTCTGTGAAAACTTCGAATCAGCTGGAGAAGCCACGATATGTCATACTCGCGCTGCAGACGGAACGGAAAAATAAGAAACAACACAATGCGACCCACTTTGATCATTGTAACCTGAGCGATGTCAAGCTATACCTCAACTCGCAATGTTATCCATATAGAAATTTGAATTTGAACATTGATCAAAATCAATATGCTCTTCTCTACGAGATGTATGCAAACTTTCAACCGACCTATTACAACAAAGAGGCTGAACCATGGCTGAACAGGGTGGAATTTTTAGAAAAAGCCCCCCTCGTTGTCATTGACTGCTTAAAACAAAACGATTCGCTCAAGTCCGGCCCTGTTGACGTGCGCCTTGAGTTTGAATTGAAAAACAAGATTCCGCCGCATACTTCAGCGTACTGTTTGACCCTCCATGATCGTATTGTCGAGTACAATCCGATCAGTGGTGGAGTTAAAAAATTGGTATAAAACGATGCCAATGATTCGCGTCCACTTCAGTCAGCATGGAGCTTATCGTTGATGTGCAGGGCTTCAAGAGACCCGTCAACGAATTTGTCCTGACGGAGATGTCCATCGTCAAACTCCGCGAGAAGAATGCTGAACCACTGACGCTCGCCTTCGACGCACCATTTGCATGGGACTCTTCACCGGCCAAGTACAACATGACAAACAAGTGGCTCGAACGCAATTTCCATGGAATACGATGGGATCACAGCGGCATACCATACGAGGCAGCTAGAAAGACAATTCGAGAACTCTTGCATGGAGCTCCTACGATCTATGCGAAGGGATTCAAGAAATGCGCATGGCTATCAAGATTCACGGATCCCGCGACAAACGTCATCGACTTGGAGACTCTGAACTGTCCATCGCTGCAGAAGCTGCCGAAAATCACAAACTCCAAATGCTCCCATCATCCCTTCAACACGAACTGCGCCCATGAGAATGTAAATTCTGTGAAAAGCTGGTTAAGCGTATATGAAGCGCGAGCGAGGGATTTTTTTAATGAATAAAAAACATTTCGATGAAAATGTCATTTGTATTCTTTATTCTACGACGAAAACATCCATCATTTACAATTCGACCAAACATATACATTTTTACATAGTCAGCACTTTGAAAAAAAAACTATGCGAACAGCCGTTCAACGGTGATGCCCAATTTTGTCTCCACGCTTGGAGACGATGGAATGCTGTTGTAGTTCCCATCACTGAGTTGACCAGTTGCAGCATACTCTCGATGATGTGGACAGCCGCTCGACGATGGTGTTCCAACGAATTTTTTTTTCCGCGTCCACCATATTTAGAGACGACGGAACTCGACACTGTTGTATTTTCCACCAATATACTGCATGCAGAGTTGTCCATCGCGTGTCACTTGCAGCATACTCTCGAGCATTGTCGGCTCTTGGTCGAAGGCCTTCACAAGTCGCGCCGGTAAGAAGACAGAGACCTCATCCGCGATGTCTGCGATGTAGCGTTCCCCAAATTTGGTTTCTACGGCCCTTATGTCGGAGATTAGTCGTTCTGACTTAACGGGGAGTTCCGACAGCTTCTTCGTTGGGAGGAATTCCGCCATCCGGCCGACTTTGTTGATACTCGAGAGATCCATTTTCCCCGCACTTTCAAAGTTCTTTTTTTTGGAGAGATGTTGATGGTGCAGTGGAATCGTGCAGTCTGAGCGTGGCCCACGAAATTATAAGCTCCCTCGTAAGCCTCCCACTCAAATTTTCAAACCTCTCCCCTCTTTTCCAATCGTGAAAAACAGGTTTGAACACGTTCGAAGAACCGTGGGAACCCCCCCCCCCTCCCGAAATGTTTTCATGCTCCCGAAAAACAGGTTCAAACACGTTCGAAGATTTCCGTATGTGGAGAATTTTCACAGCATTTTTTACACTCCCGACGTTGATGTGATCTTTCATCTGTGGCGTATTGTAATGCTCCAAGCATGGAAGATATGATATCACTTCACTGTCGTTCCGATGATGTTCTGGCAAACGATCCCACAATAAGCCAACATATTTACCCCAATATTTTAGGAGCAAGACCTTTGGAACCTGTTCGAGCTCGTTTTTGGTCAAGTCCAGGGGGTACTCGGCCGGATGCACTGCGTACACACGCGCACATGCGAACATCTTGACGTCATATTTCGGAATGGAGACCTCGACTTTTCAAGAGTGCAGCTGCGCTCACGTGGTCCACCCGCGGTCACAGCCTTTGATCTCTAAAGATTATAGTTTTATTCGAGGAACCTGTCAGGACCTGTCTCGAGTGTCGGCGAGCTTTGAGACGGGGCGGATGCAATTGACATTGTCTTTCGGAATGGAACCAGCTGCATGTCATAAGTAATGGGCTTTGAAAGGCGCCGCCCTTCATGTGGCGCCTAGCGTTTTCATATTACCGAAAATTTTCCGACCCATATATGGTTGTCACCCACGCACGCACGCACGCACGCACGCTTTCCCAAGAAACCTGTCAAGACCTGTCTGTCGGTGAGCTTTGAGACGGGGTGGATGCAATTGACATTATCTTTCGGAATTGAAACAGCTACACGTCATAAATAATGGGCTTTGAAAGGCCGCCCTTCACACACACACACACGCACGCACGCAGAAGTATAAATTTATCAAGTACTACTTGATACTCAATACTGTTATATCGAGTAAAAGAAAATTTGAGAACATTGAAAGAATGAGAAAAAATCGCAAGGATTGAGAGCGATTCGGATACAATCAAACAGAAAAGTGGATTTGAAAAAATCACAGGCAATTGGCAAGAATTGGAGAGGTTCCGAGAGAATTGATTGATTGATTGTGATTGAATTGATTTATTGTGCCTTAGTGACACTGGAAGGCAAATATACCAAAAAAGCATATGGCTAATACATAAAATACATAAAAATATAATAAAACCAAATATGAAATATAATATAATAAAAATACAAAAAAAAATATGAAATACATATAATACATAAAAAAATATATAATAAAGAATGAGAGAGTATTGGAGTGAATACTAAGATACAAACGGTAGGTTCTATAATATTTTATTAACTTTTTATAATTAATTCTTAACCGCACCCTTATGACGTTTTCAAAATTCATTCATATCGGCCATTCCGGTACGGCGCAAACTTTCGCTGCCCACGGCGCTTATACCCATATAGGGTCGCCTGTCGTAACAAAAATGCCAGCATTCAGCCATTAAACGGTTTGCTGATAATCGGCCAATAATTCGTCGACCAGCATTAGGGTACTGTAGACGGATGAACGGCTTGCCAGATCTATGCCAGCCTTTCGTGGGCCAATACTATCGCACCGATAATATGGCGGTCACCATTGGGGTATCGTAGGCGGATGAACGGCTTGCCAGATCTATGCCAGCTATTGGTGGGCCAATACCATCGCAACGATAATATGGCGATCAGCATTGGGGTATCGTAGGCGGATGAACGGCTTGCCAGATCGATTCCAGCCATTGATGGTATGTTTTTGGGAGTTTTGCAAATGCAGGTCGTTAAACTGTAATACGTAAAAAGAAGGGATACGGTTTCGAAAAGCATATCCCACTGATGAAGCTGAAATTTTGCACCAACCTTCTTTTCAATATTTTAGGAGAACCTTTAAAAGGATATTGGCGACTAGCAATAGTTTTCGATGTATCGTATATTGAAAGTTATTTATTGTACTGCGCTCCTACTATATTAAATAACCCAAGCAAACCCATCCCACATGGCAAGTGACATGCACGTACGGGCGAGCACTGTTTGCCAGGAAGCACCGCGGCCGGAGGAGTGGAGGGTATCTATCGGATATATAAATATACTCGTATGGCGTGAAATAATAAACTTTACAATGCGATATATCGAAAACTATTGCTAGTCGTCAAAAATCCGTTAACGGTTTCTCTTAGGATAATGAGAGGAAGTTCGGTGCAAAATTTCAGCTCGATCAGAGGAGTATGCTTTTCGGAACTTCACCCAAAACGAGCGAGTTATTTTTACAGCCTAACTGGACGAAAACAATTGTTGGTAAACTTTAATGTCACGAATAAAATTATCAGCATAAAAGTAAGGAACGAACAAACGATGGATTCTGTAAGTGTAATGGTTAAGTGGGTAGAGCGCTCGACACCAGAACGAAAGACGCAGGTTCGATCCCGATGAAAGGTAAAAACTTGAACAATGCAGAAAGCGTTTTTAATGCAATTATTCGATGTACATGGACATAAGTAAAGCATAAGAAAACAAAGAAGATACTACTAGAATTTTTATATTCATAATTTGTCAATTTTTTGTTTTTCATTCCCAGCAGAGACTCCGGCAGCCGTTGCTGGGCCAATATGGGCGTATGATATCAGGTTGATAAAAAAGTTTTGTCGCAAGAATTTTAAAAATGTCTTTTTACGTATTGACGCAATATGACATCGAGCGATGTCGAGAATATTCTAGAATGTTTTCTACCCTTGCGCGTGACAGGGTATAAAAGGGCGAGCGCGCGTTCTAGTGGACAGAAATGGCTTCGATCTCGCAGGAGCAACTTCGAGCGATCATTTTTTACGGGTGGCGCCGCGGCACGAACGCAAGCACAACTGCTAAAAATATACAGGATGCATTCAGCGAGAACGTAGTTTCTCATCGAACAGTCCAGCGTTGGTTCAATCGTTTTAAATCTGGAGACACAAGCCTTGAAGATCAGGAACGTTCCGGACGACCGTCGACCATCGATGATGAAATATTACTCCGCTGCATCAAAGAAAAACCGGAAGCAAGTACGCACGAGCTAGCATGAGAACTTGGCTGCACCCAACCGTCAATAGTCAATCACTTACACAACTTGGGATACAGGAAGGTTCTAGCTCAATGGATACCACACCTTCTCACCGACGACAATAAGCATTGTCGCGTGACCATCTGCCAGTCTCTCCTGCTTCGCCACCATCGCAAGGAGTTTTTAGAAGATCTTGTGACGGGAGATGAAAGCTGGGTCTTGTATGATAACAGAACGCGTTTAGCCTACTGGCTTCCTATCGGAGAAAAACCGCCACACCAACCGAAATTTGATCGTCACTCACAAAAGGTTTTGTTGTGCTGTTTCCGGGACGCAAAGGGAATGCTGTTTCACAATTTTCTCCCTGTAGGTAAGACGATCTCCTCTACACCATACATCGAGAATCTCCAGGAATTGGCAAAAGCTATAAGAAAAAAAAACGGCCAAGACGCGCGACTGTGCACCTTCTCCATGACAACGCGAGACCCCATGTCGCAAAGGAAACCCACAAAACAATCACTGAGCTTCACTGGAATACCGTTCCTCATCCACCATACTCTCCCGACATCGCGCCATCTGACTACCATCTGTTCAGACATTTGAAGGCATATTTGAGAAACAAAACTTTCGAAAACGTCGACGATCTCAGAAGGGATATTTCAAATTTCTTTGAGTTCCAGCCGCCGCAGTTTTGCGCAAAGGGAATAAATGAGTTGCCAACTAGATGGTCGAGTGTCATAGAAACCGATGGCGAATATATTGTTGATTAGAAATGTTTTGTATAAGATATATAAATAAATAAATTATATTGAAATTATTGCGACAAAACTTTTTTATCAACCTGATAGTTGGCCAAGTCAACCGGTGCGATGGTCTAGTGGTTAGCGTGCTCGCCACTAAACCAGCGGACCGGGAGGTCGCGGGTTCGAATCCCAGTCGCGTACATTTCGTCGTGAAATGTTTTTCTTCGGCATTTCGCGGCGAAATAAGACTAGTTCCACGACTGGGGGGCGAACTCGATGACCGGCTGTATTGGTATAGGTTTTCCGCAGTTTCCCTATACCCATGACAGAAATGTCATGATGAATATAATACAGAGGGGGAAGTCGGCTGCGGCCGCAAGAGGGGGAACAGGGGAAAGATGGAGAAGAAAAGGAGTAAACAGTAGAGGAAAGAACGGTCATAATGATGGGAAAGAATAGGTAACAAACGCGACAAGCGTGTACCTAAGGAAAAAACCAATAAAAAAAAAATAGTTGGCCAAGTCTTAGCAGCCAGTTATGGTTTACCATTAACAACCATGTATGGTGCGGATCTGGCCCGTTTACATAGCCATTACCGCGCCATCGTTTGTTCTCTGGCAACCGATCGTGGGCCATTACTGTGCCGATTGTAAAACCCTATTTGGGTACCAAGCAGCTCGGCTGCTGCCTGCGGAGGGTCACCAACGTTTTGCAAGAGCAAATGATGAAAAAAATCTCATCATTTTTATAATGTAGTCTTAAAGTAACCTATTAATAGACACCTGGTCTATTTCCAAATCGTTACGTCTTTTTTTTTCAGAAACGGCACATCCAATAGGGCACAATTTATTTTGAGACAAGCAAAATGTTGGTGAAAGTGGCGTTTTTTACGAGTATATTAGAATAGGAATCACACATACGGAAAAACGCGAATTACACTAATTAAATGCAAAAAGAATGACTAGGTATTTACATACATATTTATGACATAGTTATTTGAAGGATATTTTCAGTTTGTATTTTAGATGAACGATATAAGTTAATCTTTGCTTCTAAGCTCCTGCAATCAGGTGCAAAATGCATAGCTTACCCTCAGTTACCTTTAGTTTCCTTAGTAATGAATAAAACAAACAAATCTTACGCGGTGCCATCGCAGTCGTTTGCGGGATGCGTTGGAACGCATCCTCCACAAATTCGACCATTTCCTCGCGGAATCGTCCATCGTCTCGTTGCTGCTCCCGTTGCTGTTGCTCTCGTTGTTGCAGCTCTAGTTGCAATGCGGACAACTCCAGTTGTAGAGTTTTTTTCTTTATTTCCTCTTCTTTCCTTTTCATTTCCTCGGCTTTTATTTCTATTCTCTTTTTCAGTCTCGATTGTTTGCCCCTCAACGTGTTCGTCTTTTTTTCCCCTTAGAATATATTTCCCATTTCTGAAATTACAAAATCATTTTCAATAACAGTTTATCGTCAATGAGAAATCATTTTTACCGATAATTAAAGATTTATACGGTGATCAAGATTTCCGTTTTGGAATGTACTTTCGTTTCAAAATACATGGAAAATTATGAGACAGTAATGTCAAATGTATTATTTATTTCTAAGCAAATATGTTTTTCCACACCGTATTGAGAAACTTTATTATCGTGCAAAAAATAGAACGAAACATTTATCACACATTTTTCACACAAAAAGACATTCACACATTTTCGATCCCACAAAAAAGAACTAGGAAATGAAAAATATTTGTTTAATTTTCCGAAATCATGAAACTAGTTTGATAATTTTTCTCGGGCGTTAAGTGAAAAAGTAATTTTGAAAGAAAAACATTAGTGTTTGATAGTTATTATGAAGGTTATGAAGAGTTTTTTTTCAGATAAGGCGTTTGAATACCTCTATGATGTTTTCAAATTTCATTCGAAGCTATTTACCAATACTGCAGGGAAAAAATATTTTTGATTTTCCTTCCATTAATTTAAACAACGATTTGGATAAGGGTCCAAAACTTTTCGAATTTCAGTTAGTTATTCGTACTTAAAAAATCCCTATTTAAATAGCATTTAAATACCCGTCAAGGGCCGTTATACCTCTATGGCCTTTACGAATGGATCCCTATACATACTAGGGTGTTTAATTTTGCGGAAACAGTTTTTTGTTTGTTTTGTTCAAGTTGAAAATCTGATAATACATATTAAGGGACAACACCACTGTGACGGCTTCAAAAAATCCATTTTTTGAAAACCATCTAGAAAAATCTAAAATACATTTAAGATTAAGATGCCATTAGACCCAGGTCGAAAAAATAATTATTTTCGGAGATATTGAATATTTTGTGGAGCGGTGCAGCGCTCCGTGACGCTCGGGGTCCCGCGCAGCTGCGCGCCTCAGGGTCGGCAGGTATGCCGGGCCTTTCCCAGGTCCTGCGGGTGTTTCCCAGGTATTCTTTTGTCTCCCTTCACAAAAACTGGCTATTGTTATAAATATAGTTTCGAAAAAAAAGACATAGGTGGCGATAATTGAAAAATTTTCAAGACAGGTATAGGGATAGCGTCATAGCGTCAGTTTGCGAATAGAAGCGACGCTACTCGTGTCTAAACGCTCCGAATCGTTGCGTTTATAAATATCGAACGCTCAGAATTATTCTTTGCACATCGAAATGGATAATCCGAAAGTGTACGCGGGGAAAAAGGGAACAAAACGGAGCTATGTGATGAGGAGTCGAACGAAAATTTCGAATCAAAAACCTCCGAACCGTTATAGCTCCGAAAATAGTTCTGCAGAGTATGTGAGCACGTCGGCGAAAAAGTTAAAATCGTCGGACGATTTAGAGGTCGGTGTTACTAACGATTTCGGTTATCGTATAGTACACCTCGTCAATGCATTGAACATTATATCGACGTTAGTGAAGTGCAAAGTGTGTGATCGCGATATAAAGTTTACTGAAAAAAGTTTGCGCGGACTCGGATTTAAAATCGAGGTCGATTGCGGCCATTGTGAAAAAGTGCAAATCAATTCGTGTCCTATGATTGACAATGCATACGAAATAAATCGTCGGATCGTATTCAGTATGCGTCTTCTTGGCGTCGGTTTTAATGGCCTGATGAAGTTTTGTGCATTTATGGACCTACCGCGCCCCATATTTCAGTCTTTCTACGATCGATTCTTAAATTCGATTTCGATTGCCACTAAAGCTTTGAGCACAGTGAGCAAACAAAAGGCTGCTCTTGAGGAAGAGACAATTTCGTTGGAAAATGGGGTGGAGGACGAAATTATCGTTTCAGGCGACGGATCGTGGCGTAAGCGCGGTTTCAGCTCGCTTTTCGGCATAACATCCCTAATCGGCTGGTACACTAAAAAAGTGATCGACGTTATGGTGAAATCGAAATATTGCAAAGCTTGCGAGCATTGGGAAAAAAAGAAAGCACCGCGGAGTATTGGGAATGGAAAAGTACCCACGACGATGAGTGCCAGGCGAACCATAGCGGCTCCTCCGGAAAAATGGAAGCCGACTCAGCTGTCGAAATGTTTCAACGGTCTGAAGAGCTCTATGGCATAAAATATAAATATTATATTGGTGACGGCGATTCTAAAACGTTTCTGGGCATATCGAATAGCGATCCACACGACGGTTTCGAGATAAAAAAAAGAGTGCATTGATCATGTCCAAAAACGTATGGGGACGCGCCTCCGCGAAATCATGAAAAAACAAAAAGGATTGTCTGGCAGAATAAAGCTCACCGGAAAATTGATTGACGAGTTGAGCACATATTACGGCTTGGCTATTCGGAGGAACAGCGATGATGTTGAAAAAATGAGGAAGGCAATTTGGGCAACTATCAAACATAAAATATCCACAGATAGTGAGCCACAACATGACGATTGCCCAGAGGGAGCCGAGTCGTGGTGTTCGTGGCAGCGAGCGGTCGCAAGCGGTAATATTTCTGAATATCGCCATAAGCCGCCTCTTCCTGAGAAAGTATTGGAGGCAATTATGCCAGTCTTCGAAAATTTGAGCAGAGACGATTTGCTGCAGCGTTGTTTGGGCGGTTTCACGCAAAACAACAACGAAACAAATCAGTTTGGGCAATAGCCCCCAAGTTTCAGTCCGGCAGCAAAAAAAATCGTCGATATTGCAGCTGATGTCGCGGTATTATTATTCAATGATGGCCTGAGAAGCCTCATGAAAGTTTTGCAGACGTTGGGGATAACTATCGGCCCAAATTGTTTCAATTTTTGCGTTGAAACCGACGCAGCGCGGATCGAGCTGGCGGAGCGCTCGCTCACAGACGCTGCAAAAGAGGTAAGAAGAGCCTCTACAAGTTCGAGAAAAGATGCTAGGGACAATGACTTGCTTCTTGAAGGCCAGCTATATGGTGCCGGCATCGCTGATTAAAGGTAAAAATTTTTTTTTCAAATTTATCGCATAAATTAACAAACCTAAAACTTTGAACGCGTTTTTCTCAAAACCACTTTTTTGAGTGCGGCACGCAGCTGAACTCGAGCAATTTTTATCCGATCGACTTCAAATTTGGACTGCATCAATAAAACTAGATTATCGAAAGAAGTACATAGGATTTTTTCGATATCTCAATAATAAAAAAAGTTATAGCCTATTTTCGACGAGAAATTTTGCTCGAAAATCGTCCTTTAATTTCAAAAGCGTGCCTATTTTTTAAAAATCAATATTTTTTCAAATCCCTGTGTACTTCTCTTCAAAATATCATATTATTAACGAAAACACTCGGTATTTTTTTTCAGATCGACTTTGAAGAGAGTTCTGCTGCGTGCCGCGAACCACTGCAGAGGCAACAGTACCTGACGCGGGAACTTCCCCAGCGTCACCATGGGGCGTGAAAAATTTGAAAATTTTTTTTTTTATGTATCTTCAATAAACAACGAACAAAACAAAAAAAAATTCGAATATCACTTTTTTTCCCACAAAAAAAAATTCTTGAAAAATGGCAAAAAAACAGGGGGTCACAGTGGTGTTCTGCCTTAAACGAGAAATTTTGACGCACGTAAAAAAAATGTTGCTCAATTACAGACTTATCTTTTTGGAATATTCAATTTCCCATTTAAATAACATGGGGAAACATTTTCACAATCAACATAATTTTTCTCTGTCCACAATTTTTCGATAGAAAATGCACTTTACGGCTTTGTAGAGCATGGAATACTCTACAAAAAGTGCCCGAGAGTCAAACATGCACCAACAATATTTTCAGAGTTACAGACACAATAATAATTAATTTAAAAAAACGCGCGAAAAATTGAAAATATGAGAGAACATTAAAAACACATTATGTTCATTAAGGTGACCGTTATTTCCCAAGTTGACTTTTTCAGTTGGGTATGCTCCAAATCATTAGCTTACAACCTAAAAACAATGTTGGAAAAAAAATTCAAACGCTATTAAGGATGTTCTGGACCCACAATCCCATCAAAACCGAAATATAATGTGAATTCCGCGTACTTACCGACCATGTAAAAATCTGAAAAAAATTAGAGGTATAGCAGGTACCAAGTACATTGAGTTTACATAATAACAATATCAAAGAGTTATTAACAAATTAGTAAAAAAAACATACTTTGGATCAAATTTAGTGAACTTATTTTCATTTGATGTGAAATAAATTCGTTTATTTTTTCGAATACACATGAATTTATTCCAAATGTTTTCATCGTTTTGAAATTTCGTTAATTTAAACTTTCAAAGACCGTATAAACGAAGGGGTTTATTCAATCGAATAGAAATTTCTTGTGAGTAATAAGGAACCTTCGTATACCAGAATTATTAATAATTTGTAATTGTTTATGAATTTTTTTAAATTTGCAAAAGAAATTTCAAAACGATGGGAAAATTCCGTAAAAATGCATGTGTACTTGGACATATAAATGAATTTATTTCACATGAAAAGAAAACAAGTTCTCTAAATGTTTTCCAAAGTAATTTTTTTTTACTAATTTTTTAGTAACTTTTCGATATTGTTATTATTTGAAATTCATGTACTTGTTACCTTCTATTTCACTATTTTTTTTTTTTATTTTTACATGATCGGTGAGTACGCGAAATTCACATTCAGTTCACATTTCACATTTCGGTTTTGTTGGGATTGTGGGTCCAGAAGATCCTTAACCCTTGCCTAAATGACAATACTTTTCCCACGTAATTAACATGGGATTATCGCACTATTTACATTTCAATTTGTTTCTCGCTTATTATATTCATTAAATTTTTTCGAACTGTTAATTCTGTTTCAGCCATAATAGAAAAAAAAATTGTTCATTATATCAATAACATTTGATCGATTGTTCGGAAAGTTACAGCTATTTGAGAAAAAAAATTGTGATAATATCTTATCCGATGAAAACGTTGAGATCAAATTTGGCAGTAAACAGACGAATCACCGAATAAAATTGAATCCATCATACTACTAATTTGTTTCTGAGACTTCACTTCTATGACATGGATTACTTCACAACTTGAATTATGTTTAATGTTAATTTCATGATAAATTAGAAACGAAAAACTTTTTTTCGCTATCTTGGGTGTGATTTTTATTCTCAGATATCTATAATGCACGTATTTTCAGAAAACTTTTATACTAACTAATGAGTAATAAAGCGCGTATGTGTTATACAATTGCGAAAATTACAATGCACATTTAGGGAACTTATTTGTTTGTCGAAAATAGTGAACATGCGTAGTCATTTTAAACGGTACTTACCGGTTTCCTTTTTGATGTACTAAAAATATCACCGCTAATTACACTCGGGATTAGAGAAACATCTTCGTCGAACGTCACGAAGAGACTGTTATTACAGAGGAAACGTTTATGCTGTTCATTCATTCATTATTATTATTCGTTATTCTGTTTACTGCATCGTACTAAAGCATAGCCGTATCCCAAGCTACACTTGGGATGCCGTAACCCAAGTCACACTTGGGATACGGCATTGTGAAGAATATTCCGTAAAAATAAGAATGTTACCGGTTTCGAATAAATGATTTAGTACCGATTGAAATAGAATGAGAATTTTGCATACTTAGCTATGCTATAGAAATCTTTAAAAAAATGAATTCTATGTAAGATACTGAGCATAGTAATTTGCAATAATAACAATATCAAAAAATTATTTACAATTTAAAAAAAAATTTCAAAAATATTCATAAAACTTATTTTCTTCTCATGTCAAATTAGTTCGTTCATTTTTTTAAGGAGGTACACCAGCTTCATACAATGTTGCCATGCTAAACCATGGTCAAATTTCAAAATGGTGATAGATCAATAAAATTTGGTGCGTATATTCTTTAGTATTATATATGTCAATACAATTTTTTTCAGATTTTTTCATTGTGCCGTTATCGAATAATTGAACATTGAAGTTCACGTGTATAAGCATAGGGTTTTTATAGATATAGGTATATATTCCGGGTATAAGAATAAACGCTTGTGAATTATTTGTAACAAAACGGCACAACCAAAAAATCTGAAAAAATTTGTATCTACACGAATAATACTAAAGAATATATTCACCAAATTTTATTGATCTATCACCATTTTGCTGAAGCTGGTGTACCTCCTTAACAGGCTTGAACTTTTTCAAATTTTTTACGGTGAAATTCTGAAATTTTTGTTTTTAACTTTGAAAAAACTATAAAAAATCGAAAATTATTCATCATTTACGGTACATGGACGGTAATTTTTTTTAGCGTGGACGGTTTTCAAGTAATCATCCGAAAACCAACGAAAATTTTTTTTCAATATTTTTGCCCATCTTTAAAATGGTCTGTGGACTTCATTTTTTTTTATCATGCGACCATACAACTCTTTTACACAATTTAATCAGCTTCAATTTGACCTTTTAACGAGCTCCGTACGATGATTTGGCGCGGAGTAATCGTCGATCAAAGCAAAAAAGTCCATTTTATTTTGACAATCAATTACTCGGGAACTAATGACCGTACAGAAAATGAAAGTAGGGTTTTGGAAACTGCAAAACATTCTCTATGATATGCAATTAGTGACTGTTCATAAAAAAATGTTTGAAGTGATCCTGATGACTGAAAAAAAGTTGAAAATTGGCGAATTTAAGGATATTTCGAAAATTTGGTATGAGTTTGGATGTAATGCATGAATGAAGGATATGCCCCGAAGGTTCAAATTTATCGTTTCTGTCAAAAATCACTGTAACAAGCAATTTTTCGATTTTCATTCATTTTTTCAACTTCAAAATGTTTTTTTTTAGCAATAATGCGTAATTTATCTATTCAAAGACATCAATTACCAAGAAAAAAAATTCGAAAATAATTCAAATTAAAAAATAAATCCAAATTTTTAGTGTAGTTTTGAAAAAAACTTTTTTCTGTTTGTTAAGAAAAATTTTCGTTGGTTTTCGGATGATTACTTGAAAACCGTCCACGCTAAAAGAATGTACCGTCCAGAGCTGAAAATTAGACGCTTGAAGCTACAATTTCTTTTTTTTTAATTTTCTGTACGACCAGTTTTCTCCGAGTTATCCCTTGTTGAAAATCAGCCAAAAATTTGGAATTTTTTCAATATCCCTTAATTTGGGTGAGTAGTATATAATGATGAGAAAATTGTTGTGCTCTCCAATAAAATAAGAGTTGCGATCAGTATTTCGATTTTACTGACGTATAGTGTATATCATTAGGGTATTTCATTTTTATGCAACATTTTTTTTCTAATCAGAAATTTTTCTTAATAATATTCTATCATCAATAGGGGGATAGAAATTACTCATGTACATGATGTGCTTTTAACATCCTCCCATTTGTTCATTTTTTCGCTCATTTTTTGAGATTGATGATTGTCGTGTCTGTAACTCTCAAAGCATTGATGGGGCATGTTTGACTTTGGAAGAACTTTTTGTAAAGAATTTCACCCTCTACAAAGCCATGAAGTTTGTTTTTTATAAAAATTTGTGGACAGAGAAAAATTATGTTGAATGCAAACAATTTTTTTCCTACATCATAAGTGGAAAAATGAATATTTCAATGAGCTTAATCTGTAAATGAACTACACTTTTTTTTACTTACGTGAAAATTTCTCTTTTAATATGTAAGTATTATCAGTTTTTTAACTTGGACAAACCAAAGAAAATATTGTCTAAAGATGAAACACCCTCGTATCCATATACAGGCGCATACATGATTTGACACACACTAATCACAAATTAATAGAAGTAAAAAAATCCGGAATTTAACAATTTTTCTGTTATTAATAATTTTTAAGGAATCATAACTTATCCAGTGGTAACAAGATATCCAAAATTGTTGCTTGGTTTGAGAAAGTTCACAGACACCAATAAAATTTTTTTCGATGATTTGACCTTGAAGCTCTTTTAGCTTGATTTTTCCTCTTTAATTTTCGTGGTCGTAGAGCTTTGTGCGATTATTTTTTGCTGAGCTAATGTCGTTCAAATAATGAGGTCGCATCGGCTTAAAAATTTATGTTTACGAATTGACTTCTTTACTTCTTTATTTTACTTCTTTACTATTCCCGATGTACAGTATACATGTAAATCGATACGTTTTCTCTCAATTTGAAATGTATTTGCGGACATTAATATCACATGGAGGGAGACAAATTAGCTATACACTGATCGCAGCTTATGTTAAGTTGAAAAAGATTGAGAATTTGTTTACGATTTTTTTCGACGATTACATTTTAATATATAGCGTTTGTATTTAGCTACATTATAAGTGGCAGAGACCAGAATTAAAGCAAACTAATCTGTGCGATTAAAAAGAATCTTGCAACAGGGACGAAAACGCGAAACGTCCACCAAGAGCCGCTATAACACGATATTCAAGCAATATGAATCCAAGTGAGACCTTTTTACTTATCGTAGTTTAAGGAATATATTAAAACAGATACCCATAATCAATTACGTCAAATGGTTTCTATTGAATGATCAGACAGAACCGTAGACGAAAACGTGGAGGCTAACTTGCTTGAAATTGACAAAGTCATTGAGGACTTGACTATTTCTACTATTGAAGAGCCAGATGCACTTGAACTAGTAATCAGGGAGTGTGACAAACATGCCTTTCTGACGGAAAGTACTTCGAAATTGTGCACAATTGTTGCAAATTGTGCCCGAGTAACAAAGTAATAAAGGGATCATTCAAATCTTTAACAAATTTCTCAACACACATAAAGGTGCGTTGTATCTTCCGTTCATTTAATAATTTTAAAAAACTCCAGCATCAAATTATTTTATTCAATTGCATCACACTATTGCAAAGCTTCGAACAGATAGAGCAATGAGCAATCTAGGCACTTTTTTATTTTCTATTCTGTTTTTATTAGGCACTACCTTGAAAGAGATTATTTTGTTGTTTTTGTGTGTGTTTTTTTTGTATATTGTTGCATTTCATTATGTCTATGGATACACTTTCTTAATATAGATTTGAGCATAAAAAGGCAGAAGTGCACGTTGAAGTATATGTCGAGAAATACGATTTGCAGAAGAATCGAGAGTTTATACGAACAAAAAATGCAGGAAATATGCGATACGCTGAAAAAAGATGCTCTTTATGTCTGTACTACGACGAACATTTGGACTTCAAGAAGTCGTCGATTTATAGGTGTCACGGCACATTGGGTGAGATACAACAGGGGGTACCAGTGATTTGAACTAGATATTTACCCAGTGCATATAAATATTGAGATAAAGTTAATACGTGTTTGACCGACATAAACATTACAGATTGATTCAGCGACGTTGATTCGAAAGTCCGTCGTTATTGCGTGTCGAAGATTTACGGGGACACATTCTGCAGACAGAATCATGGATATGTTGGTCGAAATCAACACATCCTTTGGTTTAGATGCTGAAAAAATAGTGGCAACAGTCACTGACAATGGTTCGAATTTCCTGAAAGCCTTCCGCGAAGTCGGGGCAAATTTGCCACAAAGTTTCCTACGCGGAATGCAATCATATTACTTAAACTTATGTGATATCTCCATTCACCTTGGGTCGTGTCTAAAACGCGTTTACATCATATAACATTTTAGATTCAGATTCGGATACAGATGAAGGCAATTCGTCTGAAGCTGTTTCGCCCCCTTCAGCTGATTACAGTGTAGAGGGGGATGCTGATACTCCTCGTGAAGCCGATCGAGTAATTTACGATGAGGAAGACTTCCTCAGTTTGCTATTACCCAAACACATACGATGTGCAAGTCACACTTTGATTTTAATAACGGCAGTTGACCTTCTAAATGCAATAAAAACGTCGCGTTATCTCGCCGATATTCATTTCCGAGTTTAGGAGAAATGCACGGCAATATGGAAGGACTTGCGTTCTCCGAAATTGAATGAAATTGTACATGCACATGTTGGAGCTGCTTTACCGCGTCCCGTTGTTACACGATGGAATTCGTTATATGATTCTCTTGACCGAATCGTTATATTGACAGAAAAAATAATACAGGTAAGCCCAGAAATTGGAATTTCGAACTTATTAAATGACGGTGATTTCAGATATCTCAAAGAGTACCTGAGGATTGTGAAACTATTAGCGGAGCCAATCGACATCTTGCAAGGCGAAAGTTTTTGCTATTACGGATATCTGTTCCCATAATTAGTATCACTGAAACGAAAATTAAGTTCAATTCAACAACCGAACTCAGACGCCACCAAACGGTTTGGACCATTGGTAAGTGATGTAATACAATCATTGACTGATCGATTCAAAACGTTTTTCAGTATGCAAGATGAAGTGGCCAAAGCCGCGATTGCAGCTGTTAGTAATCCACGGTTCAAATCAAGATGGCTTACCTCGTTTTCGGAGTCAATTCGTCGAAAAGTTGAAAACTGGGTGCTGAAAGCAGCCACGGACGAGTATTCTAAAGAAAAAGACTCTACCGTACAAGTGAATATGGCAGATCAGGCAAATGATGATTTTTTCGACTTCGGAGAAGAGAATGAAAAAAGTGTTCCTGAGGCAAATGGACTCGTAAGCGTCGAAATTGCAAAGTTCATGGCAAGTCCCAGTACCAAATTGGTCATGCTAAGTAACTACCCTATTATGAGAAAAGTATTTATTAAATTTAATACGCCCATTCCATCATCCGCTCCTGTCGAACGTTTATTTAGGTTTGCTACGATGATGAATTTGCCAAAATGGAATCGATTGTCAGATGAGCACTTTGAGCAAAGGGTCCTCATGAAGGCAAACGCTGTCAAAGCTTCAAATACCAGAAATCCATGAGGAAATGTTTGAAATAACAACGCATATGCAAGCGGCAATCTTTTTTAATGAGGCTGAATCAAGTCCTTCCACCACTTCGTTAGAGCAATCTCTCATGGTTGCGAAATTAACAATTCATCACTGAACCATCGCCCTTTCCATTTAATTCCTATGGCTGAGTTATCGCCACATTCATCGGACGCGTCCCGGATTTGTTGAGTACATAATCATCGATTTTATAAAATTATTCATATATTACCAATTCATCATTGCATTCCACAAAATATTGAAGGACATTGTAATGGTACAGTAAATTCAGTCACCTTCTTACTGTTAAATGAAATGATAAATAAGGAGAATGCATATGAAACGCTCATATTTTTCAATTGAGGTCGGAAAAATTGCTTTTATTGCTTTCTCACAGTAAGCTGTCATTCCTGGACGGTTAAAAATTCATGTCTAAACCATCGCCTTTTCTTTTCTTAATTCCTATGGCTGAGTTATCGCCACTACCACCAATCGCTCCCTACGGCTGAGTTATCGCCATCTCCAGTAATTTCTGCATATTATTGATGTTATTGCCGCTTGCGTTGGTCGAGTGCCAGATTCGTTAAGTACGTAATCATTACGTTTATGAGATTATTCGAATGTTACCAGTCTATCATTACATTTGAAAAAATTGGAAAACATTGTGATAATTCCTATATATGTCCATTTCGGCAGAAAGAAATCCGATTATCGAATATAAGTAATGCATTTTTGACGCATGCAAAGCTGATCTCTAAAAATTGTAACTTGATATCTTCAAATATTCTAGCAGCGCCATGAATGTGTTTGCATTTTTTTGTATATATTTATTTATTCGTTGATGCACTTCAATTTTCTAATAGCATATCTATTACTGTGATTATAGTATTCAAATAAACATAAACCGATATAAAAGAAAAGGCTTTACGTCATTTTCCTCCATTATCGAAATATGTATATGCTTTTAATGAAAGTATATAGAGAAACAGTAACGAGTATTGTTGCATGAAAACATATTGTTCATCAAAAATCTAAAATCACGATCACATGTACCAGGTAAATATATTTATTAGAAAACATTTAACATATTATCTTATATAATATATATAATAATATAAATTATTAACATTAATATGTAACGAATTAATTATGAAAAGCACACAGTAGCTTTTGAACGGAAAGGACTTTTTCATCCAAAGCGAGACCATTGCGCATGAAGATAAATTGGGCTACTTCATACAAAGTAGCTCCGTTTCTAATTTGTACGGACGTATTGAGTATCCGAAGAAAATCCATTCCTCCGTAAAACTTCGCTTCCGAATACAAAAATATCGAATCAAGAAAGTTTTCCATACTTGATGCTTTTGCATCAAAATGGCCATGATTTTCTCGATACTCGATACTTTGGTATTGAGGAACGAAAATGTTATTAGTAGTAGGGCTATACCGATTCTGCTTCACTTCCATGGGGAGGGGGTCTAGAGGGCGGGGTGTCCATGGGGCGGGGTGTCCAGGGGGGGTCCATGGGAGGCATGGGGGGGGTGTCTAGCGCTGGGAAGCCAAGTGCGGACGTACGGCGGAGGGATGGGGGGGGGGGGGTCGCCGGGCGTGTGTGACGTTACAGAGGGGCCTCTTTGGGGGGCCATGTGGTCCCTGGAGCGACTGGCGGGGAAGCCGCCGTCGATAAGTGCTGTGTGTGTGAAGGGCGGCCTTTCAATGCCCATTATTTATGACATGTAGCAGTTTTAATTCCGAAAGACAATGTCAATTGCATCCACCCCGTTTCAAAGGTCACCCACACTCGAGACAGGTCCTGACAGGTTTCTTGGAAAAGCATGCGTGACAACCATATATGGGTCGGAAAATTTCCGGTAATATGAAAACGCTAGGCGCTACATGAAGGGCGGCGCCTTTTAAAGCCCATTATTTATGGCATGCAACTGGTTCCATTCCGAAAGACAATGTCAATTGCATCCGCCCCGTCTCAGAGCTCGCCGACACTCGAGACAGGTCCTGACAGGTTCCTCGGAAAAAAAAAACTATAATCTTTAGGGATCAAAGGGACCGCGGATGGACCACTTGAGCGCAGCTCTTGAAAAGTTGAGGTCTCCATTCCGAAAGATAATGTCAAGATGTTTGCATGCGTGACCAGTCCTGTCACGAGTCTCGCCAACACTTTAGACAGGTCTCGACAAGTCAGGATTTGGAAAAACTATAAACTTTAGGGATCTATCGGGAAGGGCCATTGGGGCCGATGGACCACTTGAGCTGCAGGACGCATAAAATCGTTTGACTCGATGCATCCCGACTTCCTGTTCTTTGTCTCAGGTTCCTCGCGCGATCTACGCGTTATCGGGAAACTCCGTTTTCCCGATTTTTTCCCCGAAGAGACTTTTTAATGAGCCGCTCCCCTCAAATTGGCCACACTTTGTATGAAGCAGTCAGTCTGTTAACATCGTAGAAGTTTTTTCGTACTCGTCAACATGGAGCAAATCTTGCATGACCAAGCCGTGCTTTTATCGGCTCGTTCGAAGATTTTGCCGCGTGGGAGCAACGATGCGTCGAGTTCATCGAAGGGCTGGAAACGCAAAGCCGGATTAAGCGCCCGCGATTATTAATCGGACATCAACAGTCCCTAATAGGCCAAATAGCGCGTCTGGCAGGATTGAGGAATTGTGTGCGGAGTCGTTTCGTACACACAGGCGCAGGACATAGTGATCATGAGTTAATCTGGCGAGAGATTGAAACATCCTTCGAGAGGCGGATACTGACCGGTTCCATCATCAATCGCAACCACATCGAGCCGAAACACTTTCTAACTGATGCTCGCGTCCTAGTGCTCCATCATGTGCAAAATATTATCGGCAAGCACATCAGTATCAAAATCACCACAGTGTTTAATGGTGAATTCGCGAGTGGTGACAGACATGCGAATAAAAGTGTCAACACGCGAAACTGCGAACTATTTAGCACAAGCGATTTGAACGAGTGGTATGAACAGCGTGTTATGGAGCCCACTTTAACATTACTTGATGAATTTCAAGAACGTGATAGTGGCTGGGCTCTGCAGAAAATACTTAACCTCACGATAAATGTGAATAAGTATAATCCGATGCGTGTCGGGTGCTCTATATCATTGCCGCGGGAAATAATGTTGAAGAAGGCTGTGATTAACGTCAAATCCAAAGATAACGTATGTTTCGCATGGGCAGTTATCGCTGCTCTATACCCAGCTGAACAATGCAGCCACCGTCTATCTTCTTATCCTAATTATTCGACAGTACTGAATCTGAAGGATATCGAATTCCCGGTGACGTTACATCAAATAAAAAAGTTTGAACTTCAAAACAATGTATCGAACAACGTGTATACCACCACCACCAAAAAGGACAGTGTTCCGATACGCATAACTCAACAGAAGAAGGAAAAGCACATCAATTTGCTGTACATGAAAGATACCGAGGACAGCAATGTGGAACACTTCGTATGGATCAAGAACCTGTCGAGACTCGTGACGAAGCAACTGAGCAAAATGGGTCATAAAACATATATCTGTGATCGGTATGTAGTTACCATAATATATAGGTAATTAGATATGCTAGACGAATTAAACAAAACAATCTTTTTATCTTTGCAGATGCTTGCACTACTTCGGTTCCGAGGAAAAATTGCGATCACATGAGGTCGATTGTGGAGTGATAAACGACTGTGCAATTCGACTACCAAACGACACCAATAAGTGGCTCCAGTTCAGCAACTGTAACCGGAAAGAGCGACATCCCTTCATTGTGTATGCTGATTTGGAGTGTGTGCTGGCAAAAACCGATGGGGAGAACCTAGCGAAAGATATGTATCAGCATCATGAAGTGTTTAGTATCGGATACTATGTGTGTTGTTCGTATGACGATTCGTTAGCTTCATATCACTCGCGTCTCAGTGCCGATTGTATATCATGGTTTGTTGAAGAGTTAAAAAATCTAGTACTGCGGATTAAATAAACTTTCTATGATAATGTACCAATGATGCATTTAACACCGAGTGAGAGGGCTAGTTTTCGAGCAGCGACTCAATGTTACATATGTGAGAAACCATTTGCGCAAGAAGATGTACGCGTTCAAGATCATTGCCATCTGACTGGGCGCTATAGAGGCCCTGCCCATTCCAACTGCAACTTAAATTACAAACAATCATTTTTCATTCCAGTAGCTTTCCACAATTTATCCTGTTATGATGCACATTTTATAAACAAGGAAGTAGCCACAGCGTTCGAAGGAACAACCGATGAGCTTCCAATCACAAAGGAGAAATACATCTCCTTCACGAAGCATGTTGAAATTAAAGACGATTCAAAACACAAGATCTAATTGCGCTTAATCGACTCATACAAATTCCTCAACACCAGTCTCGACAAATTAGCCTCATTTTTGACCGAGGACAAACTCAAAATTTTACGCACACAATTCCCAACTCTCTCGACAGACGATTTCAATTTGCTGACGCGAAAAGGAGTCTTCCCTTATGAATATATTGATGACGTGACGAAGCTAGACGACACTTCCCTACCACCACGTGACGCATTTTACAGTTCCCTGACAGATGCTACAGTATGTGAGAACGAGTACGCACATGCTGAGAAAGTTTGGGAACGGTTCTCCATTCGAACGCTGGGCGACTATAGCGATTTGTACCTGAAGACAGATGTCTTGTTATTAGCCGATATTTTCGAAAACTTTCGTAATACATGCGTTGAGAGCTATGGCCTAGATGCCGCGTATTACTACACATTGCCCGGATATACCTGGGATGCAATGTTAAAACACCCGAATGTCAAGTTTGAATTACTAACTGACATCGACATGGTTTTATTCGTTGAGCGGGGTATACGCGGTGGTCTGAGTCAATGCTCAAACCGATATGCACACGCTAATAACAAGTACATGGAGTCGTTTGATCCATCGAAAGCATCATCATACTTGATGTATTTTGATGTCAATAATTTGTATGGATGGGCAATGTGCCAACCCTTGCCATATGCAGATTTTCGATGGGTCAACGACGTGTCCAATTTCGATCCATCACGCATCGCGCTAGACTCACCTATAGGCTACATCCTTGAAGTCGATTTGGAATATCCCCAATCTCTACATGATGCACACAAAGACCTGCCGTTTTGCCCAATACATGAAAAACCGCCGGGTAAGAACGGGGAAAAGCTGTTGGTAACTGTCTGCGATAAAAAGCGCTACATCATACACTACCGGAATTTGCAACAGTGCTTACGCCATGGACTTTGCCTCACTAAAATCCATAGAGTCCTTCAGTTTACACAATCCCCATGGCTGCGTTCGTATATTGAGTTAAATACCCAGTTTCGAACGCTTGCCGAAAACGATTTCGAAAAAAATTTATTCAAATTAATGAATAATGCGGTCTTTGGCAAAACGATGGAGAATGTGCGCAACCATGTAGATGTAAAGCTTTTACCAAAATGGGAGGGCAGATATGGCGCAGAGGCAATGATTGCGAAGCCAAACTTCCACAGCCGAAGTGCTTTTTCGGAAAACCTCGTTGCCGTGGAATTGCGCAATCTCGAGATGAAATTCAACAAGCCGATATATGTGGGTATGTGCATACTCGACATATCCAAAACGTGCTTGTATGGATTTCATCACGAGTATATGGTACCTTTGTATCGAGATAAATGCAAAGTCATGTATACCGATACGGATAGTCTCATATATGATATTGAGAGCGATGATATATTTGCCGACATGAAGCGCGACATTTCAAGATTCGATACAAGCGATTATTCGGCGGACAATCGGTATGGTATACCGCTCGTCAACAAGAAGGTGCCCGGTCTCATGAAGGACGAATGTAATGGAGCAATTATGACCGAATTTATTGGACTTCGATCGAAAATGTACGCGACACGTGTCGAGGGTAAGAAGGACACGAAAAAAGTTAAAGGTGTCAAGAGTCGCGTTGTGGTGAGGACAATCACGTTTGACGATTATGCTCAATGCTTGAAGGAAAATATTGAAATGGAGCGTAGTCAAACGTGCATTCGATCAAAATTACACCAAGTTTACACCATTCGCGAGACGAAAATTGCTCTGAGTCCTCATGACGATAAGCGGTATATCATACCTGGGACCTCTGATACCCTACCATGGGGGCATTATCGAATAGAGTCGTAAAAAGTTTTGTAATTTTTTTTCCTACGACCATGATATTAAATTGTGTATATTTTTGTGAATATCAATGTATAAAACTCGTGAAAATTATGTATATATTTTGTTCACTCCATGTTAAAATTGTTTGTTGTTGTCAATATTTAATCGTATAAGAATGAATTTAATATTTTCTGTAAATAAAGAAATGGACATTTTATAATCCCATGTGTTTATTCACTCTATCCATCTCCTTGTACCCACATTCCACGAAAAAAACATGCATAAGGGGTTCAAAGAGTTTCAAGAGACTTTCTACGACATTCATGAGACGTTTGAAGATGTTCGTGAGACGTTCAAGAGACCTTCGAAAACGTTGATAAGACGTTCGAAGACATTCATGAGAGGTTCGAAGACGTTCAGAGACTTTCGAAGACATTCAAGAGATCTTTGACGATATTCATAATACGTTTGGAGACATCTATGAGGGGTTCGACGACGTTTTAGAGACTTTCACAGACATTCACGAAGGGTTTGAAGCCGTTCAAAAAACTTTCGAATACGTTCAAGAGACCTTCGACGACATTCATAATACGTTTGAAGACATTCATGAGGGGTTCGAAGACGCTTGAGAGACTTTTCTGCAGAGGTCAAGATTCGATTCTATCGAGACATCTATGAGGGGTTCGACGACGTTTTAGAGACTTTCACAGACATTCACGAAGGGTTTTAAGATGTTCAAAAAACTTTCGAATACATTCAAGATACTTTCGACGACATTCATAATACGTTTGAAGACATTCATGAGGGGTTCGAAGACACTTGAGAGACTTTCAAAGACATTCGACGCTTTCGAGACGCTTTCGAGACTTTCAAAGACATTCGCGAGAGGGTGAATCCCTTGTTGTGATGAATGTTTGGGCAAATCCCAAACAAACCCAAACAATGCCAGCACAACTCAAATGTCATGAAAGTCTTTGGTTTATGAATGTCCTCGAAGATCGTGTTATCTCACACGTCACCGAAGACTTTCATGATGTTTGAGTTTTGCTGGTATTGTTTGGGTGTGTTTGGGATTTGCCCAAACATTCATCCCAAAAAGGGATTCACCCTCTCGCGCATGTCTTTGAAAGTCTCGAAAGCATCTCGAAAGCGTCGAATGTCTTTGAAAGTCTCTCAAGTGTCTTCGAACCCCTCATGAATGTCTTCAAACGTATTATGAATGTCGTCGAAAGTATCTTGAACGTCTTCAAACCCTTCGTGAATGTTTGTGAAAGTCTCTAAAATGTCGTTGAACCCCTCATCGATGTCTTCAAACGTATTATGAATACCGTCAAAGATCTCTTGAATGTCTTTGAAAGTCTCTCTGAATGTCTTCGCACCTCTCGTGAATGTCTTTGAAAGTCTCTTAAGCGTCTTCAAACGTATGAGGAATGTCGTCAAAAGTCTCTTGAACGTCTTCGAAACCCTCGCGAATGTCTTCAAACGTATTATGAATGTCGTCGAAGGTCTCTTGAACGTATTCGAAAGTTTTTTGAACGGCTTCAAACCCTTCGTGAATGTCTGTGAAAGTCTCTAAAACGTCGTCGAACCCCTCATCTCTGTCTTCAAACGTATTATGAATATCGTCAAAGGTCTCTTGAATGTCTTCGAAAGTCTCTGAACGTCTTCGAACCTCTCATGAATGTCTCCAAACGTCTTATCAATGTTTTCGAAGGTCTCTTGAACGTCTCACGAACATCTTCAAACGTCTCATGAACGTCGTAGAAAGTCTCTTGAAACTCTTTGAACCCCTTATGCATGTTTTTTCGTGGCACGTGGGTACAAGGAGATGGATAGAGTGAATAAACACATGGGATTATAAAATGTCCGTTTCTTTATTTACAGAAAATAATAAATCCATTCTTATACGATTAAATATTTACAACAACAAACATAATTTTAACATCGAGTGAACAAAATATATACATAATTTTCACGAGTTTTATACATTGATATTCACAAAAATTTACACAATTTTACATCATGGTCGTAGAAAAAAAAAATTACAAAACTTTTTACGACTGTATTCTATAATGCCCCATGGTAGGGTATCAGAGGTTCCAGGTATGATATACCGCTTATCGTCATGAGGACTCAGAGCAATTTTCGTCTCGCGAATGGTGTAGACTTGGTGTAATTTTGATCGAATGCACGTTTGACTACGCTCCATTTCAATATTTTCCTTCAAGCATTGAGCATAATCGTCAAACCTGATGGTCCTCGCCACAACGCTACTCTTGACACCTTTAACTTTTTTCGTGTCCTTCTTACCCTCGACACGTGTCGCGTACATTTTCGATCGAAGTCCAATAAATTCGGTCATAATTGCTCCATTACATTCGTCCTTCATGAGACCGGGCACCTTCTTGTTGACGAGCGGTATACCATACCGATTGTCCGCCGAATAATCGCTTGTATCGAATTTTGAAATGTCGCGCTTCATGTCGGCAAATATATCATCGCTCTCAATATCATATATGAGACTATCCGTATCGGTAAACATGACTTTGCATTTATCTCGATACAGAGGTACCATATACTCATGATGAAATCCATACAAGCACGTTTTGGATATGTCGAGTATGCACATACCCACATATATCGGCTTGTTGAAATTCACCTCGAGATTGCGCAATTCCATGGCAACGAGGTTTTCCGAAAAAACACTTCGGCTGTGGAAGTTTGGCTTCGCAATCATTGCCTCTGCGCCATATCTGCCCTCCCATTTTGTTAAAAGCTTTACATCTACATGGTTGCGCATATTCTCCATCGTTTTGCCAAAGACCGCATTATTCATTAATTTGAATAATTTTTTTTCGAAATCGTTTTTGGCAAGCGTTCGAAAGTGGGTATTTAACTCAATATACGAACGCAGCCATGGGAATTGTTTAAACTGAAGGAGTCTATGGATTTTCGTGAGGCAAAGTCCATGGCGTAAGCACTGTTGCAAATTCCGGTAGTGTATGATGTAGCGCTTTTTATCACAGATAGTTGCCAACAGCTTTTCCCCGTTCTTACCCGGCGGTTTTTCATGTATTGGGCAAAACGGCAGGTCTTTGTTTGCATCATGTAGAGATTGGGGATATTCCAAATCGACTTCAAGGATGTAGCCTATAGGTGAGTCTAGCGCGATGCATGATGGATCGAAATTGGACACGTCGTTGACCCATCCAAAATCTGCATATGGCAAGGGTTGGCACATTGCCCATCCATACAAATTATTGACATCAAAATACATCAAGTATGATGATGCTTTCGATGGATCAAACGAATCCATGTACTTGTTATTAGCGTGTGCATATCGGTTTGAGCATTGACTCAGACCACCGCGTATACCCCGCTCAACGAATAAAACCATGTCGATGTCAGTTAGTAATTCAAACTTGACATTCGAGTGTTTTAACATTGCATCCCAGGTATATCCGGGCAATGTGTAGTAATACGCGGGATCTAGGCCATAGCTCTCAACGCATGTATTTCGAAAGCTTTCGAAAATATCGGCTAATAACAAGACATCTGTCTTCAGGTACAAATCGCTATAGTCGCCCAGCGTTCGAATGGAGAACCGTTCCCAAACTTTCTCAGCATGTGCGTACTCGTTCTCACATACTGTAGCATCTGTCAGGGAACTGTAAAATGCGTCACGTGGTGGTAGGGAAGTGTCGTCTAGCTTCGTCACGTCATCAATATATTCATAAGGGAAGACCCCTTTTCGCGTCAGCAAATTGAAATCGTCTGTCGAGAGAGTTGGGAATTGTGTGCGTAAAATTTTGAGTTTGTCCTCGGTCAAAAATGAGGCTAAGTTGTCGAGACTAGTGTTGAGGAATTTGTATGAGTCGATAAAGCGCAATTGGATCTTGTGTTTTGAATCGTCTTTAATTTCAACATGCTTCGTGAAGGAGATGTATTTCTCCTTTGTGATTGGAAGCACATCGGTTGTTCCTTCGAACGCTTTGGCTACTTCCTTGATTATAAAATGTGCATCATAACCGGATAAATTCTGGAAAACTACTGGAATGAAAAATGATTGTTTGTAACTTAAATTGCAGTTGGAATGGGCAAGGCCTTTATAGCGCTCAGTCAGATGGCAATGATCTCGAACGCGTACATCTTCTAGCGTAAATGGTTTCTCACATATGTGACATTGAGTCGCTGCTCGAAAACTAGCCCACCCACTCGGTGTTAAATGCACCATTGGTAAATTATCACAGAAAGTTTCTTTTATCTGCAGTGCTAGATTTTTTAGGTCTTCAACAAACCATGATATACAATCGGCACTGCGACCCGAGTGATATGAAGATAACGAATCGTCATACGAACAACACACATAGTATCCGATACTAAACACTTCATGATGCTGATACATATCTTTCGCTAGGTTCTCCCCATCGGTTTTTGCCAGCACACCCTTCAAATCAGCTTACACAATGAAGGGATGTCGCTCTTTCCGATTAAAGTTGCTGAACTGGAGCCACTTATTGGTGTCGCTTGGTAGTCGAATTGCACAGTCGTTTATCACTCCACAATTGACCTCATGTGATCGCAATTTTTCCTCGGAACCGAAGTAGTGCAAGCATCTGCAAAGATAAAAAGATTGTTTTGTTTAATTCGTCGAGCATATCTAATTACCTATATATTATGGTAACTACATACCGATCACAGATATATGTTTTATGCCCCGTTTTGCTCAGTTGCTTGGTCACGAGTCTCGACAGGTTCTTGGTCCATACGAAGCGTCCCACATTGCTGTCCTCGGTATCTTGCATGTACAGCAAATTGATGTGCTTTTCCTTCTTGTGTTGAGTTATGCATATCGGAACAATGTCCTTTTTGGTGGTGGTGGTATACACGTTGATCGATACATTGTTTTGAAGTTCAAACTTTTTTATTTGATGTAACGTCACCGGGAATTCGATATCCTTCAGATTCAGTACTGTCGAATAATTAGGATAAGAAGATGGACGGCGGCTGTTTTGTTCAGCTGGGTATAGAGCAGCGATAACTGCCCATGCGAAACATGCGTTATCTTTGGATTTGACGTTAACCACAGCCTTCTTCAACATTATTTCCCACGGCAATGATATAGAGGACCCGGCACGCATCGGATTATACTTATTCACATTTATCGTGAGGTTAAGTATTTTCTGCAAAGCCCAGCCACTATCACGTTCTTGAAATTCATCGAGTAATGTTAAAGTGGGCTCCATAACATGCTGTTCATACCACTCGTTCAAATCGCTTGTGCTAAATAGTTCGCAGTTTCGCGTGTTTACACTTTTATTCGCATGTTTGTCACCACTCGCGAATTTACCATTAGACACTGTGTTGATTTTGATGCTGTTGTGCTTGCCGATAATATTTTTCACATGATGGAGCACTAGGACGCGAGCATCAGTTAGAAAGTTTTTCGGCTCGATGTGGCTGCGATTGATGATGGAACTGGTCAGTATCCGACTCTCGAAGGATGTTTCAATCTCTCGTCAGATTAACTCATGATCACCATGTCGTGCGCCTGTGTGTACGAAACGACTCCGCACACAATTCCTCAATCCTTCCAGACGCGCTATTTGGGCTATTAGGGACTGTTGATGTCCGATTAATAATCGCGGGCGCTTAATCCGGCTTTGCGTTTCCAGCCCTTCGATGAACTCGACGCATCGTTGCTCCCACGCGGCAAAATCTTCGAACGAGCGTAAAAGCACGGCTTGGTCATGCAAGATTTGCTCCATGTTGACGAGTACGAAAAAACTTCTACGATGTTAACAGACTGACTGCTTCATACAAAGTGAGGCCAGATTTGAGCGGAGCGGCTCATTAAAAAGACTCTTCGGGGAAAAAATCGGTCCTCTCTCTCGGGAAAACGGAGTTTCCCAATAACGCGTAGATCGCGCGAGGCACATGAGACAAAGAACAGGAAGTCGGGATGCATCGGGTCAAACGATTTTATGGGTCCTGCAGCTCACGTGGTCCATCGGCGCCAACCGCCTTTCCCGATAGATCCCTAAAGTTTATAGTTTTTCCAAGAAATCCTGACTTGTCGAGACCTGTCTAAAGTGTTGGCGAGACTGGTGACAGGAGTGGACACGCATGCAAACATCTTGACATTATCTTTCGGAATGGAGACCTCAACTTTTCAAGAGCTGTGCTCATGTGGTCCATCCGCGGACCCTTTGATCCCGAAAGATTATCGTTTTTTTTTTGAGGAACCTGTTAGGACCTGTCTCGAGTGTCGGCGAGCTTTGAGACGGGGCGGATGCAATTGATATTGTCTTTCGGAATGGAACCAGCTGCATGTCATAAATAATGGGCTTTGAAAGGCGCCGCCCTTCATGTAGCGCCTAGCGTTTTCATATTAACGGAAATTTTCCGATCCATATATGGTTATCACGCACGCTTTTCCAAGGAACCTGTCAGGACCTGTCTCGAGTGTCGGTGAGCCTTGAGACGGGGTGGATGCAATTGACATTGTCTTTCGGAATTAAAACAGCTACATGTCATAAATAATGGGCTTTGAAAGGCTGCGCTTCACACACACACACACAGCACTTATCGACGGCGGCTTCCCCGCCAGTCGCTTCAGGGACCACATGGCGCCCCAAAGAAGCCCCTCTGTGACGTCACACGCCACAGACCCCTGTGGCGACCCGTCCCCCTCCGCCGTACGTCCGCACTTGGCTTCCCAGCGCTAGACACCCTCCCCCATGCCTCCCATGTACCCCCCGTGGACACCCCGCCCTCTAGACACCCCCCGGACATTTCACCCTCTGGACCCCCCCTGGACACCCCGCCCTCCGGATCCCACCGCATGGACACCCCGCCTTCTAGACCCCCCCCCCATGGACCCCCTCCCCCCGTAGTGAAGCAGCATCGGTATAGCCCTACTACTGTTATTGATGCTCGATACTTTTGTATCGAGTAGTGATGATTTTCTCGATACAGTAGAACCTTGATTATCCGAACCAATTGGGACAGAGACTAGTTCGGATAATCGAAACGTGGGTTGTTTGGGACGAGATCGTAAACAACCCTTTTTTACATAAAAACAGTACATACATATATATTAAAATTTGACATACATATTAACGTTAAAGTGTGTGTGTGTGTGTGTGTGTGTGTGTGTGTGTGTGTGTGTGTGTGTGTGTGTGTGTGTGTGTGTGTGTGTGTGTGTGTGTGTGTGTGTGTGTGTGTTTTAAACTCCTGAAAAAAGTCGAATGCTATTTTTTATATTTTTTTTTTTATAAAATCGTCCATTTTTAATTGACGAACGGCTGTAACGCATTTTTAGCGGCTAAGTCTCGCAGCCGTTTGAGAAGGAGACGTTGCGTTGGGTTGCTCATTGTTGCTCACGGCGGTGGCAACGAGCAACAATGCATCTTTCGCGCCAACGTTAGGATAATTGAGCGTTCGGATAAACTAAGTTATCGTTCGGATGATCGAGGTTCGGATAATCGAGGTTCTACTGTACTCGATACTTTAGTATCGAGTAGCGATGATTTTCTCGATACTCGATACTTTTGTCTCGAGTAGTGATGATTTTCACGATACTCGATACTTTTGTATCGAGTAGCGATGACTTTCTCGATACTCGATACTTTTGTCTCGAGTAGTGATGATTTTCACGATACTCGATACTTTTGTATCGAGTAGCGAGAAAAAATTCGCCTACTCGGTACAAAAGTATCGAGCCATTTTAGGAGATCGCTACTTTTGTAGCGAAGTATCGAGTAAAACTTTCGCTACTCGATATAGTTGTATTGAGTATCTTTTGTGTATTTCGATACAAAAGTAGCGTACTAGTGCCATCTCTGTATGGCACAGAGCGGAAGTACCGCGATCAGAAGTCTCAGACGAATCGCAGACCAATGCAGAGATCAACATACCCGAAGAGACGCGATTAAATATTGTAAGGCACACGGCAGGCCACCTCAGTGGTTTTCTTCCACAATGGATGGAAATCACGGATGATAGGGTTGTTCAGGGGTGGATAAATGGCTATAAGCTCCCTTTCGCGTCTGATCCTATACAAACGTCCCATTCCAGCGACACCCAATGGTCCGCAAAGGAAGAACTTATAATTATGGAACAATTATCTCGCTTGTTGGCGATAGGGGCTACTCGTAAAATAAAACCAGATAAGAATCAATTCGTCTCTTCGATCTTCCTCGTTCCAAAACCAGATGGCTCGCATTGATTGATTTTAAACCTCAAACGACTTAATAAATTCTTAAAACCGGAGCACTTCAAGTTGGAAGATGAAAAAACAGTTCGTCGCATTTTGAGTACTGGCTGTGACATGGCAATGTTGGACTTAAAAGATGCTCATTATCCCGTCCTGGTAGCGGAAAAAGATCGGAAATACTTGAGAGTTGTATTTATGGGAGCACTACATGAGTTTTGCTGTTTATCATTTGGTTGAAGTACAGCTCCCTACACTTTCAAAAAACTCACGAAACTGGTTGTCTCGCATCTAACAAGGAAACGTTGCAAGGTCGATGTCTCCGATTTCGATCAAATTTGGCATGTTTGCAGGATGGGTAAAAATAGGCGAAACGTATTTTTTATATCGGCGGAACCCGATTTTTAAGGGTTGAAAAGCACCCTTGGACATCGGGGTGTTTTTCGTTTTTCGTTGCTAACGTTTTAACAGTACGAGACATGAAAAAACTTCAAATTGCAACAATGTTTATTTTTTGGTGTACTATACATTGGAGATGAGAACGATACAGATAGCAACAAATTTCATATTGTTTATTGCAAAAATGCAATTTTTTCAACTGTATCTGCGAGAATTTTTACTCGATTGGGATGTAAATTTACATACATGTAGAGAAGGGAAAAGTGCGGATACGGATTTTTTCTTTTTCCGATATTTCACAATTAAGGGGTTGAAACTGCCCGTCGATTTTTTTGCCGAGAGCATCGTATAATCAGCTAGCCTTTTGGCATTTCGGTCTAAATTCACGTCAATATATATTCGTGTTATGCCGCAATTGCATATTTGTAACATTTCAGCCCCCCCCCCCCCCAACGGTCCGCCTCTCGAAAGGCAAACGTTCAAAGTTCTTAACGTGCGGCATGGACGAAAATTTATAGAAATAAAAATGGGATACAAAGAAAGTACAATCAGTTAAAATAGCCGATACACATTTTCTCGTTTTGGCCGAACGACACTCTTAAGGGGTCAACGCACCCTTAAAAACTTCGTTCTTTCTATAGCCCGTAAACGGGCCGAAATAAAAATAAAGTTCGAAAGGAAAAGATGTTGTATTCTTCGACTACTAGACGTTCATGATGATAATGATGAGTACAGCAACAAATGGCGTGTTGTTTATTGCAATAATTCGTGAATTACTTGTGAAAAATCACTCTTCAGTTTCCCACTCATATGGGCAGAGGCAAGGCTCACAATCATGGACTGACTTCGTGCTTCAGAAAGCAACTGGATTACAATTGTATATTTACGAAGTAATTCCACTCCGCTCACCGTATCGAAGGCATTATCTGCAGAGATTACAGCGTTTTTGGGTTGCCGCTGCAACTTATGAACAGAATGATGCAAACATTTTTATCAGCTTATAACGCAGCATAATTTAATCTTCATCTTTAACTTTTATTTCACAAACAGCAGAACCAATAAACAAAAGAAATAAATCTTCGCAAAGAGCGACTACGGTGCAAAGAGCGGCTCTCATGAAAACCTTCAAATCGCCTTATTAAAGATTAATAGCAGTTCTGGTAATAGCGTGTGTCGTCGTTATTTTTTGGTGTGTATTTATCAATTGGGTTTCAAGTCATATAAATTCACCAACGATCATTATTGTTGCAGTTACGACGGAGAAGCCAGCCATACATTTTGAGTTCGAAATACAAATAAAAATGTACGTTAATCCGGTGAATGTTATTCAACTTCTATCCATAGCGATAAGTGCTATGAATTTGCCTTGCACTCCAATCACCCAACAGGAAAAACAGTTCAGTAAGGATTTAAAAAACATGATCATTGAAGCGATGTATCAACCTATGAAAATGGAAGTCGAAACTGGTTTGTATTTTCTGTCACCAAATGAAATACATGAAGCAGCCGCCATAGAAGATGACAGTAAAGGAGATTGGCCCAGACAACGGTACCTAGATCCAAAAATTGATGAAAATGTATGTACCCAAGATATAGAAGAATTGAGTTATGAATACAAGACAAGAGCTGTAGATTACTGGAGATCCGGGGCAAATGGGAATAGAAAGTTATCACCTGTTCAAACGAAATTCAAAAAGGTGAAATCTGAGCCGTCGTTGGGTCGGTGGGACCATAGTATAAATAAGGATGCTTTGGACAAAAGGCTGCCTATCCATGATATAGATCTTCGACGATGGGCCTTACGTGCACAAGAAATTGTAGAAATACCAGCCGTAAATTTCCAAGCATCCGCTTCTTTGCTAAGGACATTCAAAAACCAACATGGAATTGTGTCACGGAAGATTACTAAATATGTAAAAAAACAATTATTAAACGCTGATACACTTCAAAACAAAGCTATCGAATTTATAGAAATGGCGAAAGTCAACATAGCCAACGTTGGGGCTGAAAACACATTTAATTCTGATCAGAGTGGATTCAATGTAGAGCTACATACAGGCCGCACATTGGCGAAAGACGGGCAGAAATCCGTTGAGACAGTCGTGTGTCACGTCCTGAGGGGACGTGGGCATATATTTTATCGCGGTTCCCTCTTTTTAGCCTACGCCTAGCGCAATAGCTCGGGATGAGGGTGAAAAAGGGAAAGGTGCATGCAAAGATGGGAGGGACGCAGTGACTCGATTAAGAAATGAATTGATCTATACAAATAATTAATAATTTGGGATTTATTGAAATTAACCAATTTAGTTAATTCCGTCAACATGAAAATACATAGAGGTTCGCTTACATTTATGATGCGCCGTGGATACGATAATCGGTTTACAGCGGTTGAGTTCGGGCCTCCGCAGATAGGTCGGACCCCTCGGTTGCGCACGCTCGGAGACAATGTTGAAATTACACATTCACGCATGCGAGTTTCACACGTACACATTCAACGTAGACAGTTAAATGATTTCTTACAGTTCGCGTTTTTATGAGGAACAATTTCGAGGTTCAAGTTTCGCGTTTGCTGTCAGGAGACAGATGTAATTACACATTGATACAAATTTTCACACATGCGAGTTTCACACGTACACATTCATCGTAGACAGTTAAATGATTTCTTACAGTTCGCGTTTTTATGAGGAACAATTTCGAAGTTCAAGTTTCGCGTTTGCTGTCAGGAGACAGATGTTCTACTTATTCCGATGAAAGTTGTTGGGAGACTTTTGTTCATACGCGATAGAGGTTGAAGGGAGACCTTTTCTCAGCGAGTGATGATGGGACACTGACTCCAAGATTTTTCTATTCTAGCTTGTAAGATCTTTGGATGGTGGGATGGTGGGAGAAGAAGTTTCTCGAAAAGTGCATTTTCGTCATGCGTTAATTTTTTTGATTGGTGGAAACGATGTAGGAAATTGACGAGTGCATATGATTGGTCGAGTTGGAAGGGGAAATATTTTTGAGGACTAGGATTGGGTGTAGGTTATGATGTGTGTGATCTCCATCTTGATTCTCGGAAACTAGACCGCGTCTCGTTATCTGGAGCGTTGGAAAAATATAAGGAGGAAAAAGGGCCTTGGTCGCGTTGCCGCGCTTGCCTCAAGATAGGCTTTGTTGACCCAGGTGTGAGAGTGCATGGGACATACCAGCGTAGTTTTATTGCCGGGTCAACTTTTCGGCATGAAGGATTTTCTTTTGGAGAATGTATATTTTTGTGGAGTAAGGATTTGGATATTTTCGTGTGTCTTCGTGTGTTGTACGTTCTTATGGCTAAGGATTTTATCATCAACTGCGTTTGACAGTTGCATGTAGATATGGTCAAGACCGACTGTGCTCTCGCGTGGGAAATTATGCGCGACGCTCGCTTCTTATCGATATATTTTGTTTCGGCTGTGGTACGCCTAATTCTAAAGAAAATATAAGGACCCGTCGAAAAATGAGAATGCCGTTATCGTGTGTATTGGTTTTCGTAATTTTCCACGATTTCCATGTGGCATCGGGTAAGCGCGCGTTTTCGCCGGAGTTGAAAAAAATAGGAGAAGAAAAAGAAATAGATAGTGCTTTTTCTCGCGACGTTACACGTGCAATCGAAAACATCAACAACACACAGTTATACTATACAGCCTTTGGTTTCTGTGAGTGGCAAGCTTTTGGCGCCTATGTTGAGCGTTTTAAACGAACCTACTGGCAAATTTGGTCCTCGAGTGGAACAAACTATGTTCAGAGCCGAAAATATATTTCTATTGGCTTCGAAATCTGGAAAATTGATGACTAATCATTTCAAGCGATAGTTCCAAGAAGTATATATTCCCAATACGGGTCCAAAATCGGTAATACTTCGGGATTCTTGGAGCGGTCAATGTCCAACTGCATTTAAAGAAATGGATATGCAAGGGAAAGATATTAAAGTTTTAACCATTCCAGCAGGTAAATATATTGCACCAGTTTCATTAGTTCTGTAGACAATTAGTCCATATGATAATTAGTAATTCCTGCAGGTACGACTGGAATGATACAGCCCCTTGATGTTTATGGCTTCCGTGTATGGAAAAACTTCGTCAAACACTTTTCTGACGCAGTAATATTATACAATTACAACGTCAATCTGCATTTGAGAGACAATATTGTTAAATTACAATCTCTTACCCACAACCAGTTTTCTTCTCCACGGTTTACAAACCTTTTCAAATATGCGTGGTACAAAAGCGGATACGAAGAAGAAAGACCACCAAACTTTGAAAATCCAGTAGAATTTTGCTTTTCACAAAATGTACCGACATGCGATATATGCGGCGAAGCAGCTATTATCACTTGTGCGTGGTGTAAGAAATCTCTTTGTTTCAAACACTTTTATCATGACTATCATTATTGCAATAAGTATAATCCATAAGAAACATAGAGTTGAAACGTTTTCTAAATGAGTAAGCGTAAGAACACTTTTCCGATTGTGTTGTAATCTTCAAAGGCAGTACGTGGCGGGGGAGAATTTCTTCGTAAATATACAATTGTAATCCAGTTGTTTCCCGAAGCACGAGGTCAATCCGTGATTGCGATCCTTGCCTCTGTCCATATTAGTGAAAAACTGAAGAGTGATTTTTCACAAGTAATTCACGAATTATTGCAATAAACAATACGCCATTTATTGCTGCACTCATCATTATCATCATGAACGTCTAGTAGTCGAAGAATACAACATCTTTTCCTTTCGAACTTTATTTTTATTTCGGCCCGTTCACGGGCTATAGAAAGAACGAAGTTTTTAAGGGTGCGTTGACATCTTAAGAGTGTCGTTCGGCCAAAACGAGAAAATGTGTATCGACTATTTTGACTGATTGTACTTTCTTCGTAACCCATTTTTATTTCTACAAATTTTCGTCCATGCCGCACGGTAAGAACTTTGAACGTTTGCCTTTCGAGAGGGGTCCGTTGGGGGGGGGGGGGGGGGGGTTCTGGAATGTTACGAATATGCAATTGCGTCATAACACGCACATATATTGACGTGAATTTAGACCGAAATGTCAAACGGTTAGCTAATACGATGCTCTCGGCAAAAAAAATCGACGGGCAGTTTCAACCCCTTAATTGTGAGAAATCGGAAAAAGAAAAAAACGTATCCGCAATTTTCCATTCTCTACATGTATGCAAATTTACATCCTAATCGATTAAAAATTCTCGGAGATACGGTTGAAAAAATTACATTTTTGCAATAAACAATATGAAATTTGTTGCTATCTGCATCGTTCTCATCTCCAGTGTATAGTACACCAAAAAATAAACATTGTTGCAATTTGAAGTTTTTCCATATCTCGTACCGTTAAAACGTTATCGACGAAAAACGAAAAACACCCCAATTTGCGAGTGTGCTTTTCAACCCTTAAAAATCGGGTTCCGCCGATATAAAAAAATACGTGTCGCTTATTTTTACCCATTCTACAAGCGTGCCAAATTTCATCGAAGTCGGAGACATCGACCTCGCAACGTTTCCTTTAAGAAATTCGGGTTACGAGTCCGTGATAAATCTGTACGATTTGTTATTACGAGGACACTCCTCTGCCACTTGTCAGAGTAATGTTCGAGAATCTAAAAACTTATTGCAACGGCTCGGTTTTATAACCAATACAAAACAAGCAACATGACACCTTCACAGCGTTGTAAATTTCGCGGTCTTATACACGGTGTATCTTAACTACTAGTTTTCCGTTCGTGAGCATATAGGGTGTCTCTTTCCAAGCAAAACGCTTTTTTTAAATGTCGTGCGACAAAAATTGGCCGAGATATTCAAAAGTAAAGTCCGACGGTGAGTAAACAATGGCACAGTAGTTTCGGTGTCCGAGCGGGAGTGGACGTAACATTCAAGTTCGAATGTTGAAATTTGAATTTTGAACCGTATTCGGTCGCCCAAATAAAGTATTACTTAATAAATAAAAAGTGTTAGACCATTGTTTACTCCATTGTTTACTCGAAAGATCTGAAGATCTAAAGATTTTTCGTGTAAACAATGCATTACATTTTTTAACACTTTTTGTTTATCATTAAATACCGTATTTGAGCGACCGGATAACGTTCAACAATCAAATTTCAAAATTCAAAATTCAAAATTCAAACCCACTTGCCCGAATGTGGATTCGAACCTGCGCCCGCGCTCGCTTCGACGAAGAAACAACTGTACCATTGTTCACTCACCGTTGCACTTTACTCATGAATATCTCGGACAATTTTTGTCGCACAACATTTAAAAAAAGCGTTTTGCTTGGAAAGAGACACCCTATATGCTCACGAACGCAAAACTAGTAGTTAAGATACACCCTGCATGTGATTTACAGAAAATGACCGTTAAACTTCCAACTGAAAAACAAAAAAAAAACCGTTAATCAATGATCAAAAATTAAAGAAAAAGAGGGTGCAAAATTAGAGAGTTCGCTGCTTTTATTGGTCTCTTAGGGTCATGTTGTTCGACATTCCAATACGGCCGAGAGCATATAAGAAGTTTTGAACGCGAAAGATTCCTAGCATTCGATAGGAACAAGAATAACTTTGACGACATGCCCTTATCTGACATCTCAAAAACTGATCTTGACTGGTGGAATACCAATATCCATTTATCGATTAATTCGATAAGTTGCTTCGACCCTCGAGCTGAAATTTTTACTGACGCGTCACGTTCCGGGTCAGGAGCATTTTACGGAGGAAAACATGTTCATGGCCATTGGAAGGAAAATGAGACATCCTCGCATATTAATAACTTAGAGCTTATAGCAGTTTGGATGAGTCTCAAGTGTTTTGTAAAGAATTTGCGCGGTTGCGATTTTTATTACGAGTCGACAATACAACGGCCATCGCATACATTAATAAAAAAAAGCGGAATCTGTTTTCCGAACCTACCAGAAATCACTAAAGACATGTGGAAGTGGTGTGAGCAAAGAGACATTTGGATTTTTGCTTCATATACATCTTCGAAGGATAACGTAGAAGCCGATTTCGAGTCTCGACGGCTCGAACCAGAAACGGAATACGAATTGTCACACGAAGCGTTCAACGAAGTCATGCACGAGTTTGGCCGCCCAAACATCGATCTTTTTGCAACAAGGTCAAACGCAAAATGCCGAAATTATGTGTCATGGAAAAAAGATCCCGAATCAATTGCTGTTGACGCATTCATAATAAAATGGAATCAACGCTTCTTTTACGCCTTCCCCCTTTTTTCTTTAATACTCTGCACATTACAAAAGATTACATTTGAAAACTCGAAACGGATTTTAGTCGTTCCGCACTGGCCGGCTTAGCCGTGGTATCCAATATACATGTCCTTACTAGACTCTACCAATTTTCTTTAAACCTAATTGAAATTTGTTATCTTGCGATAGGAAACCTTACCCAATGTGGAAGACGATTACCCAGCCGAAATTTAAATTTTTTCGAGACTGGGACAGCATATGTCCCGTCAAGTATGAAAGATTTGATTCGATTTTTCAACTATTTTCATACTTTGTGTGACTAGAATGGACTTGTATTGTAGGTTACTAAACTCTTCTCAACGTCAACAATGATCTAATGAAAAAAATATGATTCGATTTCAAAAAACTGAGGTTGACCTTGACGTAACTTTTTCGATATGACCAGCACTCAATGCTATTACTTTGCAACACTTCAAATACCCCACCCTTTACATATACGTACAAGTGGGGGAAAGTGGGGTAGACTCGTACAGTTTTTACTTTGCGATTAAATGAAGAGAAACAGACTGTTCCTTCAAACTGATTATTGTGCTGCTAAATAGCCAGTATACTTAGCTTTAAAAGTAGTGAACGTAAATGTTAAAACGATGTAACACATTCAAGTAATGGGTGATTTTACAAAAGATAAAAACGTAGGACTGTGGCCCATATGTGGGGTACATTTGTATATGATGTAGGGAACCTTCGCACATAAAACGAAAAAGGCTACAACTACTAAAATTATTTATTTATTAACAAAACATTATACTGCTTGTATATTGCTTCTTCATTTAGTCTTACTGAGATCAAATTAACATGAAAATCAGCCTTGAACAGAAAAAAAACACTTAACTAATACATATTATAATGTAAATTCACATGGCAATTCACGGATAATTAACACGCACAAAAACGCTTACTGTTACATCCTAGCGAATATCCCTTCTCTTATCCATTTCTTCTCCATGGTTTCTTATCTCGTTTATTCCCAATACCCTCATTTGCCGTCATAAGCGTATTAAATGTATAAATCTAAGAATAAGATGCGTAACAGCATTAAACGGAACTTGCGTAGGTTCCGCGAGCATATTCAAATCACAGCGATATATACACAATAGCAGCACCGTCACAGTCATTGACTTTTCCTATCACATTGGCTTTCAACAAGAACACCATCTCAGGCAAATATTCCACGAATAGCCGCATGATTCGACCCGGTAACCAGAGCGGAGTATGAAAACATCCGGGCCGTCCGAATGAAACGGTCGCCGTGCTATGGCAAACGACTTAACGCGAATTTTGGCCACACACCTCATGCGCGTTCCGTTAACAAAACGAAATTGCCCCCTCCATCAGCGCCATTATTTCTAAGAAGAGAAACCATAGATTGTCTCCCACTCACTCGAAAAATTCGCATGCGAACCAAAAAGGATCAGTGTGCAAAAGGTCGAAGCAGTCTCCCGTCAGCTACCATCGAATCAAGTTCTTCTATCGCGTCTCAATCCCAGTCTCCCGACAATCTTCATCAAATTCAGAGCTCAGTCTTCAGTCAACCAACATCGAATCAACTTCTTCTATCAAGTCTTAATCCGGAAGCCTAACGAATATTTTCCATTAACCTTCATACGAAAAGTCTTCATTCTTCGAGTCAACAATTTTATATATTACACTTGTATAATTTCTATCATCGGTCCGCGAATATCAGTCTCAGTTCATCGACTTCGCGCATAGTTCATATTTCTATTCACGCGCAGTGCCCATCGTAGTAAACACGTTGATTATACACACGACCAGCGTAAAATCCTGCGAGCGCCTTACCAGCGAGCGCACCAGGCTAAGAGCGAAGGCCATTGTAACGCGAGCGACAACAAACACCCATGCGAGCGCGCGAGTGAGCGACCGAGCTTACGCTCGGGGACAACCAATGTAAGCTGACCATACTTTTTTTGTATCATCCTTCGTAGGCCTGATCGTTGTAACCCGGCTAGTATCTTATAATAAATAACATAGTGTCAATTGTACACCAAGTCTGTCGAATTATCCCTGAATATGGAAATATCGTGTCAATTCCTTAATTCTACTCTTTCCAACGCACAACCCCTTTTTACCTTCATCCCATGCTATTGCGTTAGGCGTAGGCAACAAAGAGGGAAACGAAAATATTTTGCTCGCATCCCTTCCGGATGTGACATTACAACGTTTTACAAAAAAATTGAACATATTACATAACTATAATTAACGCTTTTTATGTTCTTTTATTAATTGGAGCTTCTTCAGTTTTATTTTTTTAGGACCAAATTAACCTTGAAATGAGATAACACTTAATTTAATGTTAAACTACTGCACATTTTAAGCTGGAAGGTCTCTTCCGAAGTTAAACATACGAGCGGTCGTCCCTGCAACAACAGATTTGAGTTTCGGAAAAATTAAAACTACATCCGATACGTAAACTCTTTCTTCATCTTTGGTATTGGGTTTGTATCATGTTCGGCGGAAGCTTTTTTATGAAGGTTCGTAATACAAGTTTCAAGAGTTGGCGGTTTGATGTCGTATTTTTTTGCGAATTTTCGTAATGCGAATTTCAAGAGTTGATGGTTTCATGCCGTAATTTTTTGCGAATTTTCTAATCGATGAAGTTTTATCCAAAGTTGCCTTTATTGCAGATGTCATCGCTTCTTCATGTATCTCTCCGATTCTGGTTCATCTTTTCCTGTAATTATGCGTCATAGTTCTGAAATAATATTTTGGGAAAAATAAACAATTATTTGAGAAAATATATACAGGGGGTCTAATCGTGCGAATGTGCTTCAATGCAAAGGAATCACGTTTTTCTTCAACAAATCTTCACACGACTCCCTATAACCGACGAAACAAGCAATAAACTAAGGAACGTTGAGTAACTACAATGAATTATTTACATATGGAAGCGAAAATTGCAATAAATAGACGAATTTTAAGTGACGTGAAAATTTTGCTTACGCAGTGCCAAAACACGTTGCGCTTTGTGGCAACGAAGCAGGCGACCGCACTGCCCGTGCACTTCGCTAACTGAGTGTGCGTGTGACTGCGATGCATGCATACAACGATGAATAAGTCAATGTGTTGAATACTCTAGGCATGGCTACTGTACGTATGTGCCCCTTGCATGAAACTACCCCACTTCCCCCTATGCGCGGAGATAGCGGATCAGTATCACTGAAATATTTCAGCAACCATTATTGGACGTCTGTGTGTATTTGTGTATAGTGACGGGATTATTCAAACCACCGTCACAAAATATAACAGCTATCGTTTCCTATGCTCAATTGTCTCAAGCTGTTTCCCTCATTTTGTCATGGGTCCTCGTTTAGTTTTCGTTAAGGTTCATGGCTGTCGCGCCGATCAGTCGAGTAGCATTTCTCTGAGGATCGGTGCAAGCTACAATGCTTCTCCGTGAGGCGGTCCGGTTGAAATGTTGTCCCTTCAGTGAAACGGTGCATCGCCATAAAGAGCAAGCGATGGTGAGTTTGCATTGCGGACGAAGGACCGCAAGCCTTCGTGCCGTTTTGAGATTTGGATGAGCCCGCTTTCACGCGATGAACTTAGGGATTCGATCTCACAGAATCTCACTATGACCACAACCCTGTTTACCACTGTCTACAGCTTGAGCTGCCGTTTCAGAATCACTCGCCCTTGAGAACGTGTCTAGCTCGATTGGATTATCAAGCCTGGGTAAACGAAAATTGGCAATGGTTGAGATTTATCATTGGTGGGGTTACGGGTCTTTTCGACCCCAGGTCATACCGTAAAATGGGGTTACATTGAACAGGTTTTGGAAGTTTTTTGTAGGTAACTTTTTTCAACATTCTAAATTCCACCTCCTTTACTTCAATGAAACAATGTTTTCTTTGGCTATCAAATGCATAAGAAAGTCGAGCCCCCCCCCCCAATCTTATATATATTTTTTTAAAGTGTCAAAGTAACCTCGAGTGTGGGGTTTCTTTGACAAGGCATTGAAATGCAAGTTATGTCAAATATTAAGGGTTACTTTGACATCATTTTGACGAAAAAAAAATAATACTTTATGTATTATGCATGGAATTAAATGAAAAATAACGATTTTTTGCAATCAAATTGTCATCTTTATTAAGGGAGGACACCACTGTGACAGGCCGAAACACGTCGTTTTTACCGATTATTTTTTTTTACCGGATTATTCATTTGGGAGTTGGATAAAAGGTATGCTATTAAGCATACAGTGAACTTATTGAAATATATAAAATTAAAATATATAAATATTCAAATATATAAAATTTAAAAAATGTTTTCAAAACCATGTTTTTGAAATCGGCACGCAGCAGAACTCGAACAATTGTCGTCCAATCGACTTGAAATTTTCACTGTAGCTTCTTAGATTGCTTCAATAGTCAAGAAAGAGTGCTTTTTTCGATTACTCCAAAAGTGTTCAAAATACATCACTTTTTATATGAAAATTATGATCGAAATAACGAAATTTTTTTCAAACTCGTCTGTATTTTTTTGAAATTATTTAAAAATTTATTTTTTTGACGTATACATTTTTATTACATACTTCAATATATACCTAATACAACCGAAAAGTTCTGTTGACCTGGGATGTTATTGCTTTCTTAAAAAAAAATTTAAAGAAAACGGTCGAAAATGGGAGTTACAGTGGTGTCCTCCCTTAAGGAAACATTTTACATAAAAATATCAAGTATGCAGGGTACTATTATAGGCATTTCATCAGTCTTATAATTATCATTGAGATCAACATCAACTTCAGCAACATCACAGTTAACTTCAGCAACATTAGAAAACACTTGAACAAACAATTGTTGTTCAAGTTTATTCCCCACACTCGCCGTCCGCTACAGAACGTCATGCAGGCTCGCTGCGCACACATTTGAACCGTATTTTGGCGCTTCGTTAAAGTAGCTCCAAAAAATGTCAAAGTTATACTTGATGTCAAAGTAACCCCGTATTACGGTACCGGTTCGTTGATGTCGATTAATCAACGTTTAGCTTGCGTCCATTCTAAATTGAGGATTCGAGCGGTTCAGCGGCCGCAAGTGAAGTGTTCCCGTCCATCTGAGTTCTCAAATGAGTCAAGTATTGCACTATATAATGTTATTGTATTGGTAAGAGGCTACATCTACCTAGAGGCCCGAAAAAATGACCAAATTTCGATATCTTTTCCTGAGAAACGGATGGCGAAAAAGAAACAGAATCCGGTTTTAATCATTTTGTACCATTTTTTTTTATAAAAGTCCGTCTAAAAACGAAAATTAAAAAAAAACATCCCAATCGGACCATTTTTCGCAAAGTTATGGGCATTCAAAAAAAAGTACCGCTTTTTTTAAATTCACATCTCGGAAGTGGCTGGACAAAAAAAGCTTAAAATTAGCATGGAGGCCTTTCTCAATAGATACTAAAAGATAAAAAATTATGGAGAAAATCGGAGATGCAACATCTAAATGGTGTCCGATTTGGCGTGGAATGCCCCATATATGGAGAACCTTTAAAAAATAACCAAAAATACGGTAAAACAAAAAAAAACATGGCCTCCGGCAGATGATGAGATTTCTCGCGTTGTTTTGCGGTGCATACTCCAGCTTAAACGGTCCATCTGAAATCTAAAACGCAAACGGGTTATGCAAGTTAAAAATAAACACGAGTAGTTGGCGATCATAGATTTTTAAAACCACTGTTTTTTAACAACGTGGCAACCCATTGAACGTCGAGCATACAAAATCTATGAAAAAAATCGTCAGTTTTACATAACTATTAAAAATGTAGATCGATTTAAACAAAGTGAGATGGTCAACGACCTTTGAGTGCTTCCCATTGTATATCGTGTAAATTTGGAAATAGTCTATGAAGTCGTTCTCGGGATATCATGTCCACCGACTTTGAAAACAGTGTTTCGACAAAAAACGCGTTCAAAGTTTGAAGTATGGTGCTGCTACCTCTCGCCCGGCCGACTACTAGAAGCTGTAGCTCATTCAATTTTTGGAATATTTCAATGACATTTTCAGGGAATATAGCTAAACGGTGATAATATCGGATCAAAATATTTTTGGAAAAGGCTATTTTTTGACCCACCTAGATAGTCGTAGTCCGTTAATAGTAACGAAGACGACTAGTACGAAACACAATTCTATACATTTGTGAATTTAAAACATTGGAAATAGGATACCCTTATCTAACCCCTTCGCTAAATGTGTCAGGGAAAAATCTCAGACCACCTGTGGGAAGCATCGGAAAACGATAAAAATAAAATAGAATGAACCGAGTGCAAACATTATTTTTTCAAGGGCTTCTCATTATTCGCTTTTATGATGGCATGCTAGTAGTACAAGTTATGGAATGCAATGAAGAGCTACAGGTATGCTTCTGTTTTCAGCATGCAAAGGAGTAATTCAATTATGCTGTTACTGTTTGACACAAACATGACTCTACTGTTCCCTCGGTCCATAAAATTTTTTTAAATTCCAGAGAGTAATAAATATGCACGAGTTCACAAAAATAAAATGAATGATAGGTTCGGTGAAATTTTGAATTCGGTTATCAAATCGGACCTTTTTTATGCATACTTTAAGTTCTATGGTATTGTACTAAATAATTCTAGTAAAGAAAGTTCAGAGTCTAGTAAAGAAATTGCGGACTTCTTTCCTGTTTAATTATATATTTGTTCAAGCTACAACGAAATACTTACAAGGAACATTACTGAAGTGTCCGCCTTCGAGTTTTTTGAAACTCATATATGTGATAAAGCACTTTAAACTATTAGACACGTATGTTTTTTTATCATCGGAAAAACAGTTCTTAGGGAGAAAACCACCCTACTAAGAAAGGCGTGTCACCCCTTAATTAACTTTTTTCAATACTTCTATAGTAGATTTTCCATCGTTTTACATTATAAGAATTTTGGTTTTTGTTTCATTCAGATCGGTGACTGCTTGTGGGTGAAACTGCAAAACCACCCCTCCATACGTCTTCCTGTGAGGGGTGCTGTCCTCCCTTAAAACCGTTTTTCCGCAGATAAAAAAATACCTCTCTAATAGTTTTCAATGCTTTATCAAATATATGAGTTTCAACAAAATCGAAGGCGGACATTTAAGTGATGTTCCTTGTTAGAATATGTGGGCATTGGATGTACAGTTTGGAAAATTGAAAGGTTCTTTTGAAGCTCGAGAAGCAATGAGTATTTGTAACATTGCGTCGAATTTTATACCCTTTTTTAAAGGTGAATGAGAGGGGAAAAGTTTTAAAAAGCGGATGAAAATAGAGGCGCAATGGAGAATGTGCCGTCGCGCGAAAAGAAAACGGTGAAAAATGTTCGGCTTTTGCTCTCTTTCGGACTAGTCTAATTTAGTACTTCTGCAGCTTCTTTTTGCTGAAAGAAATTCGGGTTATCGAGCTCGTGTCAAAGATTTCAAGCATCAGTAGCAGCTGCACAGACTTTCACATGCCCACCATCTCCCGCTGCGCTTTGCTCCTCCCCCCCCCCCCCCCCCGCCAACCCGCACCGCCCTTCTCACTCGCTCTTCTCTCCCACTCTCTCTCTCGTACACACACGTCATCACGCCTCGCGAACGTTTCTTACGAAGTGGAAAAGTTCGTTTTCCCGTCGACTACCTTCGCTGTCGTCGTCGACGACTCCGAAGATATTTGCTAGCTTATATACATATAGTTGCGCAGAAAAGACTCAAAAGCGAGTGAGAGAGAGAGAGAGAGAGAGAGAGAGAGAGAGAGAGAGAGAGAGAGAGAGAGAGAGAAAGTGCACAAAAGCTCGGACTGCAAGCAATGTGGACTCGATATATACGAGTACAAATGAGCTCTTGTGACATGTCACGCATATTCGTCATACAGTTGATATACTCTCTGAAAATGTGAGCTTTTTGTAGATCACGTACACGAGTCTGGTATACTTCGTTTGTGAAACGAGGAAGGACGGAGAGCAAAAAAACGAGAAAGAGGAAGAGGAACTTATTTTCTGGATTCTCCTCTCTTTCGTCTCTCATTTCTCGACAAAATACTATATCTCATGCTCGTCGTTCATATCTATTACAAAAGTAGGAAACGTGTCAGCATCGCAATGGTGTATCGGAAAGTGTTCTGCGCGCGCGTTTTCTTCGATCCATCGAAAACTTGACCCATAAGAAGTAAGAAATTTTGTAAGAAAACTTGACCCATAAAAAGTAGGAAATTTTTCTCTCTCTTTCTGCCCTCCCCCCCCCCCCCCCTCCTCTCTCTCTCTGCTGGGGAGTATCTCTACACGTTCTTCTGTCGAGCTCCTATTTTTTCGAGGATTTCTCCTGCCGCTGCCAGCCTTCGGGCTTTTTTGTCGCAGGAAAAGCACACCCTATTATTGCTTTTATCCAACTGACAAGTTTTTTTTTCCAATATCATGCCTCATTTTACCATAATGACCGGATGAATACATTGACGGATATTATAACCTCAATCGCTTGGTTGCGGTGTATTGCTAGCTCGAGCTGTCTCGCCTTCGAACTGCGCACGCGCTGAGCCTTCTGGCTATTCACTACTTGCCGCTGTTTGCATGTACACTGCCGGCCAAAAGTATGGATACACCTGGAAAAATTTCACGCCGCACTAAAAGTTTGATATCTCTGTGAAAAAAAGATAACCGGATTTCGAAGGCGGCATTTTAAAAGGGACCAATGAAGCTTCACTTTGCGTTCTGGAAAAAAAAATTCGATTTTTTTTAGACCCGGGGCGCCATTTTGAAAATGGCCGTTTTTTGGCTGTTTAAAATCAGCTGCACCTCTTCAGGACATTTTTTTGACATTTTTCAAAGAACCTTACAAGATAGAGCAATAGCTATAGTTTCTTTTTTTAGAAACTTTCGTACGATTTTTTTTCACCGAGTTATCGCATTTTTTTTCTCAAAAAGACAATTTTGAAACGATGCTGCTGAAATGAGAAACTTTGAGGTTTAGAGAAAATTGCCAAAAGGAAAAAACTTGCGCTACATCGTAATGAATCGAGCAGAATTTTTTCACAATTTTTTTTCAAATTTTTTGCTCCAACCTTGAATTAAAAAAAAGAATTTTTGTTTCAATTTTTTTTCTCAATTTTTAGCCGCACAAAACATCCACCTCTTACCTCTTACCTCATCTAAACGCCCTTTTCGTCGAAAAACCCACCTCTGGCTTTCAGCACTGCATCAACGATTCGTGGCATCCGATCGATTAATGAATCCAGCTGAGCTGAGCTGAGGGATCTCCATGCAGCTTCCAGTTTCTGCCACACATCTTCGGCCGATGTAGGGCAGGTCATTCGTATCTTTCGATCGAGCTCTTCCCAGAGAAGTTCGATGGGGTTTAGGTCGGATGATGGTGGCGGCCACACCATATTCACGATTTTTTTTTCTTTGCCTCGTTCTCCAAATATTCTCGACAGAGACGGAAACTGTGTTTCGGATCATTGTCTTGTTGCATGGTAAAACCATGCCCGATCGTTCTTAGCCCCGATGGAATCGCATGATTAATGAGAATTTCTTTATATTCTTCTTTACTCATTATGTCGTCAATTTTCACAAAGTCTCCGACACCATGACCGGAGAAGCAACCCCACACCATACCGGAGCCACCGCCATGCTTGACAGTTGGTATCGAACACTGTGGTGCCATTTTTTCCGAAGGATTTCTTCGAACAATAATGCATCGACGACTACAGAAGATTAAAAATTTGGACACGTCCGTCCAAAGTACATTTCTCCACTGATTAATCGTCCACTTTTTGTGTTCCAGGGCCCATGCGTATCGTTTTTTTTTGTTCGCCGGACGCAAAAAAGGTATTCTCACGGCGACACAGCCTCTGAGGCCAGCACTATTAAGACGACGTTTCACTGTCGTCAGGTACATCGAGGTTTCCCTTTGTTCGTTAAATTTGGCACAGATTTCCGTTGCTGTTAATCGACGATTTTTGTTGTTGGTAACGACGATATTTTTATCGTCTGAGGACGTTGTCACTATGGGTCAACACGGAAGATTGCGATTGAAGTACATCTCAGACTTCTTAAATCTCCCGATGGTCGTCTGCACTCCTTTCAAAGACACGCGAGTTTGTCTGGCAATTTCTCTGTACGACAATCCCTTATCGCGCAACACGACAATAGCCCCTTCTTTTATACAGTGGAATTTCTTTTTTTCGTGCCATTTTGATCCGTTAAGAAAAAAAAATTGCGTAAAAACTTGTCAATTGCAGACCACACGTGTTCGCGATCGAAGTTTTCGCACAACTAGCTAGCTTTGTCAGCGCGACACTCGTCACATTATTCCAAAGAATCAAAAATGTAAACAAAAACGACGAGCGAAAAAGAACACAAGAGAAATAGAATATCGACTCGCGAGAAATAGAATCTTTTTTACGCTCCACAAAGGTATAATGTAAACAAAGACAAGAAGCTTTATTTCCGCTCCTTGTGTTTAGACGAGGTAAGAGGTGGATGTTTTGTGCTGCTAAAAATTGAGAAAAAAAATTGAAACTTTTTTTTTAGTCAATATTGGAGCAAAAAAAATTGAAAAAAAAATTTTGGAAAAATTCTGCTCGATTCAATACGATGTAACGCAACTTTTTTTCCTTTTGGTAATTTTCTCTAAACCTCAAAATTTCTCATTTCAGCAGCATCTTTTCAAAATTGTCTTTTTGAGAAAAAAATGCGATAACTCGGTGAAAAAAATCGTACGAAACTTTCTAAAAAAGGAAACTATAGCTATTGCTCTATCTTTCAAGGTTCTTTGAAAAAAAAATGTCCTGAAGACGTGCAGCCGATTTTAAACAGCCAAAAAAGCCAAAAAACGGCCATTTTCAAAGTGGCGCCCCTGGTCTAAAAAAAATCGAAATTTTTTTTTCCAAAACGCAAAGTCAAGCTTCATTTGTCCCTTTTGAAATGCCGCCTTGGAAATCCGGATATATTTTTTTTTCACAGAGATATCAAACTTTGGTCGAGGTACTTTTGGCCGGCAGTGTATGTGCGACCGACGGGCCACGAAATTCATCGATCGGCTATTGCTGTGGATCGTGAGTCCCCTGTTGCAACGGTCCGATAGGATCCTGTAGCCAACGATAAAAATCCGATACATTGCTGTTTGGTCTATTGGCAGCACAGATAGCGGATTCTCGCAATTTATCTGGACTCATTGGAATGTTCGCATATACGGTTTCTATTTGGATAAACCGATATGGAATGTATCAGATTCTATTGTTTTTATGAGCAAGATGGAATCTACAGGGAATTACATATGTGCAATCTACTGGATAAAAACTGCATTTTACACTGATTGACAAGTTGCGTGCATTTATCAGCAGCTACAGATTTGATTTGAATATTTTTATAATTGTATTTCCACAAGTTATAAATTTATAAGTTTCAAATGGACTTGACCGTTTGGAAGCAAATGTGCATAAAAACGGAAAAGTCCACGATTTTTTGCTATCAGATCTCGAATGCAAAAACTGATACGTATGTAACTGTGCTTATTTCGCCTTATGCGAAATATATATATATATTAAGACCAAGTTTTGTATGGGATAGAATTTGTGATTCCATGGACAAAAACGCATCATTTTCCGATAAAAATGTGCGTTTTCAATATGAATAAATCAGATATTTCAAATGAGACACTTCATCAGCAGTTATTGGTATTGACTGATTAACATTTAATGGGGATATACAGATTCAACGATCTCGTTGGTAAATATGGGTTTAACCTGTATATGTTTTACTCAGAGTTTCCAAACTTATCCAGGGTGAAGAGAGAATATTTCATATAGGGCTCTATATGGATTATCTAATGCAAAACTGACCCTTAAGTCTATGTGAATGCATATGTTGCTGCAGATTACAATGTATGTGCGCATCTCGGCATTTATTCGTACATTCAAAGATTCAGCTTAATAATGAAGCTCGGGTGTTTGTATGAAAATATGAGTCAAACTTATATCCGTTCGAACCAGTTTCCTGTACCTGTTTCAAACTGGCTTTTTTCAACCTATGCAGATATCCGATGAAAAATGGCATCTCCATCTATGATAATGTAGATGTAAGTACAAAACCAGTCTATTTGCGCACATATGTATTTATTTGTATTGTAAAAGATTCTGCCTCAAAATCGGATCTGCTTTATGTGAAATAGCCTCTTTGTTACATGAAACACAGAAAGCGTATATGGTTTTCATTATTTTGTTCACATTTTTGTCATTTTGAAAAATGCTAGAAAAAATAGAACCAGGCGGCAGTTCACACTAGTACGTGGGTATACTTCCGAAAAGCCAATACCTTTTGTCTATCTAAAATTTTGCACCGATTTTTGTTGCTACATTTCACGCTCAAGATTTTTACCGTAACATTTGCCATACCGTAACATTGCCATACAAAATTCAAAGACTAAACTAATTCAAATAGTAATACAAAAACTAAAAAAAATCACAATACTGCGTCTACAGAACTGAGTGTTACATTGTTTCTCTCCCTCTCTCTGCTTTAGTGCTTGAGAGGACTTGCAGGGCGCAAAATAAATGTCGCGTGTTCTCTCTCTCTCTCTCTCTCTCTCTCTCTCTCTCTCTCCCCCCTCTCCCTCCAGCCCACTCTTTCGATAGTATCCGATAGGTGTAGGGACAGAGACATCAAATTTCGATACAGATTTCTCGGAATGAATGGGATTCGATCGGTTTCTGTCGGTCTTTTTCAACAGATCGTGTGCTTTGATCTGTCCGTATCGGCATGGTTTTATCTGTAGTCATGCAACAAGGGGATTCCGTCAGACGACAACCGAGTTTAGCGATGTGCTTTTGCAGGATGTTAGGTAGGTACTGATGTTCCTTGAAACGGACCAGCTTCCAACTTGGCCTCAAGTTCGATATCAGCCGCCCTACCTACCGCGCGGAGGACTTGAGTTCGAGTCCCCTCAATGGTACTTTTTTTTTCGATTTTGTATACGGTTGTTAATTTTTTTAACCTTCTTTATGCTACGTACATTTTGCAAAATGTGTTTGCTTGGGTTAAATTATTTTTAAATAATGAAATTATACGTGGGTAAATAGGACTTTTATTGAGAAGAGTATGTGGCTTCCGGATGGAGGCCGTGTTGAGGATCAGCGTTGTGCCGACGTTTCGCAAACGTTACAGTCTGCATCATCAGGGCTGAGAGCTCCGATACTGAAGCTCTCGTGTCTCAGGTATCTCAGGTGTCTCAGGACTTTTATTGTGTATCGCTAAACGTTATTCTATGTTTTAATGGTTAATTAATATAAAAAATCACGAATTATTTATCAAAATAATTTTCTACTGTCGATATTATCTGGTTATTATCAGATTTTGATATAAAAACAAAATCATGGCTCATCCATCATTTAAAAATAATTTAACCCAAGCAAACACATTTTGAAAAACGTACATAGCATAAAAAAGGTTAAAAAAATTAAAGAAGATATTAAAAATTGACAAAAAAACCTCAAGGGATCTCGAACTCGCTTTGTCTACAATAGCGTTCGGTGAGGGAACAAGATACGCCCTTTGCTTGCCGGCACTGTACGCGCGGCTACCAGCGATCGGCATCGGCTAGTCAGTTCTTCTTGATCACTCGGCACGACAACTGGTATTCGTAAAAGTTCCGAACAACCCGAAGAAAGTGAAAAAAGCGAACACGTGAATTGTGATAAACGTGCAGTGAAAAACACGGACACGGCTGTGCCATACCGCTGGATATTTCTCAGTAAGTACATTATTCAAAGATTGAGATGCGTACAGATTAACACTTCGTCTGTGATCGTTTTTCCGGTACCTTCCGTATGTAAATCTGGATATTTCAAGACCTGCCACTCTCTTATCCAGTTAATACATTCGAACATTTTTGAACAAAATCATGCCAGTGATCGTAACATTCACTTCAATAAATCGATCATAAAACTGTAGAAAAACATTTTTTTTCATTTATTGTTTGTTAAATAAATGAAGCAACTTATTAGGGAAGTAGTTTTGTCTCGGACAGGAAATACCCAGGTTTACAGACGAAATGTTAATCGCTTTTTCTTTTATTATTGTTGGGGTTCAAAGTCTTTAGCTTTTTAAAATTACTTCTTGAAACTCATTAACATTTAATTTACCGTGTGTGTGAACGTGAAATTTTTATTATATTCAGTCGTCGCGTACATTTTTATTCACTGAAGTATAACGATAAAAGAAACCGATAAAATTTCATAGATTCCGTTCTATCGGTCTTCTTGTACAGGACCGAACTTACCCCTAAGGCCCGGTAGAAGCAGATAGAGGATAGAAACCGATGGAATCCCATACATTCCCATACATATTTTCTTTTCACAAATGCATGCCACCCAAGAGAAGCCCAATTACGCGTACTTTTCGTATTGCGTAATTTGCACAGCGAATCGGCAAACTACGCGATACGTAAAGTGCACGCTGTGGGGGGGGGGGGGGGCACCCGCGCGCTCAACCAATGTTCTTATGTATGTTGCAGACAAAACAAATTTACAAAATAATACTGGCGACAGCAGCACCGCCAGTAGCGGCAGCAGCGATGAGAGCAGCGTGACAGAGACGGCGTGATATTATATACTTCCATTTATATCCAATATTTCATTGGATTTTATTTTAATTTTGATTTTATATCCAATAGGACTTATTTGATACAGTTTTCTCAAACAATGGCAGTTTGTAAATTTTTTTATTCCTACTCATTCCTATATATAATTCCATATTAAACTAGCCAGTTTTCCTCGCTTTTACGGCCTCCCATGCAGAAATGTGACCGGGCATTCCCTGCATTCCGTCGGTCCCTTGCCAAGATTACCTCATTCGATTAGGAAAGATCCGAAATCTTTTATAAGACGGGTACATACCGATGAATGCAAATACAAAGTAATTGGCCAATACCAATATGTTCTCATAAGACAAAAGATAATCATTTTATTGAAAGTCCATATATCAACCGATTTAATGAATCCTCACTCTGAGTTATCTGCATAGGAAAAAACCGACTTACACAGTTAAATGATTGGCCCGTATTTACTGATAAAAACCGACGCCTCCTCTTGAGGGTGAAACATTTACAATATTAGTATATTCCCGTAGGTGCGGATAAAAAATAATTTGCAGATACACATACATTCCTATACAACAAAGGATTATTGTTGGATTCGAGAATCCATATAGGAAACGATTGATTGGATCCCACCCTTAGTTACCTGTATCAAAAAAATCGATCCAAACGGATAAAAACCAGACCCGTATTGACTGATAAAAAACCGTGCCTCGTTCTGAGGACGAATCTTTTATAATACAAGTACATGCAAATAGGAGCGGATATGAAATGATTTCCAAAGACGAATACATTCTCATACAGCGAAAGGTAAGTTTTCGATCTGAAAAGTCGAGTAGGTTCAGACGAAAAATAATTTGCGAAAACGTATACTTTCTCGTACAGCTAAAGGTAAGTTTTTGATCTGAAAAGTCACATACAAACTAATTGCTGTCAAATTTCGATTGTAACATATAACTTCATATACGAACTATGCAATTGGGTTCTGCCGATAGTACCAATATAATTCCAGTTTGTGAGTACAAGTTCATTCCGTTAAAATATTATGGACATTTTGAAGTAATCTGCTGTTCCAGATTAATAACGATTGAAATTTAAAAGGTATCTGCACTTGCAAATTAAACTACGCGGAACTGTTTTCGGATTCTATAGGTAATCTATGGGCACCGTAGATACGTACAAAGCCCGACAGAATCACATATTTCAAAAAATCATCAATCCTGTCGGAATTCATAAGCGTTTCCGAGGACAAAACACATCATTTTCCGATAGTATTTCTGTTTTTATTGGTTTGTATCGGTTCTTTGCAACAGGGTCAATCCAATCACAATGGTAACTTATCGACCGGCCTCTGTCGGTATCAACATGCCTGACACTGATGCGACATGTCCCAAGTGTGGCAAGATCATTGCGAGTGCCACAAGCAACTGCACTGATTGTAGATTGGTTTTTCACCCTGGATGCCCGCGCAATTATCTTCAATCGAAATCTGCTCGCGAGTGCTACCTGCGTAATATTTCGTCCGCGTCTGATCTTTCTGATCTGAGGCTGCCGGTCATGCCACGCAGCAGGCTGAATGCAGGCACATTGTGCATGATTAATAACCGCGACTCCTCACTTTTCGCTTTTACTCAGCGTCAAAATCAAATCAACAATCAATTTAGGTCTTTACTTGAGCAAATTCCGCATATTGATGCGGCCTTTTCTGAGCATAATCGTCGCCTGACAGAACTTGAGAAAGCCAATCATACTCTGAGAGCTGATCTTGCCGAGTTGCGTCGTAGTAGCACATCCGGTGTCAAGTGCTTCGCCGCCGGTTCCCTGCGGTGAAGTTGTTGCAGGAATGCCATCCCAGAATGATCCTAGTCCGATAGACTCTATCAGAAAAATCTTCGACGCGGTCGGTATACCAGAACTGTCTCCTCACATGATCGCGGTACCGAAACTTCCTACCAAACCAATCGGGGCTGTCGGTGATCCTAATTTAAATCAACGAGTTTCTTACATTATCAAATTAACCTTAAATTCTGTCAGGGACATTTTGCTCAACAAAACACGAGAGAAGTGCGCTTTGAAGTGGTCCAATGTGTTTGAAGGATGTGCAGTTGCGATGAAAAATTTCAACATCTATGTAAACGAGTTGCTTTCGTCCAATACGCACAAACTACTGCGTCGTGTTAGAGCCAAAGCTCTAGTCGCGGGGTATAAGTACGTTTGGGTTAGAAATGGGTCAATATTCGCTAGACGTACCGACGGGCAGCCGCGAGTCGATGTCAGTTCTGAGGATGACGTTGTTCATGCCGATTGGTTGCCGGTGAGAAGGAAACGGAGCGATGACTTATCTCGAATGCCACCAATCAATTACAAAACTCAAGTTATCAAGAAACCACTCAGTCGACTGACGTAGTGGATTGTTGGATTACCGCGTTTCATATTTGTCATGTTTATTTTCTTTTTTATTAAATTTTCATTTAGTTTCATTTTGATAGTCTTCAGTGTGTTTTGGATTGCATAACGAACACTTTTTATTTTCTTTTATTAAACTTTTATTTCGTTGCTTTTTGATTTTTCATTCGGTTTTCGATTGCATAACGGATACCAATTTGGAATGCCGTCACTTATTGTATGTTGGTTCACGCTACTGTTTATTATGTGTCATGCTAAGGTATTTCTATTTTGACCACTTGTGTTTTCGACCCCGCTAATTTTGTTGTATCATTGCGCGTGCGACACCATTATTATCAATTTTGTTATTGCTATTGTTGTGCATTATCTTGATTGATGCTTCTGCGACACTGTAATTTTCTTTTCGCTCAATCTTTTTGCGCTTGCGACTGAGAAAAAAAATGTCTCTTATAATTAGTATTAGTTGTGAATTGATTGGGCTAGGACACCGTTATTTTCTGTTATTTTCTACTATCTTTGGTTATTTCGTTATGTTGCGTTATTTGATTATTTGTTTGTTTTATTATTATTGCTACTATTTTGACTATTCTTTGTTAGTATTTTCATCTACATCTTTATTCGTGGATCTATATTTGGCCGAAAGTTTAACTGGGGCAATCTCTCTCTCTCTCTCTTGCTCTCTCTCTCTCTCTCTCTCTCTCTCTCTCTCTCTCTCTCTCTCTCTCTCTCTCTGGACGTGAGTACCTCTGCACGCTATCTCTGTCGGCTCTGTCTTCAATCAGAACATTCTCTGCCGATTCCTGCCTTCGGGCGTTCTTGTTGCAGGTGAAGCATAGCCCAAATGTTGCTTTTTATCTGAAACGCATCAGTTCATCCAGCTGCATCAACAGATATTAAGATAATCTGCAACGCTTCAGGGAATAGTAGCGACATAACCTCAACTGTCACGGATTCGCCAAAATCTTGCTGGCTCTCGCCGAGGGATAACTCTCCGTGATATTCGTGGGAATCGTTCGGGCTCTATCGATTATCGACACCGACTGATTGAGGATCTGTTTTACCCTTCGCGGATATCCGTCCCAGTTGTCTTATCGATGTGCTTATCTATCGCCGGTCAGTAACCATGAAATTGTCCCGCTCGCCTTCTTATCGGTCGGCAACTTATCATCGAGAGCTTCGGCTGAGCGCGGCGCCTACCATGGGCCGCACGTGTCCGAAATGCGGCAAGATCATTGCTGGGACCAGTAATGATTGCATCACCTGCAGGCAGTCATTTCACCCAGGATGCGCTCGCAGCTATCTTTTGACCTCCTCCATTCGCGATTGCTGTCTCCTCAACCTCTCGCCTTTATCCTCGTCATCGATTGCTAGCCAACCGTGTGTATCCCGAAGCACCTTGAATACTCATCGAAATGCCGCTACCGGAGATCGTGCACTCTCCCTATCTCCCTCTCCAGCCGCGCTGCAAACTACTGGCAGCACTCTCGCGAAATTAGTTGCCATGCACGAAAAAACCAATTCCACTATCGAAGCTTTTTGTCGCTCTCAAGAGCAAACAAATAATGAATATCGCGCGAAGCTTGAGCAGATCCCACCCATGGCGGCATCCCTTACCGAACTTCAACAGCGCGTCGCCGAGCTCGAAATTGCTAACAGCGCGTCGCCGAGCTCGAAACTGCTAACATCGCCTCGAAAGCTGAGGCCGCTGCGCGGCGGCACGATCATCCTCCTCAGGTCATTACCACTCCTTCGCCATCTACGGGTGAGTTATTCATCACTGGTATGCCAATACGTGACGCCCAAAAGTCAAAGGACTTGATCATTAAAGTCTTTGAGGCACTAGGAGTGCCTGAGCTATCGCATCACATTCTCGCGGTAAGGAAACTTCCTACTAAATCTTCAGGCGCCGTAGGTGAATAGGTTGCCAAAGTCAAGTGCTCTTTTATTATTACGCTGACTTCAAGCTTGGTCAGAGACGTCCTCATCGACGAAAAACGCGAAAAGCGCGAGCTTAAATGGTCCGCGGTCTTCAATGACTGTTCTACTGCTACGAAAGACTTTAACATCTTCGTAAATGAAATGCTGCCAGCCGAGAAATTTAAATTTTTACGTCGCGCTAAAGCTAAGGCCGCGGTTGTGGGTTGCAAGTTCGTGGGGACCAGACGCGGCCGTATCTATGCCAGGAAAGAGAAAGGTCAACCGCGCTTCGAAGTTCATTTAGAAAATGATATCGTGGGGCCCGATTGACTCGCCGCACCAGTGACCGGCCTCCAGAACCGTCGTGCAGATAAGGCGGCCCCGTCCTTATCTCATTCACCATTAAAAATTGCCCAGTTCAATGCACGCTCCCTACTAGCTCACATCGATCAGGTACGGGTGTTTTTTCATGAGAATTACTATTATATTATTTCAATAGCGGAGACCTTGTTTCACTCTTACATAGACGACTCTCTTATTAATATTGATGGCTTATTTGTTATTCGGAACGATAGAGAGGGTAAAGAAGGAGGTGGTGTCGCGGTTTTTATTCGAAATTCTCTCAAAGCCAAAGTTTTAGCCATATCCCCATGCCAATTCTCCAACTCCCCGGAATTTATTTGATTGCAGGTATCCCTGAATGGTGCCGATCCACTATTATTCGCATCTATCTACAGGGGACCGCATGGGCTTCTCCTTGATGATTTTATCGAAGCCTATTTTTGCTTTTCTCACGCCTATAAAAATATTATGCTTGCTGGCGACTTGAATTGCAACCTATTGCGCGAGTGTCATGAGTCCTGTCTGCGAAATCGAATATCGCGCCCGAGAACCCCGGAAGGGGAGGGCGCCAGTGTTCCGCGACCGACGCGCTCGACAGGCGCGCACCTCGACGACGCACTCTCAACAAGATCAGATGGCCACGAGATCTCGATCAATACGCAGCATTTCAGTCCTTTTTGTATCTTTGTAAAATAAAATATATCATTATCTATTGGTATCGAAATCCTTTTCAACCCAAACATTGGTCCTTACCGATCGGATTGAAGTTCAGTAAAGTCCACGGTTGTGATACAGTCCACGAAGACACAGTGAAAAAGATCGAGAGGCAAGCGTCGTTCCGAAACAAACATGGCGGACGTCACGAGTCTTCGCAGACAACGCGGGATCGTGAAAGCGAAAATGACGCGACTCAGGACAAAGGTTGAGCAAATACCAGAAGCCGATATTAGTCGAGAAGCAGCCGACGTATATCTATCGAGTTTAGACGAAATACGAGGTGAATTCGACAAAGTACATATCGCGATCGTTCTCGCAAGCGACCAGGAAGCAGCGGGACCGACAGTCGCGGACAGGTGGGAGGAAGCCGAGTTCGAAGAAAGGTATTTCGAGCTAAAAATCAAATTGAAACAATGTTTAAATAGACTGCCAGCACAGCAACCACACGTTCAAGCATCGTCAGCCAGTGACGAGACGTTGAATCGCGTGCTGCAGCAGCAAAGCGAGTTTTTGAGACAGCTGAGTGTAAAGTCCGAGTCGAGCTCGCAGACAGGCGCATCGCAACCGTCAACGGGCGGCAACAGCGACGCCATAACTCAGTTGGTCGAGCAGCAAACAGCATTGTTGCGGCGTTTCACGGAGGCAGGCGGCGCCGTCAACCAAGAATCCAAGGTCAAACTACCAGTGGTTGAGCTTCCGACATTCGACGGCCGAACCGAAGAATGGAAGCGATTTTCCGAGACGTATACCTCGTTGATACATTCGAACGAAAGTATTCCGAACGTTCAAAAATTTCAGTACCTCGTCACGTCGTTGTCGGGTGTTGCTGCAAAAATAATCGAATCGATTTAATCGACAGGTCAAAATTACGAAATCGCGTGGCAATTACTCAAAAGGCGCTTCGACGATCCCAGAGCAATCAAGAAAAAGCACATTCAGTGTTTATTTGCGATGCCTAGAGTGGAGAAAGAGTCTGCTGCCGCGATTCGAAATCTCATCGACTACACGTTAAAGCATTTGCGAGTACTGAAGTTCATGGAATCGCCAACCGATTCGTGGGACGAACTCGTAGTCCACATGATCGAAATGAAGCTCGACACGACGACTCTGCGTGCGTGGGAGCAAGAAGGCGATCCGGTCGACGCTAAACTAGACACAATCACAGGGTTTCTAGAAGCAAAGTGCCAGATGCTGGAGCGAATCGAGGCAAGGGCAAAACAGATGGAATTTCCAAAAAAAAGGTGAGCCCGACAAACAAAGACCAAAGGCGCGCGGTCAAACCAAAACTCTGGAAGGTGACAAGGCTGTAGCGTTAGCCACAGCGATCGGTGCAGGAAAATGCTATCTTTGTCACGGCGATCATTTCTTGTATCATTGCGACAAATTCTTGGCAATGTCGATTGATGACCGAACCAAGGAGGTTCGTCGATTGAAGCTCTGCATCAATTGTCTTCGCAACGACCATTTTGTAAAAACGTGCAAAATGGGATCTTGCCGAGAATGTTCGGGAAGACACAATACATTGTGTCATCGTCCGACGGCCGACAAGGTGGATCAGACGAAGGACGAAAACGGCGAGGTGAAGACACGAACATCGACCAAAGCAGTAAGCAACAACGTAGTCGTTCATCACACGGTAAAGCCACCCGCAAAGACGCACGTGCTCATGGCAACAGCAGTGGTCAACGGAAGGCATCAAAACGGGTCCATCGTTGCTTTACGTATCCTTCTTGATAGCGCTAGCGAAGCGCACTTTATTACGCAATCTGCATGCAATAAGCTGGGCGCGAAGCGCGATCGCGCGTCGGAAGTAGTCACGGGACTAAGCGATATCGAAAGCATCATAAGCGAAAGTTGTGAGGTCAGTCTCCATTCGAGACACTCAAGTTTTAGCGCAGTTGTTCGTAGTTTGGTCGTACCGAAAATCATGAAGATTTTACCGTCCCACGAGATAGATTCCGCCGCGCTTAAATTCCTGTCAAACTTAAAGCTCGCGGATCCGGAATTTTGCAAAAGAGGCGCAATCGACATGCTCATTGGCGCAGAGTTTTTCTTTGATTTGCTCGGCGAGGGGAGAATCAGTCTCGGAGAAAACCGACCTGTTTTGCAAAATACAAAGCTCGGTTGGATAATCGCGGGACCAGTCAAGTGTTCAACGCAAACAACTTTACTTTGTAATCGCGAGAAAATTACGACATTGAGATGTTCGCTGGAACAATGCGAAGCTCTCGATCGAACATTAAAGAAGTTTTGGGAAATCGAAAATTGCCATTTTGACGCGCGACCACTTCTCTCCGGGGAGGCGCGCGAAAGCGAGGAATATTTCGAACGAACTACCAAGCGCGACGATACCGGGCGTTTCATAGTACGACTGCCGTTTCTCGAAGATCCGGTCGTGCTCGGCGAATCGCGCGAAATAGCGAACAAGCGGTTGATGCAGCTCGAGCGTCGTTTCAAGAGTAACCAAAAATTACAAGTCAGATACGTAGAATTCATGCGAGTTTATCTTGTCACCGGGCACATGTCACAGGTGATCGATCAAGCTGAGGATCCCAATCGTCCTCTAGTTTATCTGCCGCATCATGGCGTCATAAAGGAATCGAGCACGAGTACGAAGCCTCGCGCAGTCTTCGATGCGTCGAGCAAAACGAGCTCGGGGAAATCACTCAACGATATTCTTCGCGTAGGCCCGACGATCCAGGGTAGCTTGTTCGACATCGTCATTCGTTTTAGATTTTATAACATAGCGCTAACTGGGGACATTCGGCAAATGTACAGGCACCCCGACGATCGAGATTACCAATGAATCCGGTGGCGATTTTCGGCAGACGAGCCACTACAGGATTTTCGATTGAATACCGTAACTTACGGACAGGCTAGCTCGGCGTACTTAGCGATAAGATGTATTCTTAAGTTAGCAGAGGAAGCGAAGCACACCTTTCCGACAGCGTCACGAGTTATACTCGATCAGACATACGTAGATGATATACTTGCTGGCGCGGACGACGTCGAGGGCATTGTAACGCTGCGCGAGCAGATCACGAAGGTGCTGAGCTCCGGCGGCTTTCATGCGCACAAATGGTGCTCCGATTGTCCAGAGGTCTTGGAACAAGTGCCGTTGCATCTCAAAGAGGACACATCTAAGCTCAGCATCGACGCGAACGATGCTATCAAAACGCTCGGTGTGGAATGGAGACCGATCGACGACCAGTTTCAATTCTGCGCTCAAGAAACAAAGGCTGCAACAACCAAGCGCGAAGTATTGTCGGCCATAAGCAAGTTTTTCGACCCGCTGGGGTTGATTGGCCCGATAATCACCACGGCCAAGTTAATAATGCAAGAAACATGGCGAGCAGAAAGAAGCTGGGACGAACCCCTATCGTCGGCACTCGTCGAGAAGTGGGACAATTTCCGGCACGATTTGAATGACGTGGAAACTCTCTCTATACCGAGGCGCGTGATTCCATACCAGCGCGCAACAAAAATTTATTTGCAAGGATTTTGCGACGCGTCCGAAGTTGCCTACGGGGCGTGCATATACGTTCAGACGAGAGACGACTGTGGCAATATTGCATCGAGGCTGCTCTGTTCCAAGTCGCGAGTAGCGCCAATCAAACCGATGACGATCCCTCGTTTGGAGCTGTGTAGCGCAGTGCTACTCTCTCAGCTCATCACCAACGTTCGACGAGAACTCCGAGTCCAAATCGACGGCGTCCGAGCATGGTCGGACTTGCAGGTCGCACTATGTTAAATTCGTGGCGATGTTTCCAGATGGAAACCATTCGTGGCAAATCGGGTGAGCGAGATCGTAGAAATGTTGCCTGCCGAGCACTGGGATCATGTGAGCGGCACGGAGAATCCAGCAAACTTAATATCTCGCGGCACAACCTTGTTTCAACTCAAGGAATCAGAGTTGTGGTGGTCGGGCCCACGGTGGCTATTAGAACGGGACGCATCGGACTCGAACAACCCTCAAGAAATCGAGCTATCCAATGAAATTTCCGAAAGAATCCAATCGGAAGAGCGCAAGACACTTCAAGTATACGCCCACACACGAGAAGACAATTCTCTACTGCAAGAAATCATCACAAGATTTTCCACGCTGACAAGCATCGAGCGCGTTCTTGCGTACTGTCTACGATTCATGAACAACCTCAGGAAAGTTCCCGCAGAGCGCAACTTATCACGATTATCAGTCGTCGAAGTACGCGAGGCACACCTTCAACTTGCAAGGCACGTACAAGCGATCGAATTTCGCGAAGAAATCTTCGATATGAAAGGGGGCCGCAGTTTGAAATCATCTAGCAAGATTCTGCAGCTAAATCCTTTCCTCGACGATCGCGGAGTGCTCAGGGTGGGCGGCCGTTTACAATACTCCTCTTGGACCTTTCAGCGCAGGCATTAAATTATCCTGCCGTCGGGAACACGATTTTCAAAATTATTGTTCGAGAGAGAGCATCGACAATTGTTACACGCCGGCCCGCAGCTTTTGCTGTCTTCGATAAAAGAGACATACTGGCCTCTTCGGGGGCGTGGCTTGGCGAAACAGACCTGTCGCGAGTGCATGTGCTGCGCCAAAAATAATCTACGAGAATTAACGCAATTAATGGGGTCTCTACCGCGTGATCGAGTCCTTCCAAGTCGTCCGTTCACGGTTACCGGCGTCGACTTTGCCGGCCCTATCGTCACTCTCGTTAACAAGGGACGAGGGCGAAAAACCAACAAATCTTACATAGCGCTATTCGTGTGTTTCGCGACGAAAGCCGTGTATTTGGAGGCTACGAGCGAACTCACGTCGGCTGCGTTTCTCGCATCGCTTCGCCGATTCATTGGTCGGCGCGGACGTCCTCAACGATTGTACAGCGATAACGCGACGAACTTCACCGGCGCGAAGAATGAGCTGCAAGAAATTCTAAATTTCACGGAGTCAAATATCAAGAACAATCTCGGAAGCATACTAGTCAACGAAGGCATCGAGTGGAACTTCATCCCAGCCCGCTCGCCTCATATGGACGGACTATGGGAGGCGGGGGTGAAATCCTGCAAGTATCATTTGAAGCGGGTGATGGGAAACTCGTTGTTTACGTTCGAAGAACTGTCTACGGCGCTGACTCAGATTGAGGCATGCCTCAATTCCAGACCCATCACGGCCTTATCCAACGATCCGTCGGACTTGCAGCCTCTTACACCCGCACATTTTCTTGTGGGAAGACCGCTGACCAGTCTCGCGGACGTCGACGTGACAGACGTTCAATTAAATCGTTTGAATCGTTGGCAATTAACTCAACGAGTTATCCAGGACTTTTGGAAACGGTGGGCGGCCGAATACCTCACCAGTTTGCAAGGCAGAACAAAATGGAGAACAGAGCAAGGAAATCTCAAGATAGGCGACTTGGTGCTGCTTCGCGACAAAAATCTTCCGCCGCTGCGATGGAAGCTGGGACGCGTATTGCAACTTCATACGGGCAACGACGGCCTCGTACGAGTCGTTACGATCCGAACGGACAGCGGGAACTTCAAGCGAGCAGTAGCAAAATTGTGCAAGCTACCCTTTTCCCCAGAATATGACGAAGAAATTAGCGCCGCTAATTTGGTGGGCGGTATGTCTGCGAAATCGAATATCGCGCCCGAGAACCCCGGAAGGGGAAGGCGCTAGTGTTCCGCGACCGACGCGCTCGACAGGCGCGCACCTCGACGACGCACTCTCAACAAGATCAGATGGCCACGAGATCTCGATCAATACGCAGCATTCCAGTCCTTTTTGTATCTTTGTAAAATAAAATATATCATTATTTATTGGTATCGAAATCCTTTTCAACCCAAACAAGTCCAATTATCTGAGCGATTTTGTTTTTACGTCGGCCTTAAATTTTGTATACTAGGGAGCGTCTTCCACACCGATTCATCCAGCTCGTGGCTCGATGTCATGGTCGTCGATGATCTCGCTAAAGTGGCTGCCCATTCTAAATCGGTTACTCCATTCATTAACGGATACGACATGCTTGATGTGGCGTACTCAATTGAATTTACTGAATCTGTCATTGGCCTTCATCGACTCCGTTGTTTAACGACCTGTTGCACCCGACCATATGCAGAATCCGTGTTTTCTTTCCTCAGTGAGATCAATCCCTTCCTCTCTAAATCGGCGATCGATATCGAAGTTGAAAACTTTTCTCTTGTATTAGAGTCTGCCATGGACATCCACGCTCCATGGAGGACTTTTCCTGCGTCACGACCACCTGGACCGTGGCTGACCGGTGAACTTCGATCCCGCATTAGATCCGAGGACCGGTTACATCAAGCCGCGAAACGCAATAAAGGCCTACTGGGACTGGCGGAATTTCGACGCGCTAGAGACCAATTCACCCATGACATTCGAGCAGCTAAAAACGAATTCTTCTGATTACGACCCTCCCAGTTAACCGAGCCCACAGTCCTCTGGAATGAGCTAAGGGGACTTGGCCTAATCAAATCGGCAATAACGTCGCTACTTCACTTCTTCTCAGCTCAATTACTAAACGCACACTACTCGTCAGTCTCCTCGTCACCTGTTGTTCGGACCTGGGAGGACGTTATGCTGACTCTCTCGAATATCCCTAGCCGTACACCTAGCTTTTCGTTTTCACAAGTTGATAATATCACCATTCGGCGCCAAATCGATTCGCTAAAGTCGACTTCTCTTACCGCGACTTTCGACGGTGTATCTGCTTTCAGTCTCCGAAACGCCGCTTCTGTTGTAGTCGACCATCTCACTTCTCTATTTAACGACACGATTAGGCTAAGCTATTTCCCGTCTCGGTGGAAACAAGCATTCATCCGGCCCTTATCTAAAACTAGGACTCCTCAGTCACCGTCGGATACCCGTTCGATCGCTAATCTGTCCCAGACATCCAAACTCTTTGAGCGTATTATCAAAGACCATTTTTATGGAAACCAAGAATTTTCCAACCAAGAGATTTATGGAAACCAATAAGCTACTTGACACTAGACAATCCGCATACAGAGTTAGGTTCTCAACCCGAACTGCTTTGATCAGAATATGCGATGATGTACGGCGCGCTACTGACCTGTGCATGCTAACCGTGTTAGTCATGTTCGACTTCAGTAAGGCGTTTGACAAAATGCCTCACCATATTCTCTTGTGCAAACTGAAGAAGCTGGGTTTCTCCGTTTCAGCTCTTAAATGGATTCACTCTTACATTACTGATCGGAGGCAGACTGTGGTTGACGAGCAAGGGCTTGCCACATCGTGGCTTCCAACAAATCTAGGCATCCCCCAGGGCTCAGTATTAGGCCCACTTCTTTTCTCCCTTTTCGTCAATGACATTTCTGAGTCCCTGAAGTTCTCGAATTATATGGTTTTTGCTGACGACACTCAAGTTTACCGTAGTTGCTTGTCGAATGAGCTGAATCAGACCCTGGCGTTAATTGGTGATGATGCCAGGGCTATCTCTGAGTACTCTAAGAGGAATGAGTTGTCACTAAGTTTGCCTAAGTCTAAAGTCCTTGTTCTGGGTAGCAGTGCTCGTACGAGAACTCTGGCACTGGAGGAACTTCTACCTATCCTGGTCGATGGCTCTCCATTGCCGTATGTTTTGGAGCATCGAAACCTGGGCCTGACGATCACGTTATCTCTCTCCTGGAAGCGTCATGTGGCCATCTTATCACGCGATGTTCACGGTATCCTCCATAAACTTAAACATCATTGGAACTCACTGCCTACGGATATCAGAGCTCAACTCATCAGAACACTAATCGTTCCGTGACTCGACTATTCTCTCACGTTTTTTGCAACCTCCCCATCACGCTAAATTCCAAACTCCAAAAACTCATTAATTGCTGTATCCGTTTTATTTTCCATTTACGGAAGGACGTGCATATCACGACATTTAGACACCGGCTCAAATGGCTTTCGGTGAAGAACAGACGCACGTACTTCCTCGGGATCTTGGTCCACAAATTATTAAATGACGCAGTACCAGATTATATCCAAGACTTATTCATTAGAGTCCGACCGGACGCTCGCACCTCGCAGAAACTACCTCGTTCCACATTTGCCATCCCCTTCGCTCGGACGGCTATCTACTACAACTCAGTCGCTGTGGCAGCTAGTCGCCTTTGGCACAGCCTTCCGTTGAGCGTAACCAGCTCTCCTTCACTTGAAATTTTCAAATCGCGACTCTTCGATCACCTGCTAGGTGGGGAGCTGGTGGGGGGAAGCGCCTGACGCTCGATCTTCAATCTTCAACCTTCAAATTTCGGCTCTTGCTTTTGCTTTATGCGTTTTTGCGTTTTGCGTCTTTGCTTTTCTGCTGTGCACGATTCGGCTATGTATGATTTTGATTTTGCTTTGTATGATTTTATATGATTTTGTATGATTTTGTATGATTTTGTATGACTTTATATGATTTTGTATGATATTGTATGATTTTGTACGATTTTGCTTTGTATAACCGCGCGCTGTTAACTCGCTTTTACATTTTGCTGGTACGACAGTTTGACCTAAGTTTATCCGTTTTCTTCTTGATTTTGTATGGTTTTTGTATGATTTCGCTTGTAGAATGGTATCATTTGCAAGATTAGTCAGTAAGTTTACTAGGTTTATCGTAGTTTATTTTCTCATGGTTATTTTTCTAACTCATTTTTAGTTTTTTAATTTTGCTCATGCTTCATTATGTTTCATTTTTAATTTACTTGTTATCGCGAATTCATCATAACATTGTCTATCTTTACTATTATCCATATTTGCCCGAAAGTTTGTAACTAAGGCATAATAAACTCTATTAATCAATCAATCAATCAATCAATCAATCAATCTCTCTCCCCCCCCCCCTCTTTCCTTTTCGTGAGTATGAAAATGATTACGGACATCGAATGGCTCATAAAGATGTACAATTAAACGATCAAACGAGCCCGCCGAAGGCTGGCGAAGTTCGATCGCAATTACATGAAGCGTCTCGTTCGAAAAGATGATAACCAGGTAGTAACGTCAGTTGTGGCATACATCACAACTTTCAGAGTATTTTTTTTCTGGTGGTGGTGCCTTCTATTGTCATACTGTTTAGAGATGAAAGAACAGCTATCGTGACAATGATCTGGGGTATATAACAATTAGTGTCCCTTGAGGGGCAGGTTGGGAGGATCATCTTCGACCGAGCCGCTTTATAGTATTGCGATCGAACTACGCCCGCCTTCGGCGAGATCGTTTGATCTTTTAATTATATTATGCGTCTCGTTCTCTATGATAACCAGGTAGACCTTTAGCGCTATCGTGATAGCTGTTATTTATTTTGTTCATTAATTGATTTGTTTATTCATTTTTGCACTTTCTTCTTCCGTGATAACACAAATCTATATTCTGCTGAGTTAATAATAAATCCGAGAAATTCACAGCGCTGGGTTAGAACTAGTGTACTTTTTTCCTCGTTAATAATAAATCCCAGGCGCTCTAAACACACCCGTGTTCGTGCGATGTCTTTCGTACATTTTTCGTACGACTGATTAATAAGTAGAATATCGTCGATATGCTAGGTGCGCAACTAAGTATCCGGTTTTTTTTACCAATAAAAAATCGAAAATTTGAAGACAAATACAAAAAATGGTTCATTCGAAGTATTGTCCCTCGCTATTTACACATTTTTGCCATCTCTCTGGCAATACACAAATACCGCGACGATAAAAAGACGCATCTTTGGACTGCAACCATTCGTCCAACCAATTCTGTAGTGCATCGTAATTGGCCAAGTTTAGCCCACCCAAGCCATGCGCCATCGACCGAAACAAGTGATAGTCTGAAGGGGCCAGGTCTGGCGGATACGGCGGGTGCGGTAGCAGATCCCATTTCAGTGTTTTTATGGTGTCCTGGACGATGGAACTGCGATGGCACGGAGCGTTGTCGTGCTGCAATATCACACGTTCGTGTCTCATGTCCCATTCTGGCCGTTTTTCGAGCAATGCGTGGTTCAAATTGATTAGTTGTTGTCGGTAGCGATGCCCATTGACAGTTTCGCCCGGTTTCAGCAGCTCATAGTACACGATTTCTTTCTGGTCCCACCAAACGCAGAGCATTGTCTTTTTTCCGAAGCGATTTTGCCGTGCCGTCGATGTTGACGCTTCGCCAAGTGAAAGCCACGATCTTCTGCGTTTTGGATTCTCGAAATATATCCATTTTTCATCGCCAGTAACAATTCGATACAGGAAACTCTTTCTGTTCTGCCGCAAAAGCAACATTTCGGAAGTGGCTCTTCGATTTTCCATTTGTCTCTAAGGCAACTCATGCGGCACCCACTTTCCGTCCTTATGAATTTTTCCCATAGCGTGCAAACGTTTCAAAATACATTGCCGAGTCACATTTAATGCCTCGGCAAGTTGTTTTTCTGTTTGAGTGTCATCTTCATCCAAGAAGGCTTGCAGATCGGCGTCCGCAAATGTTCTCTTTGTCCCCAGTCTCAAAATCGCCACTTCTGAAGCGCTTGGACCAATTTTCACACGTTGTTTTTGATGGTATATGTTCGCCGTAGGCCTCCTCAAGTAACCGACGTGCTTTAGCTGCTGTTTTTTTAGGTTGAAGCAGAAAAGCAATGCCTCCCGCAAATGATGTTTATTTGGCACAAACTTTGACATTTTCGAGGTTAGAAAAAATCTCGTTGTGTTGCGATATTTGTTTATATTACGACTGGGTATTCTTATCAGATGTCCTAGCTATAAAGACACCCAATTTCAGACCTATATGCCGACTACATATGTCGCTAGCGCCATCCATGTGTGAAACCCCGGAACTTAGTTGCGCACCTAATAATACATTGTGTACCAAGGAGACAAAGTAGGACTTTTACGCCTAGTGCGAGGTTTTCAGTACGAATCGTAGACGGGCGCGCGAGACGAAGACGAGTACTAAAAACATCGCGCGAGGCGTAAAAGCCCCTATTTGCACGGTGCACATGAGTATTTATATGACAAAACCATGTTTTTCGAGCTTCTGTATTGTTAAATACATATGGCTGCAAGCATGTGCAGAAAGTGGATTGCATACGGAAACTGTATCACACTTTGAAGCTGCGCCAGCGTGCGCCGCCTGGGGCGGCGAGGCGGTGGCCCCCCGGGTGGTAGGCCACCAGCCGACCAAAACGTAGTTTGGTAGATACCAAACGTGATTTTGAAATGTATCAACATATTTTAATATACTATCTTATTAATAATTCATAACAAGGCGTTGTATGAGAGTAGGCTTTAAATATATCATAACATTTGAATGTACTGTTTGTAAAGATAATTTCGGGATCAACAAATATATGTTATTTATGCCGATACAATTTTTTTATTTTCTTGTTCATAATTTGACAGACAAGCTTTTCATTCTATTTATGATAATTTTGTTTTACGGTACCGGAATAATTATTAAATACAAAGGTTTCTGCGGGCGACATTTTTTTCGATATACGAGATTGATTGTGCATCTAATATAATTTTTTCGGTATTAACACTCAATTTTCTGACGTTTCGGTGGTGGAGTATTGGTATTACATTTGGAAGGTTTGGCTGAGGCGATACATACTGTCGTCGATATTATGTGAGCAATTTTGGATTTGGTTTTCGATGGATTCTTCCATATAACCTTCTGCAACAGTGCTTGACTTCCATCCACCGTGACGTTTCAAAATTGCGATGTTTGCCCCGCTGTCAGCAACCAACGTCGCAGAGGTTCTGCGAAAGGTATTCCCTGTGTAGGTTTCCGGGTTATCTAATTTTAAATAAGTTTCGCTTGTTTTTGGAATTTTGGAAAACTTATGTCGCCTTATGTTAAGGGCAGTGCATATGCCCTTTGGGAAATTCCTTCCACCTTGTGTAGTAATGTCGTTGAGTTTGACGTTCATCAATTCATTGCCCCGACAAGCCCCGCTGATTCCGGAAATGAAAGCAGTCTGTAAGATTCGTATCACATTTAGGTATATGAAAAAAATGCAAATTGATACTGTAAATTCAAAAAATTACCTTCGTTGCTAAATATTCCATATCCGGAGGCTCAGTCAAAAATGTTGCGACGTCGTTGGACGAAAGCACATTCGATTTTTTACTTGTGAATCCAGATGATTTTTTCTTCATGAACCCTCTGAACGTTTAATAATTGTTGATATGATCTGTCCTTGGATCTTCAGGGTTGCTTTCAGCATAGAAAAAATGGACCACAGCGTCGACGGTTTATATTTATTGCTTAATTCGTTGAACTACGCTACGACGCTTGATTCAGACGGCAATTTCGTTTTGTATTGTTGCTTCCACTTCAAAAATGCGTCGTACGTCACTTCATATATATGTTTTGATTTTGATGGCAATATTTCGTGAGACGCATCTGTCGTTGCTGCCTTCAGGTCTGATGGCGTGCATTGTAGCTATTCATCGCTACTATGATTCTCAATGTCACTCTTTATGTTGCGGCGATATTGACGATGCTTTCTCGCTGTGTCACGTGAAAGTCAGGTTTTGTTTCTCGCCGTAAATAACGCGTCGACGTACCTAAGGACTGACAGCTGTACCACAGCGGCGTTCAATGCCCTCGAGCGTGAGAAATGCGCACTCGCCAATTTTTAGGGCCTAGGCCCTAAAAACGTCTTTTAGGTCTTCCGTGCCTCCACACGCACGAAAAAGCGAGGGAAACATGGTTGTGGTATATAAATTTCTTTTACACACAACTTTATTGATAAAAAAAATAAAACTAATTATAGCTATGACGTCGGAGTTATAATTTTTATTATGTTTTAATCATTACACACAATTATTTTGTCATAAAATAATGTTAAATATTTTTTCGATCGAATGGTGTTCAGCTGTGTTTGAGACGTAATCACAAGGAACGTCACTTTGGTGTCACCCTCCGATTTTGTTGAAACTTTTGCATGTGAAAGAGTATCAAAAACTAAGAGACACATTTTTTTTATCGGTGGAAAAACGCTTTTAAAGGGTGATACGCACCCTCAATGGGGATTTTTTTTTTCGTTTTTCGTCGATAACGTTTTAACGGTACGAGATATAAAACAATTTCAGATTGCAACATTGTTTATTTTTTGTGTACTATATTGGAGATGAGAACGATAACGTTATCGACGAAAAACGAAAAACATCCCCCATTTTCGAAGGTGCGTTTCACCCCTTAAAACCGTTTTTCCGCCGATAAAAAAATACGCGTCTCTTAGTATTTGATACTCTGCCACATGAAAAAGTTTCAACAAAATCGGAGGATCACACCACAGTGATATTCCTTATCCGTTATCGACATGGCCGCGACCCAGCAATCGATAATGTTTATTTGTATGAATATCTTTTCACTATCTCCAATATATGTACGACGATTACAGGCCCGTGGATTCTTCAGACAATGCGAATTACGGACCCAATATTTCTCTTCTCATTTTCTACAAATTAATATTCCACTCATAAGATTTTTTTGCAGACCTTGTCCCATGCCCACAGCCGTGGCGATTAATCGGCAAAGTGTTTACATTGCTGAACAAGTAATCGTCATATATGAGAACACGTTGAAATAAAGCATAAAACCATAATTTTCTATGCTGAATGCGAAACTAAGATTCCTATTTATACCTTCAAGACAAAATTATCTCACGTAAGTCCCCAGGCATTTCCAAATCCCCCGCGACGTTACACGGTTCACTTCAAACACCAACTGAAGGACTAAAAATCATAGGACTGAATCAAGGACTGAAATCACAGATAGACGCGTAGCTGAATATATTCAATTTAATTATCCTTGAATGCGTATACGTATGAGTGTGACAATGTAAACATAGTAAATACCTCCTGGACGCTGAGATGTCAAGGATCTGCACGAAAGACGGATTCTTATCTCAAAATACTTATTTAATGTGTAAACATGACGATTCCTAGGAGCCTGACGACCACTGGGCCGACCATGTTAGTAGATATTTTTTGTGTACTGAAAACTTGATAAATTCAGAACAAGTCTGCGCGATATATCTGAAAATCCTATAACTTTGTATGATGGTTATTCCGATATCATTGCTCATGCGACAGTGTTTTTGCTTCCAAAATCTATGCGATGCTGTATCCTTTCCGGATTCATTTTATTTCAATTTATCAGGTATGTAATTTTTATTGAGATAAGGGGTGAGTCGCGCCGATATTCACAAAGCTTAACGTTCCACCCTCAATTGTACAAAAGTGTGTTGTCGATAAAGCGATCCATCGAAAAATGTTCAACTCTTGCTTGAACACTTATACTTAACCACGGCTTTGACACACTGGGTCAATTTGAGCCGGATAGTACTTCATCCCCCTGCCCTTAACAACCCTTCGGTCGGTTTTCATTGAGAAAATCCGGGATCCACTATAAACATTTATTTATATGTCTGCATAATTAAAATTCAGAAAAAATAAAGTTGAATTGTTGTAAAAAATTATTGAAATCTTTCAATTTTGGACAAGTGAGCATTTTATTTCAAATTCGTCCGGGTCAAAATGACCCAGTGTGTCAAGGAAGGTTTAAAATCTCTAAAAGGGTTTAAATCTGTAAAAATTGGGTCGTAAAGACCGGCAAATTTCCGGTTCAACGAGTCACGAAAGTCGAGGGAAAACAAGAATAAAGATAGTACAGAGAGAATTGCTAAATCAAGTTTCTCCGTTGTTCCTATCAAGCATGTTATGTGTACATACACCCGCCCGCCCACAACCCCGGTCACACACAAACACACATACACATATATATGTGTGTGTATATATATATATATATATATATATACATACAATAGGTATAGTAACGCAAAAAAATCGAGATAGAAAAAAGGTCGGTCCGGAGGCACTGGAACTTTTCCAATTAAAGCACTCTCGTTCTTTCCGATGATCGGGCAAGTGAGAAACAGTGGAACAGTGGCGCAGGTTATATACAGCTGCACTGAGGGGGAAGAGGAGAGATGAGAGCGAAACAATAAGAGATAAATGAGAGAAAGGGAGAGCCAAAAAATACGAGAGCAGTGCTCGCTGGTCTCATTAACGTCCAGCATCCAGCTGAACGATGGATTCGACAAGCCAAAACGAAATTGTAGCAGACTTATACAACATGTACACAAATGTATATACTTGTATGATAAAAAATACCGATTTTGAATGTACGGCGCTTTTTGTGCCGAATGCATTGGTACACATACTCGAGAACGACTGTGCCAGTCCCAAAGAAACCCGTTTATACAGAGTTTTTTTTCCAGTGTCTCGTGAACTATATTAGGATTAGGCAAATAGTACTTTTTAAGGGTACTTTGGAGTAGTTTTATACCATTTTTATTTTGGAGACCTCCGACGTTCCATACCTTTCCGGGTTTTTATGTATTAGTCTTCCCAGTTGAGCCCTTTTTTATCCCTCTCTACGCGCACTTACTCCCTAACCTAACCTAACTTAACCTAACCTAACCTAACTTCCGATGCGTCCACAGCCGTCTTAAGGTTGTTATGGGATTCAGCCGTCGTGGGGGAGGTACGAGGAGAGCACTGTATGCTCATGCATGGGGCCGATTGACTGTTTCCAGCTGTTAGCTATAAAATAATCGTCATATTAAACGTACGTTTACGAGCCATTTTTTATACGTATTTACAAAATACGCATTTTTCAACATTCGATGATTACATGAAATGGTTTAATTACTTATTGTCATTTTCTGAAGCTGTCTATAATCCGACAGAAATCATAAACTTCAATATTTTTCCGATATTCGAAAAAATTCTATAATGTTTAAAAAATCCGCTGCATTTTGTCTTTTCCTAGAAATTTCTAAAACCTTATTTTTTCTGAACTTAGATCTCGAATTAATATTAAGTAACTCTTACAAATTAAGAGAATACGAACAAATAATATTCCTTGTTTATTATCCTGACCAAATATTTTAAAGTCCCCGGGCATTTGTGCCATCTACGACGTTGACATGTTTGCACAGCCTAATAGTTTGGGTGCTTGATTTTAGCACAAATTCGTGATTATAAACGTGAATAATTTTGTAACGGTGCTGTGAATCCTCATTTTCACGGTGCCCAGAGTTAGTCCAATAATTAGTCGAACCGTACCTTCTTTGTCAGCTCCATACCAGCATTTTTTCAGCAGATATAAAAAATACACTGAAAAATGATCGAGGGGTGTCCATAAGCGTAAGCCCACGAAATACGTCGAGTTTCTAATATTTTTTTTTTCTAGAAAACGGTACTGTGGATCGTACCCAAAGTGCACAGGCGGATCAGCAACGGGGTTATATACAGGCAGAAAAAAGTTTTGCCTCGTGGTAGCATCCGGACTTGGCCCTATAACGACCTTAAGCTACACCGTACCGCATTTGCCGTTAATATGGGAAAACTATGAAATACCCGTACCGGTATGGAAGGCTCCATATTTTTCTGATTGTATGATGCACAGTCTTTTAGTCAAGTATCTGCACCAAGATCGCAGAAGCAATGGCCTTCCGCTCACCGATTGATGCGCCAGCCGGTGTACGACTAAACAATCATCCCTCCGAGTATCGGTCATGAACAATGTTGCTTAACTCGATGGACCACTGGCAGCAAACCCCGACAACCCGCCGACCAGTGTCGGTTAAGTAATTTCATACAATTATTTTTAAATACTAAAAAAAATAACGAAGAGAATACGACGCAACGCTGGGCAGTACAAAAATTCGATGTCCAACACTAGGCTTGATCTTTCCCGCTAACGTTTTTAATGTTGCCTATGTGCCCATGATAAAGATTGTTATTCAAACATCTGAGGCAATTTCAACAACAGCAGAGCTCCAATTTAACTTCTGCGTTGGTTGAAACGCTGATTAATAAGTCTTTCTTTTCTTCTTTCAGGATAATGGATTCTGCAACATTTTCAGGAAGTGGTGGTTTATCGACGATTTTTTCCTAAAGACTAGTAGCTAAAGCACGTTAGCATCTACGCCATGAGTTGGCGCCTTCTGGACACAAATAAAATGTCAAGGGTTTTCTTCCGTTGACGTTTTATTATATAATGTGACCCTTTTGGCATGATACATTCTGTCGATGCTATTAAGGTGATGACGCGTACCAAGACCACAATGGTTTCTAAGGTCACTGATGGCCTTGTCAGTCAATTATCCCTTTTCACCAAGCCCTTTTCTTGATTGCTGAGCCTGGCATCAGCAATACTGTTGTATGTCTTATAGCATCGTCGCCCCCAATGTAATGGATGTACGTGCGTTACCTGCTCCCACTTCATAAATCGATAACTTTGTCATTTTGCAAATTTTACCTTAAACAATTGTAGAGGTATTCTTGAAAATGTGCTCTTCAAGAAAATGCGAAAAAAATAATTGTTAACCCTCGCAGTGGTGTTGCCTCTCGAAAATTTAAATAGAATCCTGAGCTTAATTATATCGCCTTGTCCGGCAATTTTTTATTTACAGTACATTTAAAAACCGATAATTTGGCCCAATCCAATGCGCACGTTCCTTTTTTTGCAAGCTCATATATTAAATAAAATTATATCACTCTTATAACTATCCGAGCTGAAAAGCTCCGTCAGGCGCAGCTTCATTGTGTTTTTTTGTATCCAATGCAATGTGAAAGTTTAATGGAAAAATGTTATCTTTCAAAATTCGTACCTGTTCATCTGCCGTAACAATTCCCATGAGAACGAAGCTATCAAATAAACGCAGCTGAACGGTGCAGACTTATTGGCTGTGCATCATCATTAGCCATTTAATTTTTAAAACAACCCTTTCATCTCATTTATATGGAAGTAATCGTTGGAGAGAGATTAATAGTAACTGGAATATTGTCGACATCTGGACTCACCAGCTACCACGTAATAAACAAAACTGAAGCTTCCGTTTTCCATCGGTACTCGTTCCTTTTCCCTCCGGCGGCTACACCCACGAATATATGTATGTTGTACATCGCGCTCGAATGAATTTTCGCTCGATGTGGCTCAGTTGTATATAATACGACTTCTTGCGAACAAAAGGGCATAACCAGTAACAGTCAACTGTGCGAGTAACCGTCTTTTTTCACATTTTTCGATACACATGTGTTTGGCTTCGCAATATCTCTGCACACAATTGAAATTCGTTTTTATATTTTTTTTTGTATTCACGAAATTTCCCGATCGTTCGTATTTTTTGTTGAAAGTCAGTTTGGCGTTAAAATATTCTGGATTGAATGTCGATATTTCATTTCGTTTGGACGTGGTACACGAAGGCGGTTGGCGTGGATAAGGATATTTAGTATTTCGAAATTATAATCGGGCAAGGGCTGCAAGTATGTTGTTAAATATCAAAGAAGAGCTAGGACATCGTAGTAATTTACATAGATATCCCGTGTGGAAATCGAGTTAGGGCTTTAACCGGTCCCGAATAATATTTCCCTAACTATAATAGGGCCCTTATCTGGAAGCCTCACATGGGCCGTCAGTGGCCGGTCATACCTTGCTACCGATGGCCATTGAAGCCAGAACAATCCGGGCCTTTGAAATTGCCTTATTAGCGCCTGATCAAAGCCAATTGCAGCCCCATAAAAATCCAGATCAATAGATTTGTGTTCGTGTGTGCATACATGTGTACACGTGCATGCATGTGTTTGCGTATTCGTATGTAAGGGCCTTTAAAATAATATCTAATGATGGTGATGAAAAAAGAATATACGACGAACTCTTTTTTACTGTAAACATTTATTTTTCAGGAAGGAACCACTATTTTAACTTTTTTTAGATTTCTGACATTTTAAAACACTTAAGGCAGTTCTGTAGGTACACGTATGAGCCAAAAGTTTCGGTCGAACCGTATAGTAACATCCAATGCCTTTACGATGCCATTGGTTGTAAATGTTTGAAATAGCTTGTACCCTCTATATGTCCCACACATTCGCACCTCATTCATAGATAGGTCTCATACTCGTATAGAGAGCGGCGCTGTAATCATGGCAACAGCGCGATTTTTCTGCAGTCATAGAGTTGAGCTTCCTACGATCCGTCTTTCGCGAAATATTTTATATAAATAAAAAAAGCGTGAAAATGTCAACCCAAATGCGATACAAAGGAAAGTTTACATGAAAAGAGGCGCTTGCTAAAAACTGAAAGCTGTGGCAGCCATGTGTCAAGCAAATGCGGCTAAATGCGATGAGAATAACCATAACCTCAACGATCAGCAACAAAAATTCGTTGTCGAAGCACGTCGGATCGTGGATTGACAACATCTTGCCGACAGTTTAATTTGTATTCGCTGTAACAAAGACTTTTTTGAGGAAAAAAGTGAAGGAAACCCGAATGGGATTGAATTCTATTCTACATATTTCCTGCGACGAGTGCTTTGCAATAACCCAAGTTATATCTACATACACACACGCGCGCGCACTTATGTATAAATATATACAGGGTGTCCCATTTTAATCTTACACCTGAATTTTCTCGAAAAATATTGCTCGGACGAAATATTGTGTGGAACAAAACTTCTAGCGATTGAAGGGGGACGTTTGAAAAAAATTTATTTGAGGAGCCAACATTCAAAATGGCGGCGTTACAAAGGCTGACATGTTTTTTTCAAACGGAAACATAACTTTTTTTTATTGCCAAAAAATTTGTCATCTGAAAACTAAAAACTTTTGTTGAAAAAATTTTTTGATAAAGTTCATAGTTTTAAAGTGAGAACATCATTTTCAATTATTTCAGATGTATCCGGGATTTGTGTGTGTGTGTGTGTGTGTGTGTGTGTGTTTTTCTACCCATCGTGATCAAAGTTCGTCAAGGATTTAAATAAACACGTTTTTGGGCCTGAAAATGGCACAACCGCTATTAAAATGGAAAAAAACTATTTTTCATCGATTTTCCTCCAAAATTTTCTCATGAAATATCGTCCAAATTTGAAAACAAAAAAACAAAAAAAAAACAAAAATTTTCAACAGTGTTCCACACGCACGCACATACACACACACACACACACACACACACACACACACACACACGCACGCACATCCCACACATGCACGCACGCGCGCCCACACACACACACACCCACACACACCCACACACACACACACACCCACACACACACACACACACACACACACACACACACACACACACACACACACACACACACACACACACACACACACACACACACACACACACACACACACACACACACACACACACACACAAATCTTGGATACATCTGAAATAATTGAAAATGATGTTCTCACTTGAAAACTATGAACTTTATCAAAAATTTTTTTCAACAAAAGTTTTTAGTTTTCAGCTGACAAATTTTTTGGCAATAAAAAAAAGTTATGTTTCCGTTTGAAAGAAACATGTCAGCCTTTGTAACGCCGCCATTTTGAATTTTGGCTCCTCAAATAAATTTTTTTCAAACATCCCCCTTCAATCCCTAGAAGTTTTGTTCCACACAATAGTTCGTCCGAGCAATATTTTTCGAGAAAATTCAGGTGTAAGATTAAAATGGGACACCCTGTATAACACTAATAAATACATGCATAAATTGAACAAATTAAATTTGTTTGCAGAATAAATTTATTTCACATCCGTCTCAGAATTACTAGAACTCGGGAAAAAAACACGCTTCGAGTTCCCAGACCACGCGCCGATCAGCTGGCTGCAGCGTACACTGTTGCCATTCCGTTACAGATGGTTGGGCCCGAGTTCGGTGTGGGATAAAATTACCACTTTTCATAAGTCGATATCTCCGAAACTAAACGGTTAAAGTTTGTCATTTTTTTAAAATCAATCCCACAATAATGCTGCGTAAACGTGTGTTTTGCTGAAAAATAATGAACTTCCATATATTAATTCCGTCGGAGTTAGTGCAGTATATATTTTTCTGTTTGTTATTTATTATCACTGTATAAGTGCTGTCCATCTCAGCCACCATTTGCGAAATCAATGACCCTCCAGATGGTTCCGGTATTCATCTATTCATCAATAACAGACCTGTACTGAGCCCATATATATATAAGGCATGGAAAGTTACTCATAATTCCTTTTCTATGCCCAATACCATGTCATACGACATGTATACGAAAGAAAAACTTCCGATCTAAACGTGAAATCTTCTTACTGCGATTCTGCGTTATTTGGGACAAGTTGAAAAACACAAAAGAGTACAATGAATGAAAAACTGAGTAGGAAAGCAATTGTCAATCAAATCATGAAGGTTCAGTTAGGAAAATGGAAGTTAACGCCATCAGAGAAATATTTCACAGAGCGAAACAACAATACAGCTCGAAGTATACGAACTACATTAGTGATGAGGCTCGAAAAGTCCTCGAGGAATCTAAACCGTAACTCGAAGATAATGTGGCAATGCGGAAGGACTGCATAAGACGCGTACAGAAACGGACGGGAGCTCGGCTTTACCAATGCAAAAAGGATAACAAACGATTGGGTGTAGAAACAACGTAGCGGTAAACATGATTGATGAAATCTCCGTATATTATTTGCGATCAGGCGCAATTTCAATTCGTTAAAAAGAATTCATGCTGCTGTATCGGCAACGTTTCACCACTATAGTTCAATAACGGAAAATTTGCAAGATGAATTTTGTTCTGAAATTTCGTACTCATAATGCGAATGGAATGCGCGAGGACCAACGATTTTTTCAATAAGTATCAGCGAGCTATAATACTTTACATAACAATTTTTTTAATGCTATTTGCCCCTATTTTCTAAACACCCCTATTTTTGCGGGTGCGTTTCACTCTTCAAAAATGAGATTCCGCAAACAAAAAAATTTGTGTCGACCATTTTTACCCACTCTACAAACATGCCAAATTTCATTAAAATCGGAGACGGACACGCTGAGACGTTTCCTCGTTAGTGCTGTTGATTCAGAAAAAATACTGGAATTAATCTGAAAGAATAGGTTTGTTTTGACAAACAACTCCTCGAATAGTGAGTTGAGGTAATGTTCTTTGAGGCTTTACCGAGAAATAACCGTACTCATACAAATAGATCTCGAAATTAGCTGAGCTTTCATTACATGCTAGCGCAAATAAGCTCAATTGTTGATCCCGCCAGAAGGTTCACGGACATATATATTTGCGGACCTTGTTTGATCACGTCTGGCTGCAAAACATTTTCAGACATCATCTCCCTACTTTTTAATAGGGGTTGGTATATATCCCGGAAAGGCGGAGAGGGATGATCCTCGACTTAATTCCTCGCTGGCGGTCTTTCTCCCTCGAGAGTAATCGAGTCGAGTAAAAAAGTGTCGTGCACTACAGAACAGATTATATGTTGGTGTAATGACAGCGTGTACGTAGATTCGAGCGTGGTCTTTGCAGAGCAGGAGGGCAGGAGGAAGGAAGACGAGGAGAGAGAGAGAGAGAGAGAGAGAGAGAGAGAGAGAGAGGGCGAAGGCGGCCAACGAGTGGAAGAGCCTCTCCTTGCCAGTAATCCTTGTCGTGACAATCAACCTCGTTCCACCCTCTAGTGGAAAGACCATGAGACGCACTGAATAAGATTTTAACATTTCAGCCATCGGACTTTTTTGAACACGTTCTTCGTTATCTGCCGCTTTCCCACGGTTTGTTACTGGCAGCTTTGTTTATTCGTTCAACGTTAGTGGGCTTGTATTACTTTTCTCTTTCCTGTAGCGTCCGATGATCATCATTACTTTTTTCGCTAAGCCCCCCACCTACCATCGCCCACCACCCACCGCTCTTTAGTCGCCGTCTGACGCTAGACGCAATTTTCAAGCTCTCAAAAATGTTTAAGCGTATCATTTCTTCTCAACTTCTTCCCTTGCCGATCATAATCCCTTCAGCGAATGCCAAAGCCCGACGTTGCATTCTTACACTCATATCTTGCGTCCGGAATCAGAAGAAAAGTATTTGTAAAGAATTTTACATAGAATTTCGGGCAACATAATAATTGTTACTGGTTTACTAAACGCTATCCAATCTATAACGTCAGAATTTTCAAATTTACTTACATGTCGATCGCTAGATTGCGTTATTTTAGGCCAAACACATATATGCGTTTTCCGAAGCAAAGGTGAAAGATTAAATTATCACTTTGGTAGACAGCAAAATTTATAATCAAAAACATTTTATTTCTTCACTTCAAAAGTGGAATTGACTTTAGTTCTAGTCTATATAATATAATTCCCTATGGATCACACTGATTCTTCAGATATTTATCGAGATTTATCATGATCGAAAGAAATAATAGGGCCAGAGAAATTATGTAAACCTTTTCCTATCAAGTTTTTATTAGTTCATTAATGTCTTCTTTTTCTTTGAATATTGATCTCGTTCATTTTGTTCCAACTCCTCTCTTCCTGTAGCGTCCTGTTTAAGCCTTTCGTATCTCCGTTTTTCAGCTTGTCTCTTTCTATGGAGCCTTTCTTCTTTCGACAGCGACATGGCAATAACCGGAAAGAATCATTTTTATGTAACCTTATGCATATCGACACATGCGTTACCAAGATGGTGCCATTCCTCTGGCGTATCTATCATGTCTCTGGATCTCACATGTCGGGAGGAAACCAGAGAAATGATACCAGAGAAATGACGATTCAAACGGGTCTTTATGCAGAACGCTGCATGCTACGTTTTTATAACCTCAAAATCTGGCCGTAAGCAGGTGTCTAAAACTTCCACTTCAACAGATAAAGAGTGACTTATTTTATTGAAATATAATACCGTTAAAAATGGCCAGAGGAATTATTCCCTCGCCTGTGACACCACCTCATAACACAAGGTCTCTAGAAAAAAAAGCGTAACCTACAAAAATGGTACGGCACAATCAGACTCTTCGGAAAAGTAGATGTAGAAAGCACTGCTCGGCAAGCATGATCAGCTAGCGTCCGCCGTTACGCAATATGTGAACTGATTTACAGCTCTCCAGAGGAATGCTTGAGAAAAACGGTTGACGAATTCGTAATTTATTGTAAGATACCTTTGCTTCTTATTTTTCTAGGCGAATTGAATAAATGTCCAATGGGTTCAAAAAATAGTTTTTTCCTGATATTTTTGAATTTTCAGTACCTCTTCAGCTCGCTAGTGTATATGAAATCTGGATAGTTATACTCCAGAGGAATAATTCTCGTAGTCAAAATACAGGGGAAAAAACAACAACGATAATTTTTCGTCCAAACCTTTTATGTAGGCAAATTTCGAATTTTTTAAAACTGTTACATTCCAAAAAACCCTACGAAGTAAGCGAATAGCATTTATTTAAAAAGTCAGAGTACATGCTAAAGGATCATTTCGGGAGAATTACCCTAATATGTGAAGTTGGACTCAGCCACAGGTACACTAGTTCGGTTTTGCTCCAAAGTACGCTCTCTCCCTCGGCCCCATTCTCTTACCTTCATGTGGTTCGTAACAAAGATGTACGGGATCGTTTCGGCGGATACAATTTTCGCGTAAGGAGATACGCTCTCGGGGAGAGTAGCAGCCGGATCCCATCGGATATTGAATTAGATTGTCTTGTAAAGGGTATTCGTGAATTTGTAGTCAACAGAAACATTAGCACGGAGAACGGACGGCAAATCAGTCTTCACAGAGAGGCATGGCAGAGTCACAGAATTGTGGATATATATAGGTGTGTGTGTGTGTGTATGTGGATGTGCGTCTGCATCCGCGCGCGCGTCTATACGTAGACGCATTCACATAGCTAGACATCACATAGTCAAGGTAACGATCCTCCCGGTGATTGACAAAGGGAACAATTAGTTTGTAACATAGAGACGGAAATTGTTAGTTCTCGCTGTCTGACTGATTGCGCTCACACCCTCTGTTTGCCTCTTTGGCTTAGGTACTTGTATGACTTAATCCGATCATCTGCCGTACCAGAAGGATGGTCGTTATAAAACTCCGATGGAAAAGGTATACATACATAGGATGTTTGGCGTCGACAAGGGAGATCCGAAATCAATTTACCATCATCGATTTCATAGAAAAATGTCACTCTGCCATTGTAATAACTCGCTTGGCTTCATGCCCATCTCGATTAGTGATTATAATGGACAAACACAGGACTCGCCTACACGAGTTATAAAGCATCGAGCCCGTATGATACATGCATAGAGTTTTTAATGCAGGTCGAGAAATATTCGACGCGAGTTTTCATTGCTCGTCAATTATTATTCATCGATTCGACCTTTTGTGTACGAAGTATTGAAAGCGGGGCGGGCGGGGGCGGAAAACCCACGAGCAATCCAAACCAGATTGGATTTATCGATCTGACGGAAGCATACTCATGGGAATCGTATATTTACACGTGTAGAGGGTGCTTTGTGACAAATCAACCCATCGAAATCGAATATAGCAACATGGCTTATCTGCCAGTTGGAAAAAAAGCTGTTGTTGGTTTAACGAATGGATTCCAACTCAAACAATGATTCGCTATTGGAAATCATGCCTGTCTGTGATTTTATGCAGCATTAGATTCAATTGAAATAAAAATCCGTCAACTTCATAAACATTCGAAATAAAATGGCTGGCAATACATTAAAATTGAATGCTGATTTCTTTCAGAAAGTACTGTGAATTTACGGCAAATGTCTCCGAAAAAGTTGGTTGCGTTTGGCCACAGTAATTTGGCACAATGAATGATGTTCACGAACATAAATATTATCTACCCGGTGCTGACTATTTTTTCTAAGCGTTAAGACGTAACCCCCACTTGTAGCGCAAAAAAGGCCTTTTCCATGAATTTTTTTAAAGAAAACTACAAAACTTTGTTAATCGATCAATATACCATCTTAAAGAACACATCTTGAAGAACTTTCAGTAATTTTTTTATTGAAAAATATTACATTGTTTAGTGGCAAATGGCCGTCAATGAAATAATGTTTTTATATACACGGTTTGCGGTGACCAACATTGCGGCGAAGTGGATGATCTGAAAAAAAATGCGGATGGATTTAGTCAAATATAAGTATAAACTAGTCTTTAATCGAAAAATTTTAAAAAATATTCATTTTTCACAAAACGGCGGACAGTCAAAGTTAATGGTTCGATTTTAACGAAAAAAAACGGCCGTTTTTTGGCTATAAAAGGGCCATTTTTTTCGAAAAAAAATCGAACGATTAAAGACTACATTTTTATGTATTAAATAAGCCTGCAAAATTTCAAGAAGATCGGTTCATTAGTGTTCGAGTAATCTTGGTCACCGACTTCAGAAATACCATTTTGAGAAAAACGCGTTTAAAGTTTCAATTTCAGTTTACACGAAGAACATATTTTTTTTTGTAAACTTACATTGAGTCATCTATTCCGGGCCCATACAGAAGTATGGGCCCGGATACTTATTCTTCAAAAAAATGCAATAAAAAAATCGATTTTTTCAAAATCGCAAGTGGGGGTAACCCCTTAAAGAAGATACTCTGAAAAATTATTGAGAGTACAAATAAGTCTCCGCCGTTTGACAAAAGATGGCCCCACCAGGAGGTTATGGTTGAAATTGTCAGATGTAAAACGTCATATCGTAAGGTTGGACCATGGAGGCTAGAGTGGGAGGAGGCCGAACTGTGCATTTCAAAGTGGCTACAAAAATGTGGTCAAACAGGGATGGCGCCACTATCTCTAAGACCTCGAGAAGTAAGCTGAGTATCGATGTCGTGTAAGAGGGATGGAAGAGGATCGAATACGCATCCCAGCAAGCAGTGCAGCGAGATCGCGCGTAAAAGTTACCCCCTCTCTGGTCTCTTACGCGCCCATCACACAATCATAGTAGCGCGTGTCCGTGAGCGAGCGACGCTCGGACATCTTCGGAAAGAGCCGAGCGCGCCGAAGTTTCCCGACCGCGCCTTCGGCAGCTACACCAATACATGGACGCCGAGCTCGTTCATGTGCGGCCAAGCCGAAACGAAGGCTTCGAGGGAAAACGCAATCTCAGCACGACTCGCGCGTGACGTCACCCGACGGAACGCGCGAGGCTTTTAGATGATTTCAATGCTTATTTAGCTCTTGATTCTCTGCGTTATCAATGTATACAAAAAATGTATCGCGCACCCTGATCGCTTATTTTTTTAGTTTGTACGTTAATTTAAATATAATTATGAATCCAAATTACAACTCATTTATCTTCTAAAAAATTGTTTCCGCTTTACTCACACCCGTCCTTATGCCAAATAAATTATAATTAATAAAAGTAAGCGGAAATATATTTATATTCGTATTTTTATATTAATTCTCATACTTTCATCAAGCGATAAAGCATTATCCCAAAAAACAAGCCAATCAACCATCCGGCCGCGAATCGTCAGTACCAGAAAGTGCATATTCTACAAGCGATGGGATGGTCCCGTTGGTAGCGTTCCTGGCTTCGGTCCGCAGGGGTGCAGGATCGTTCCCCGCGCTCAGTGCTTTTTTTTAAATTATTATTACTATTCATTCTTGTTTGATTAGTTATTTTTATTAGTCATCATTATTATTTTAATTAGTTATCTTTTAGTGTCGAAAAATTTATCGCGCACTCCGACCGCTTATTTTATTAGTTTGTACGTTAATTTGAATGTAATAATAAATCTAAATTCTAACTTATGTATCTTCTAAAAAATTGTTTGCGCTTTACTCACACCCGTCTCTATGCCAAATTAATTGTAATTCATAAAAGTAAGCGGAAATATATTTATAGTCGTATTATTATATTCATTCTCGTAAGTTACGATTCGCGGCCGGATGGATGTGGCTTGTTTTTGGGGATAATGCGATATCGCTTGATGATAGTATATGAGAATGAATATAATAATGCGACTATAAATATATTTCCGCTTACTTTTATGAATTACAATTTATTTGGCATAGGGACGGGTGTGAGTAAAGCGCAAATAATTTTTTAGAAGATAAAAAAGTTGTAATTTAGATTTATTATTAAATTTAAATTAACGTACAAACTAATCAAATAAGCGGTCGGAGTTCGCGATAAATTTTTCGACACGAAAAGATAACTAATTAAAATAATAATGATATGAAAATAACTAATCAAATAAGAATTAATGGCAATCATAATTTTATAAAAAGCACTGAGCGCGGGGAACGATCCCGCGCCCCTGCGGACCGAAGCCAGGCTTTATCTGCGGACCGAAGCCAGGCAGAAGCTTTATCGCTTGATGAAAGTATGAGAATTAATATAATAATACGAATATAAATTTATTTCCGCTTACTTTTATGAATTATAATTTATTTGGCATAAGGACCCCTGTCATTTTGGTCAACCGGTTGTAAAATATAGTTGGGTCAACGTAAAAGTTCAACGGTTGAATTTGGACAGCTTCTCAACTGTTCATCTTTGAAAGTCGACCATCCTGCGTTTTCTGTGGATGGTTGACTCGACGGTTGATTGGATGGTTGACTCGACGCAATATATTTAATGATTAATCAAATTATACTGTTTTGATAATTAAATTGATGATTCGCGGAGAATTGAGTAATCAAACACAGGGGGGGGGGGGGGGGGCGAGAGAATATCCGCAGCAGATTGTGCGACGGAGTGAGACAACCATCCAGCGAAAACAAAATGGCCGCGGATAAACAACCGTTGAATCAACCATTAGGATTTTTTTACGGTCGACTTTATAGTTGTAAATCTGTCCAAATTCAACCGTTGAAATTTTCGGGTGACTTTGCAGTTGCCAAAATTGCTAGGGACGGGTGTGAGTAAAGTGTAAACAATTTTTTAGAAGATAAATAAGTTGTAATTTGGATTTATTATTATATTTAAATTAACGTATAAACTGAAAAAATAAGCGATCAGGGTGCCCGATACATTTTTTTGTATACATTGATAACGCAGAGAATCAAGAGCTAAATAAGCATTGAAATCATCTAAACGCCTCGCGCGTTCCGTCGGGTGACGTCACGCGCGAGTCGTGCTCAGATTGCTTTTTCCCTCGAAGCCTCTGTTTCGGCTTAGCCGCACATGAACGAGCTCGGCGTCCATGTATTGGTGTAGCTGCCGAAGGCGCGGTCGGGAAACTTCGGCGCGCTCGGTTCTTTCCGAAGTCCGAGCGTCGCTCGCTCACGGACACGCGCTACTATGATTGTGTGATGGGCGCGTAAAGGTGCGGCCTCATGCAGTCGCTCGTCGCTCGTTTGCAGCGACAAATCTGGTCACGTGATATGTAGCGACAAAGCTGAAAATGTTGAGCTTTATCGCTGGGAAAGGAGAGTGGGGAGAGGAGAGTCAGCGATACAAATCGTAATATGTGTGGTGCTGCAACTTATTTGATTAATTGGTATAAACAATGAATTCAGGCGACATCTCGTCAATTTCCGAAAAAACACTATTATATTTTTATTTTTATTCACTCCGATTTATTTCACTTGTATCACTACCACGACTGCCACTAAAGGAGGTTAGGAAAGCAGCTTTCGAGATCAATCCTGCAAGCAGCCATGTTGACGCTGCTATTCGACGCGGCGACTTGTCGCTACTTTTTTGAGTCGCGGGAAATTCAAAATAGGGTCACGTGACCAGATTTATCGCTGCAAACGAGCGACGAGCGACTGCATGAGGCCGCACCTTAAGAGGCTAGAGAGGGGGTAACTTTTGCGCGCGATCTGGCTATATATCATTTTGCATCTCTCTCGCACGCAGCCTACTTCTCAAGTATCATGCTGCCTTATGCACAATTCACTTCTCATTATTTACTTGTTCCGTCTCTGTCACACGCAGCTCACTTCTCGAGGTCTTAGCAATAGTGGCGCCATCCCTGTTTGACCACATTTTTGTAGCCACTTTTTTCAAGTCTCTCCATAAGAGATCGGACTCCTCCCATTCTAGCCTCCCTAGGTTGGACATCTGGTAATACCATAACCTTGAAATATTAGCGATTTTGTATCAGCATCACATAATTTTTTTCGTGCGTGAATGTCAAGTTTGAGCCGAATAAGCGTCATTTGCGTGAACTCTTGCGTTTCGCATGAATCTCCCTCCCATAATGTTTCCAATTCAGCGTCTTCGTCAAACTCCCCGTTCTTAAACTTTTGAAACCACTCACGACAACTTTTCTCACTTAAAGCAGCCTCACCATATGCTTCTACAAGCAATTGATGCGCCTCAGCTGCAGATTTCTTCAAATTAAAGAAGTAAAGAAGAGTTATAAAGTTCCCGAAAATGACGCTTATTCGGCTCAAAACTCGACATTTTCGCACGAAAAAAAATTATGTGATGCTGATACAAAATCGCTAATATTTCAAGGTTATGGTCTTGCCGAATGTCCAACCTTACGATATGACGTTTTACATCTGACAATTCCAACCATAACTTCCTGGTGGGGCCATCTTTTGTCAAACGGCGGAGGCTTATTTGTACTCCCAATACCATTACCGGAAATTCCTTCAAGTGTTTCTGTATTTTTTAAAATTAATTTTCGAATAGGATAATTCTGTGATCGGTCTTATTCTTTAGTAAACAGATATCTGTATATACAGGCGTAAATATGAATGGAGGCAGCAGAATCTCAATCCCAAATCTATAAAACGAATTTTGATGCATCGAAAACCGTTTTACTGGTTAAATTTAATTAAATTTTTACTGGTCCCACTTAACTTTTCAACTATTCTTTGAAAAAAACATGGCATGCGTCATCCAATAAAAATCAAATGCTACTTTTGCTATGTAGCGTTATTCTTTTTCTCATATGTGTGTGTATAAATATACATACATATATGTATATATTATAGTGAGCGGCAAAAGAGAGACCATCTTCTATTTTATCCGATTTCTCACGTGAAAATCACTAAAAAATCCGAAATTCTTAGAACTTTTGACTCATACGAGTCGTCAATAGTCTTTATGATATTCGTAAAATTAAAAAAAAAAAGTGTACCTACTAAATGAAGTTTGACTTTCATCATACAAAAATACTAGAAAATACCTATGGACAAAAAAAGAGACCGTTTTTTATTTTGAATATAAAACAGTAGAGAAAACATATTTCCAAACTAGGCTTATTATTTAGTATGGCAACCTTTAGCCTTTTCCTCAACGCCGCAAAATAATTATCTTTGTTGGTCACATGCGTTTTGTCGATCTGTTCGTCCAAAATTGATCATTCTCTACGGGTTTCAAATCAGGTGATTGTGGAGGCTATTCAAGATTTTTTATTTTGTTGGATTTAAAAAATTGTTGCGTTTTTTTCGTTGTATACTGGGGCCATTCATAAAACACGTGACGCAAATTTTATCAATATTCGACCCCCCTCCCCCCTCTGTGACGTTTCGTGACGGGTGCCGGTGCCCCCCCCCCCCTGCCGCTCCTGAAAATTACGTGACATGGAGACCGCCCCGCCCCCTTCTGCTCTCGTTTTTCTTTTAACAAAAAAAAGCAAGTAAAATACTAAAACCATTTTAATAAGCTATTTCAGAACAAACAATTTATATTGTTTACTTTAGGAAAATATATATGCAATATATAAAAACGTACAATTTATACGTGGGGTCGTCCATTAAGGCCTTAGGCCACTCTTGAGGCCGAAAAAATAGGCTTTTTGGGGATTTTTTTCCAGAAAAACTACAAAATAAATTGAGATTACAAAAAAGGGTGTTTATCATACATATCAGTGACTGTACACAATAATTTTTTTGAAGCGATTAATTTCAAAATGGCGGCTATGCAGCGTTTATCTCAAAACTGCATTTTTTAAGTTGGCCGGAAACATAACTCAGACAATTTTCATCCGATTCACTTGAAATGTTGAATGTATGTTGAAAAATACATTGTTTATGGAAGTACGTTGGATTTTTATGTTGCATAGTTCATTTGTTATTAAAAATTATCTGACGATTTTTGAGGCAAATTTTTGGAAAGTGAAAAATTTCGTCAGTTAATTGTTAACAACAAATGAACTATACAATATAAAAAAAAATCCTACGTACTTCTATAAACAATGTATTTTTCAAGGTACATTCAACATTTCAAGTGAATCGGTTTGAAATTGTCTGAGTTATGTTTCCGGCCAACTTAAAAAATGCAGTTTTGAGATAAACGTTACACAGCCGCCATTTTGAAATTGATCGCTTCAAAAAAATTATTGTATACAGTCACTGATATGTATGATAAACACCCTTTTTGTCATCTCGATTTATTTTGTAGTTTTTCTGAAGAAAAAAATCCCTAAAAAGCCTACTTTTTCGGCCCCTAGAGTGGCCTAACCCCTTAATCACGTAAGGCTCAAATAGGGGGGGGGGGTTGGAGAACACCACGATTGAGTACGCTAGGGGCGGGGGGGGGGGGGGGGGGGGGTGTGACATATCACGTGTATTTTTTTGTGTTACTGCGTGGACAATGCTATTTAAATATACTGACAATATAGTCAGTACAGTCGTGCTGTTTATTGAAATCAGAAAAAATTAAATGGCTAGTTTTTTGACAGGTGATTTTTGTAGGTTCCGGAGGTGCTAATCCAAGTTTGCCTAAAAATTGGGGCGTTGGGTTTTTTTAGGCGATGAAGGGGGATGGGGGTTGATTGATGCCAAACTAAAATCCTAGGAGCTTGGCGACGTGGGACAAAAAATGTTCATACAGTCAAAACTTTTCCGGCAAAAGATAAAAATATTTTTATTTTCGTTAACGGATGAAAATATGGCAACATTCGAGGGTTATTTATATGAACGAAAATGTAGAGAATATCAATCCCTACATTTCGTACATTCAAACGGTACCGGTAAAATTAACCGTTTTTGAGTAATCACGAAAACAAAACTTTCACAGTATTTCGTCATTCGTTATGGGGGGGGGGGGAGGGGAGGTACTTTTCAAGTTAAGAGATGATTTTATACCCAATCGACGCGTATTTTTGAGAGCTACAACTTTCTCATTTGTATGGATTTCGAAACAAATTTCTCGAACAGATATTCTCAAAATACTGATTTTTGGTACGTCCCCCCACTTTTAGAAATCGAAAATAAAGAGATACGAGTGTGGCGCTGTGGACAAAAATGTAGCGGAAGGTTCAGGCTACAAATGGTTTCACGGCGGTGAATGCATACGGTCAACAGTTTTCCCAGAATTTCATTTTGAATTTTCAACCACCGAGAGGCGTTGGAAAAAACAAAATTCAAGGGTGGTCCATAGAAACGAAAATATAAAGAAGATTATTTTCTACATTCATACTCGAAAATTCAATTGTTTTTTAGTTATACAATAAACGATTTTTAAAAATATTTCAACAATTTTTTTAGGGGTGAAGATATTATCGGAGAGGGATGATCAAATACTCGATCGACGCGTATTTTCGAGGGCTACAAGATTTCCATTTAAACAAAAATTGTACGAATTTTTCCTAAAGAGTTATTGATTTAAAACTGATCTTTCAAATTTCAGCCCACTTTTTCACCCCCAAAATGAGCTTCCCTGACTTTGACGCTTCGGACAAAAATAAAGCCCGGATTTTTCTGAACATTTTGTCTCACGGCGCCGACCTCGTAGGGGTTGTAGTTTAGCATTGATCTACTCTTATCCCCTACAAAAAACTCTAAACCCCGATTTTTGGGCAAACTTGGATTTAGCACCCGCGGCACCTACAGAATACTCTGTTAAAAAAACTGGCCTTCTTCCAATTTTTTCCGAGTACGGGGTTTTTCGGCGACAGCACGACTGTACTATTATTTCGTTTTTCATAATACGATGCCGCACTCTCTGACACTTTTGTCTGACATTTCTTATTAAAAAATACACGTGTTGTTGGGGGGGGGGGGGGGGCATAGCCAAGAACCTCACCACATATCTCCATGGGCGAGGGGGGCTCTAAAAGAGGCCTAAAAAATCTCACGTGATTAATGGACGACCCCCGTAGTAAGAAATATATTCTTTATGTTATGTAACATCAATAATAAATAATTTGATAATCTTTTATCACGATACACCTAGAACGCAATGTGTTTCCGAGGATGCTTCAGGTGAGTCTCAATCGATATCAGAGAAGTTGCGACTTCCTCGTAGTCGGAACTTTGGGTGGGCGTTACAGAAAATTTTCAGCGTCTCAGTATCACCCTTTTCCAGATTTAATATGCTTATAGCGTCTCGTGACTTTTGCTCGACCGCCCTCCCACCCCCCGTGTGACAAAGTGTGACGATTTGCCTAACCCCCCACCCCCTCACTGCGTCTCGTGTTTTATGAATGGCCCCACTCTCATTGTTCGGTTGGAATATAAAATTCTCTTCTGGTCCACCCTGCAGCAACGACGTTTCCAATTTTTTATTAGGGATATCAATGTACTTATCCGCAGTCAATATGCCATTGATTTTTTATTAATTCACCTACTCCCGACTAAGCAAAGCACCCCATATCCATAATGTCCCCGCTTTCGTGTTTCACAGTTCGCTGTACGTGACGCTCTTGGTGTTCTTCCCCGGTTTTTCGCCACACTCTTTAGTCTTCTATTTCGATTAAACAATTCAAATTGACTATCAAATGGTCAGACCAAAAGACGTTTTTCTAAAACGCAATTAGCTTGTACACATTTTTTTTTGCAAATTGTAAACGTTTATTTTTTTGCTCTTCCTAATAAAAGGCTGTTTGTTAGAAAATCGGTTCTGCAAATTAGCTTCACGAAGTCTGTGCCGAATCTTTCTATGCGACAGATTTCATAGAAGGTTTTCTTGAATAGCCCATACTGTTGAAAATAGATTTTTCCTGCATTCCCGTACGATACGAGAATCGTCACTATACGTAGTCGCCCGTTTCTTTCCTCTACTTTCCCCGTTCCCAACAGAATCAGTGCCGCGAAACTTTCTCCACAGCTTCTGCACTTGAGATTTGCTCATTCCAAATTTGTCAGCTATTTTTTGTTGTAAAAAACCGTTTTGAATGTATTTTATAATCAATATTCGGATTTGATAACAAACTTGTTTTCCAGCCATTTTGGGACGCGATTTTTCTGAATTGAACAATGAGCCGTTGAATGGAGTAAACATACTCTCCAAGGACGTACAAGAAGCTCGACAAAATATCGAAAAATTTCGCTCAGCGAAGTGATAGAACACGCCAAACATCAACACTGTAGGAGCGATCTCTTTTTTGTCCTATACATGAACGAAAAATTTACGGAAAATATTACGGAAAACTAGATCCAACAAAAATAAACTAGAATTTTGTTTTACGCACTAAACTTGGGTCACTAGAGAGTAAAGTTAGCAAAAAAATGATCAGTGTGTCAAGTATTTCCTTATCATTTTGGAAAATCTTAATTATAAAGATGAGGTGTCCTCTTTTTGCCGGTTGCTGTGATATATACGCCGGAAAGAAAAAGGGAGAGAGAGCGGAGGTGGGAGAGAAAGAGACTGACATAGGGCGAGGGAGATAAAATCTGTCCATTCAACCATATGTATTCCACAATCTGACTTCGCGATAACATTTAGGGCTTACGTGGGTTTAGAAATTTCAAAAAACCCATTTTTTGAATTTTATTATCTAATAGTACAATATGTCTAGAATATTCTCCCAAAGTTTTAAGTCAATCGGAGTAAAAGTCTAGGAGAGAGAGCCTTTGGGAATTCGCCCCATTGGGAAAGACCGGCCGGTAGCGACGCAGGTATATCGCATTTTTCCCAAAATACTATTTGTGAAGTCAGTAGACACGATTTCTAAAAAAACGAATGGATCGATCTTATTGAAATTGTGCACACTTCTTTAAAATAGCATTGACTAGTGATTGAACGAAGGTTTTTTTCGATTACAACTAATTTTACAAGGCTATACGTAGTGTAAATATTATCAAAAATATTTTGCATACACCTCGACCAAAAATTCAAATTTGAATTTTTTGAAAATCCTACGTCAAACCAAGTTTACTCAAATCAAACCAAGTTAACTCAAAGCAAACCAAGTTTATTGTATATAGACATGATTCGCTGCACATCTCCAGACAACGCAAAAGAGAATTTGGTCTCTAGGAATACTTGTACAACTGGGTCGTTCGTCTATATGTTCGAGCCTTTCATCGTAATCCACCCATTTGTATCGGCATATCACATCCAGATTGTGTAAATGTATAGCCATAGAAAGCGAACGAGAGATCAGTGGATGTTCCCGGTGTGCCACGAGTCCTCTGTGAAACGCAAAGAGGAAGCCTATTCATGTTTGTGGAAGTTTGACGTATTTACTGAAGTGAATGGAAGAGCTGATCTTGGTTTGCTGTACAGATGAAAATTACCGTAATGTCGCATGCGACCTAGTCTGGTGCATTTGCAGATCGTACTTATACGTGTGTATGTACATACGTATTTATGTGGACACACATATATGCGTGCATGTGCCTATATATACATGTGCGTACGGAAGTATATTTGAATAGGAAAGAATATGATCGTGATCATAGCCGCATCATCATACACCATTGCCATATGTCCAATGGTAAGTGAAAGTAGAGTGAAACGATTGGATGGACGTCGGGGATCTGGCGAGCTTTCGAGTGGAAACTCTGGACAATGTTTCGCTTCGTCTTACCGTACGTGCTATTTAGAGAGAATGAGCAACATTCTTGAGAAATTAAAATTATTCACTTATGTCCAATGAGCTACAGATCAATTGTTTAGCACATGGCATAGAAGCTGCAACGTATTTAGGAATAAAGGGTTCATGAGAAAACATGCAATCGGATTAATTGAAAGTATGGTCACGGTGACTAGATATTTAGTTACTGGTCCAGGACCATTGCGTGGGTCCATAGCACAGTATTTTCCAGTAAATTGTGATTTTTGAAAATATTCACCATGCACAGATGCTATCAACATGTCTTTATCATTGTCCGAGCTATCGTTGCTGTTGTGCTATGGGCCGGTAATTGTCATTGGACAAGCAATCATATTAACGGAGGCTGCTGCTTGCCTCCGTTAATATGATTGCCTCATCTCCTTTCTACCATTCAGGAGGAGTGAGACAAAGAGATGCAATAGTACAAGGAATGTGTTGCTACATTGAGATGAAATAAAACATTTTTAAAATTTGTCACGAAGAAAAGAAGTGAACTTTTCATGTTGTCTATACTAGAACAAATTTAGTGCGTATGGTTCCGTTCAACGATGATGTTTTGAACGATATAAGGCGATTATACACACGGTAGAGATCCTAAGGAGACGAGCATAAATTATTCGCTTTCACCTCTTTCCGCCCCAGGCCTGCTGTCTCTCTCGCTCTCTCGCAACTTGAGTAATTGATCGCGACAATTACCCTTCGCCGTGTCATTCACGAGGACCGGTCGATCTGGGTGGATGCCGAGCACGGTCTCGTTAAAGCACGGAATGTATATACAGTGATATGTATATACGCCACCCTGTACAAGAGGGTGGCTAATATAGAGCCCGTACTATGTCTTCGCACCCTTGAGCGAGTCATTGCGTCGAAGGGTCGCACCAAACTGTATATGAACCTCATTGGACTCATATAAATCCCTCGCCAACACTCCCCTACTTTCAGTTTCCCCTTTCTCTTAATCTATTTCTTCATCGGTATCCCCAGTTTTCTCCGCCTTGACCATCATTGCACCTTCTTACTTCAGTCCCATAATACAAAACATACATATGTGGACGGCGGTCCAACCCCTGGGGGGGATGGGAACTTTACGATGAACGTTATGGTAGAAGAAACAACCCTGGAAAGTAACGATATAATAAACTCTGCGAACGTGAGCCCCTGTGACTGCTGTAACGCGATAATTTCCTGGCATTTATACCGTGATGGAATTCCCACGTGTATTGTTCCCGCGGGTCCTGGGTTACGGTTGCACGCTGTGACAATTTATTCACAACCCTAAAGTGCGTGCGTACCAAGTCATGAACGTACGAGATGAAGCACGAAGATGAAAAGTAAAGGTCATACAGCGACAACTCCCTAAACTAGAAACCCACTGAGGCAACAATATTTAGTGAAATGTATCAATGTCTCACGATTCTTTACAATGATATCTAGGACCTACACAATGGTCATGATTTTTCAACGCGTCAACTGAATTTTGTGAACCGCCGTAGATCAATAGACCGTAGACCTCTTATTTTCCCTCAACTATCAGCCGTGTTTGTTCCTCGTAACGTTAATGGTTACCTCCGCCCGGTCGTATAATATGTTTTATCATCGATAGTGAACATCAAATAGAACTAAACGCTAGAATTCGTCTGATACGATTAAAAAATAATTATTTAAAAAATCGATTAATTTTGAAGCCTAAAAGCACTATACAGTCTTTTAGTTGTAGGGCTGTTACGGCTCTATATGTGTTTGAAAAAGTTTGTGGCTTCTGGGTGGAGGCCGTATTGGGAATGGGCGTTATGCCGACGAGCAGCGCTGAGAGCTGCAAATATGAAGCTCTCGGGTTTAGGTTTTCCATGTATAATCGCAGTCATCGTTCCGAATCACTGTACCCGCCATGCAGATGTTTTGTAATTGATAAGTTGGTCAATTAACAGCATCCGATTAGCTGGTACAGTGATTTGGAACGATGACTGCATTTATATATAGAACATCTAAGATACGAGAGTTTCAGAATCGGAGATCTTGAATCTGACGATGCACACTGTAACGCTTGTGAAACGGTGGCCTAACGCTGGTTCTGAACACGATCTCCATCCGGAAGCCACAAGCTTTTATAATAATAGTTTACAGTCGTTCGAAGTACATTTTATGATAACAAATAACAATATAAAGTAGACAGTACAAAGTATTACTCATCATCGTGAGTCCTAAATATTGAACACTGAATGCCGAGTCTTTCGATTCTTTTTACTGGCAAAAAGTCGTATAGAAAACCAATACCTATTAATTGATCGTCAGTTAAAGAATTTAATCGTAAACAGAAAAAGTACAATTGGGAATGAGATGTGCTGAAAGTTGGTACTTGCTGCCTATGCGTATGGCTGTATTTTACCATATATCCATGGGAATATGGCGCAAAATTTTATAAGATGCGTGTTCTCTTACCACCCAGCCCCATGCGCCTTCGCGAACGCCTCGTGGTACTGGAAGCAGGAACATTCACCCTGCCCCAACCATGCTCGATCAGATTCGCATAGTGCGCTGATGGTAAGTTAGTGAATAGCCTGGACCGACAATTCAGAGCTGGCTTTTTGGAATGCCAATTTAGGAGAAACAAGGAACTATTCCATGTGTGATTTGCATAAGCTTGCGAAAAATCTTCGAATAACCCGTGTGGAAATGTGACCGGGCATTCCCTACTTTGTGTCCTGTCCTGACCAGACTTGCCTTGTCTGATTTACCTGACTCGGCCCTCCTATGAAACAAGCCGGGAAGATCGAAAAATCGTTTTTTTTTACGGCTTACCCTCTATGTTTGGAAATTACAATCTTCTGGCCGGGATACATTGCGAACAAGTGTATCTTCACGTAATGTCTACCTGGACAGAATATTGACATGTTCTCAAAAATAGAGCCTGCCTTGAAGTACTGACGGAAAGATACTTTGCTTTTCACCTCATCAAAGATAGTTATAATTGATTGGGATTCAAACTAATACATCTGACGTATTTTATTCATCATTAAATTTAATCAATGATAATCGACGAGGATAATAATGCTTATCATAAACACCGGAATTATGATAACTAATTATCTGAGCATAAGAATAGTCAAATTATTGTATGAGGCAAAAAAGTAAAGCTAGTCATTCCCGATTTTTTGACGCCTTGTCGCCATATCGGGAAATATCAATGTTCTAGCCGGGAAAACATTACCTGAATGTATTTCGCCAACAATCCACCAGGTGACTACAAGCGAAGCGCTTCGCGTAAGCAAGGTACCATCGTACGAGGATAAAGGTCCATCCTGTGAGTTGTACCACGTACAGAAGTGCTATGCTCACAGCGTGCACTTACGCTTATGATTTTGGGATACTTGTGAAATAACCCTTTGCACTCTAGGCCTTTTTCGCTCGGATAGTGATCCGTGTACGTTTTTCTGTCTCTCTCCGAGGAAATGGTAGCAAGCGCATGTATACACTCATATGCTACCTTAGCAAGTAGATAATCAACAAACAATATATTGTTGAAATACTAAATTGAATACACTCCCGATTTTTCCTCCTCAAAGATTCGAAAAACGCTGCAACGTCATTTTTAGTTCCTCGTTTGTTTCTGGTTATTCCCCGCTCTATTCCCTACCACTTTCCTGGCAGTTTACCGCTTGTTCTCCGGCCCGTTCCTGATCAGTTCCTCAGAAAGGGAACAGCGGATCGGGACCTAGCCTTAGACCCGTTACATTGCGAACCTATTCCAGGGTGGAAGGTTTGATCATAGCCTGACATTATCTAGGAGAGGCAGATCAGAAGCAGTACTTTTTCCCGACTCAAGTTTCTACACGGGAATGTCAGTCATATTATATCCGTTACTCTTCATGAACACGATGCTGCGAGACCGTTATGCTGGTTGTATCGTCAAGTTGAATTTTATGAGGTGTTATATTTATTGACATTTTAAGTCCGGGCAACATAAAGCTAGGCTCGAAATGAAACTATGAGTCCTGGAATCCCGGAAACGATGTGTCATCGATTTAGAGTCTGGAAAAAACATTTCGCAGTCGTTTTTTTTTTATTTCGACTTCGTACAGGTTCACAAGCGTACAAGTAATTGCACGTGCAAGGTAATTGGAGAAAACTTAATAATGTATATTTTGTATTATTTATGTATTCTGCAACCATCACAGCATGGCTCCTCGATGTGGCTTATATAATAATTTGGGGTGTACGGTAGGTTCATAAAGAGTTCTAAACCCAAATGTTCTTTTTTATTACTTGGCGTCTAGATGCTGCCGTGTCTCTTAATATAATTAAGCACGATCCCTTGAAGAAGTACAAGCACCCAAGCTAAATAGCATAATCTTTACCATGCAGTCGTTTGCAATTTTAGTTGTCTGGATGTCTTCCGGTAACGTAAAAGTACCCGAAACGACAATTTACTCGTACAACATTCTTCATCCCTCCAATGTCCGAAATTTGAATAAATCACCCGAACATTTGTTCTTCTCTTCATGGTGAAATCCACGAATGGATCAAACAGCTACGAGTGTACATGCTAGGACAGCCTCTTCGTGAATTTCACGACGGGAGGGTCCCATTTCATTGGTGTATCTCGCTTTTTCGTTTGGGTTATACATGTGTTTTTTTCCTCGCGTTCGAGGTCTCGGCAGAGCAGTTTGCCTAGGTAATATAACCGGAATCCGCGCGGATAAGACTTCCACTGCTGCTGGTACACATGTGCGCTAAGGAAATACCGCCGATCTGGCTGATTTGTGCGTTGCTCGAGTTTTCCACGCCGGATGCTCCGGATAAGTTTTACGAGTGTTTAATTTATACGATTCGTAGTCAACAGCAAGCACGGGATAAGCAGAGAAAAAAAACGTCGACTCCCTTTTCGTCGATTCGCATCTTTGCTCGGAATGTTCAACTGTCGTTGCTGGAAATTCGTTTCCGCAATGCTTGTGTACATCCGGTTGCAAATAGCCTCGGAGCTATCGATACGGCAAGTTAGTATTTCGCTATTCTCCTACGTTCAGCAAAAAAAAACAGTATGACGCAGAAAGCAACTAAAAAGAGTGGGGTGTAACATGAGGCATATGAATGAATGCCAAACGCGGAACTCTCGAACAAATAGAAATATACGAGAGCTCGGTTGGCCGGCAAACGATTTGGTTTATATGTCATCGATGTATACTCGCACTACTGATATTATTAGTATTCGCAAAACTATAACACGAGTAGCAAGCTTTAAATTCGTTGTAATATAAACAAGTTGATAAAACTTCTGCAAAAAATGAATCCTGCTAACTTCTCGGGACTCATGAAACTCCATGTATTATATATATATTTTTTTAACGTAAAAAAACGCCAAATAATAAAAATCCCTCCAAATCGTTATCGCTTGTTTCACTATATAAAAAATTCCGATTTGCCTCAAATATCTCAAACTATACTTTTTATTTAAGTTCAAAAAATGGTTTCATCATACTTCTTTAATGCAAATGTACAAAAAAAGTAAGATCACTTTTATGAAATAGCCAAGCAAGTTTACCAGTCATGTTGCACACTAAATTGTTAAAGCTTTAGAATAATATTTTTGAAAATATTTAATTTTAAAAAGTCATATTACTATTATAAGAAAAAATTGATATCACCGTTAGATAAAAGTACAAATTAGGTAACACACAAGTACACTGGAACTGCTGTGCAACGACTTGGCATGCATGCTTAAAAAAAAGTTTGGCGAAGAATTTCGTCATCTCGATATCTCAACTGTCGGGTTAACAAAAACATAGTTGTCACGATTTACTATGCAAGTGAAAAGCAGATTCATGTGGAGTTCGAATCTAATGAGTGATGTACCCTTCGACCACACGGTACTTGAAACGTTAATTTATTTGGATAATACGAAAAAAATGCAACTAAAAGCATTTACCTTTTATTCTATAACACAATAACCGCAAATCTCATGAAATATATTTATCCTCTTGCTGGTGGAAAGAGAAATTTCGTACCGATAAAGCTCCAGTAGATATGATTGATAATAGCCCTGGTACCTGATGGGACATTATAAATTAAAACGTTCCTAATACCCCTGTTAGTCGACGCCACGTTATAATGTAAAATTATATATCTATACCTATAAATATCAACGCAAACATTATTTTCGCGGGCGGTCGGAATGGAGATTCTGTTCTTCCCGAGCTTTTTCCTAACCATGCACGCCAAGTCGTTGCATAGTATTTTCAGTGTACTTGTGTGTTATCTAATTTGTACTTTTACCTAATGGTGATATCAATTTTTTCTTATAATAGTAATATGACTTTTTTAAATTAAACATTTTCAAAAATATTTTTCCTGAGCTTTAACAATTTAGTGTGCATGACTCGTAAACTTGCTTCCCTACTTCATAAATGTGTTTCACTTTTCTTGTACATTTGTATTAAAGAAGTATAGTAAAACCATTTTTTGAACTTAAATAAAAAGTATAGTTTGATATATTTGAGGTAAACCAGAACGTTTTATATAGTAAACCAAGCGATAACGATTTTGGAGGATTTTTATTATTTGGCTTTTTTTACTTTAGAAAAAAATTTTCTCTCTGAAATCTCTTTTAAAAGAGATTTCAGATCTTTTTGGAAGCGGAATTTCAATATATCTGAACAAACTAGACGTATGCAATTTCAAACTCGTGTGAAACATTACTTTTTATTGCTGAAAATTTTTTTTAAAGAAATTAATACAACTTGTTTTTTTCTTTTAACGATTTTTTTACAACAAAGAATTCACAATATGCTAATTTATGAGAAGAGCATTTTCACATTAATAAAAGTATAGAAAATACAGAGCGGTTACAACTTTCAACATCCATTTTTTGAACAAAAGAAAGGTTAAAGAATGGAACGTTTTACTTTGAGAGGGTATGTTTGTTATTATTCAATAAGAAATTGACAAACGAATGAAAGTAAATTCCCTTTCAAAAACAAAGAGATTTTTATTTATCGAAAAGACGTTAAGTTTTTTTCTTTGTACAAATTCTCACTTCACATGAGTGAATATACCCGAAAATGTATTTTTTTTCCCAAATTCAAAACGTTCATCATTCGGGCTACAGGGATTTGACGTTGATCATGTAATTGATATACTTGTTTCAATGTTGGAAATAGAAAAGGTGATCTAAGGAAAAGACGTCTGATTGCATTATGAATCAAACAAATTTTTCCTTGTCTGTATACTTTTTCGAAACAAAAATCGAACATTTTCCTTTGCGACGTTTCTTTTGATTTATTAATAACAAAAGAGTAAACAATTATTTTAAGTAGAAGCTTGAAATCGAGAGAGTCTAAACTTTGAAATGCTTTTTTAAATTTTCTCCTACGATGATTTTTTGCGGAGATAGGGCAATTTGAAAATCACTGAAAAATTTTCATAATTTTTTTGTTCTCTTAATATTTGTGATCCCAACTTTATGGCGCTGAAGTTTGCATCGTTGGAATAGAACGAAAATGAATTCTTAAATGCTCAAACTTTTTTGGAACGAAAATTAATCCTCCTTAAATGCTCAAACTGTTTTTGGTCGGTGCAGGCTGTGAAAGTGGTTCAAACGTTTTCACACACTTTATTAGAGATTCACGACCTCAATTTACAAAAAGAAGACGCTCCTTAATAATACAAATAGAGGAATGGAAAATATAAATACACACAACTCGACCGTACTTGAAATGTTTTCGTTGTCAAGTTCAGGTCTCTCACTCTTACCTCACAATCCAATTTTTGTTCAAAGCATTTAAACCACTCAATAATTGTCCACCTTCTAGGGCTGAACATTGCGGAAGCATTACGGAACTATGTGAACAAGCTCGGCATCAGTTTTTCTATGAATATTCATTTTTTCGGAAAATTACATTTCCTGTTATCAAGACAAATGGATTAACTTGAGTCAGCGCTTATAACTATGGATTCGGTGAGTGCGAAAGCTGCATTTTGCAGTCTTTTTGCGCTTTTCAAGAGACACCAGCTTTTTGCAGATTCTCCTAAGCCGCACACAAATTTCTTTACCGTGCAATCCAAAGAAACTTTGTTCACTTATAAAAATTCGGAAAATCTCACCTTTCGTTGTACTCGCAATAGTGCCCATGCGAAGAACTACAACGGTTGAAAGCAAGGATTCATTAGACTTTCTCCACAGTACTGTCCACATCAAAACCGCCGAGGAACATTTCAAACTTTCTTTAGAGGGATTCAGTGAATCATTATAACATATCTCTCGCCGCTGAACAAAATGACAAATTTGATAAACAGTCGGGCAAGTTATTCAATTTTCCACAGCTTGTGAAACTTGTCATCTTATTCAGCGGCGAGAGAAATCTTCTGATGATTTACTGAATCCCTCTAAAGAAAGTTATGAAATGTTAGTCAGAGTTTTTCAAATGAACAGTACTGTGGAGAAAGTGTAACAAAACATTGTTTCCATCACTTGTAGTTCTTCGCATGGCCACTATTGTGAGTACAGCGAGAGGTGAGGTTTTCCCAATTGTTATATCCGAACGAAGTTTATTCGGCTGACGTAGGGTAGAAATGGGTTTGCAACACAAAAGTATCCTAAAAGAGCTTTCGTCTCTTGCAAAACGCAGAGAGTACACTGCGAAGTCCAGTTTTCGCATTCACCGTACACGCAGTTAAAAGCACTGACGCAAGGCAATTGATTAATCTTCACGACACTATACATAATTCTTTTAAGCAGTTATGGGCATTTATAGAAAAACTGATCCTAAGCTCGTTCACGTTGTTCTATGATATATGCACAATGTTTGGACGTAGAACGTATGTGATTATTTTCCGTTACCTGTATCCGATGCTGTGAGATTTCATGTGTTTGTCCTTTATTTTCTCCGTTATCACGTAAATCGATTATTGCCGTGTCCATAATGTCAGAGAATTTTCTGAGGTCTGAATCCGCGATGTGAAGAACCTTCGTCAAATTTATTTTTGGCTCTGAAAAGAGCCGTTTGTTTTTTTTTCGAGGTTACAACCTTTGTCAAATTAATATGGCCCTAAAAGGGACATTTCTTTTGTATAACTTCTTTGCACTTCTAACTTTTCTTAAAATGAAATAAAATTTATATTTTCTGCACAGCCTAACCCTACTTAGGGGTTAAATGTTAATGGCGTATGTTTCATATTTATGACATGGCTCAAAGACTTTATTCGATTCAGAAAACTCACCGAGGGTGGAACAATTTCTCGGAAATTCGGTGAATATTATGAGATTAAGGGGATTGAGTACTCGGGTCGAAAAATGACCCAAACAACATTGATAGGTAAAAATCACATTACATTGGTAAAATGTCATTAGATTTTCGATTTGTCGCCGCGCTTTCGAGTAATGTCGATTGAAAGTTAAAAGTCGTCTGCTAAAAGCCCATCTTACTGTATAAAGAGTCGCGGCGTGTTCGACAGTCGGTCAGTGGCGTCGAAATCGGTGGCATCGATCAGTGGTACCGAATTTTTTTATTTTTACTACTTGGCGTCAAGACGCTGCCGCGTCTCTTGATGAAGGATCCTTGCTTTGTTTATGCTTACATTTCGCAGTTTACGGGAGACTACCAGTTTAGAGTCCGAAAATGGTGAATTACGACAATTTTTATGGACACCCAGTTGATAGATTGAAAATTCCGTTTAGTGGCCTTCATTCACTGTGCTGAAGCTGGATGAAGCGAGTGACTTTGGTCCTATCGTGTCCTGCAGCCGGCAACATTACATGGTCCATTTTTCACCCATTAACTCGTTTTTGTTCTTTTTGAACCTCACTTTACAAGGAATTACGTAGGGGATTTTTGCCATCGCAAATTTTTTGTCGGAAAATTTTTATTTTGGCGATTTTTTTAACCAAAAGCAATTGTTTGGTTTTCAAACATGCGCCGCTTCGACTGTTTGATAATATAAAGAAGTATCGTTGGAACGCAACATTGGTTTTTCACGCACACTGCTCCAATTTCAACCAAGTTGTTCAAATATATTGGGAGTACAAATAAGGCTCTGCCGTTTGATAAAAGATGGCCCGACCAGGAGGTTGTGTGTGGCCATCGTACGGATGGATCTCCGACGGACACGAGACTGTCATCCCTCTACTGGCTATCACACAAAAACATATTCTTGTCTAATTCCATTGTAACCTCGAATTCCTAGTTATCTTGTAAGTTAAGGTTAGTCAGCGAACGCTATAGCTGTAGGCGGGAAACGACTCGTCACACTAACTCTCTTGCACGAGACTCGGTCGAAGCAACATCGGCTGTTCATTCGTTCGTTCAAGCACACGTGCAACCCTAGTAGCTATCACAGAGTTCTTATCAACGTTGTTCTCATTAAACCAAATAAATATTCTATCCAAAACATCCACTTCATCTTGAACATTATTTATATAGACTACAAAATCCATATGTGGTTGGAATTGTCAGATGTAAAACGTCATATCGTAAGGTTAGACATCTGGCAAGACCATAACCTTGAAATATAAGCGATTTTGTATCAGCATCATATAATTTTTTTCGTGTGAAAATGTCGAGTTTTGAGCCGAATAACCCGGGAAAAAGTTCATATCTGAATATATCTGAATGTATCTGAATCATATCTGTAGAATCAGATATGATCAGACAAGAAAAATGGCCATATCTGATCATGTAGTGTCATGACAAATCATGTATGCTTACATCTGATCATGTAGTGTCATGACAAATCATGTATGCTTATATCCGAGTATGTATGATCATATCAGAGCCATTTTTATAATTTTGAGAGCAAACCTGTCCATATCGCAGCAGGTCTGACCAGATTCAATCCCCAGGCAAGATCTAATCTTGTCGGACCAGATCTGATTTTATTGGGCCAGATCTGATCATGTCAGACAGATCTGATTTTATTGGGCCAGATCTGATCATGTCAGGCAAAGCTGATTTTATTGGGCCAGATTTGATCATGTCAGACAGATCTAATCTTATTAGACCAAATCTGATCATGTCAGACAGATCTGATCCTACCAGACCAGATCTAAATGTAGAAGAATAAAATACCGTGGATCCCAGTAGACCTGAACATCTATGAACAATCGACCTGCCCATATGATAAAATCATAGTTTATCTGAACTATCAGACCAGGTATGACTCCGACTATATCAGAGCAAATCTTACCCTGCTGAAACAGAGCAAATATATAGAGCGGGGTTATTAACACGTGATCACTTGACGTGTTAATAATTAACGATATTATATGTGTTATAATTAACGATATATTAACTCACATGATCCCATATAATACAGTCAGGTGAGGTGCCGTATCTGATCGGATATGGTCTCATATCCTCATATATCGGTTTATATATTTACAAGGAGACGGCATGACCGTGGCGTCGGGGATTTGGCCGAATTTTTTTGTGGTGAAAGAGGACCCCTAGCACCTCACGTGGTTAAAGTAGTAGGACGCTCTACTCGGAAAATTCCGAGAAAAATCGATCCAAAGTTTCTTAGGCGCCTTATGAGTTTAAAATTTTAGGCATTTGTCGAGCCGCCGTCTGGTCTACACGGTTAGGGCTCGGTCTTTAGCGCCGGAGGTCTCGATTTCGATTCCTCCTTCAGATCTTTTTTTTTCTTTTTTTTTTTTGTTATCCCAACAATTATTTAAAACTTTTCTCATCCCTATATTATTTTGTTAAATTTATTTACATTTTTTTAAATAATTCTTTTCATTTTTTTAAAATTATTTTCTTTTTTTTTGCGATAAAACAATTCATAACAGTGGTTTTTTTTATTTATCATTGTAAAGTATATGAGGAGAAACATTGGTATTTTAATGAGAATAACAAAGTCGATTTCGAAAAATTCAATTTTTATTCATATAATAATTATATACAAAAACCGCAGTGGTAATTATCGTAGAAACAAACCAAGCAATAATTTTTGCGACATCTTGCGCAACATATAAAAGCGATTTTTTACAATCGCAGGGAGTTTGCCATACATCCGTACAGAAACATGTTCCATTAATATTCATGAAAATGTTTCTAGTAAATTGCAGCGAATTGTTAGAGCAGAATCGTGAAATTAATTCCCGGGAAGATTGTATAAAAATCCATTCAATAATTCACCATCAATGATACTTTAACAATGAAACATTGAAAAAAAAACCCACCGTTATGAATTGTTTTATTGGAAAAAAAAGAAAATAATTAAAAAAAAATTATGTAAACAAATTTTTAAAAAATAATGCCGGGATGAGAAACGTTTTAATAATTGTTGGGATAACAAAAAAATAAGATCCGAAGGAGGAATCGAACTCGAGACCTCCGGCGCAAAAAACCGAGCCCTAACCGTCTAGACTAGACGGCGGCTCAACAAGTGCCTGACATTTTTAACTCATAAGGCGGCTAACAAACTTTGAATCGATTTTTCTCGGGATTTTCCGTGTAGTGCGCCCTACTACTTTAACCACGTGAGGTGCTGGGGGCCTCTTTCACCACAAAAAAATCGGCCAAATCCCCGACCCCACGGTCGTGCCGTCTCCTTATTAGACGTTTTCATGTGTGAACAACTGAACTGCATATACGATAAGGTATGGGTGTATAAGACTTCGTATATTTTCCAGGTTTGGTATCGTATCTGATGGGATAAAATTTTATATGAACGTACCTGCTCATATATCACATCATATATGTTCAGATATGGTTTCACGCTGCCAACTCGCCTTGGTACCTGACCAGATAAAAACATATATGAGATCTATATAGCAGAGTCTGGTACCGTATTTGAGCGGATATGATCTTATACGAACAGGTACGTTCACATATCACATCTTGTGTGTTCAGATACGAATTTACGGTACCAACTCACCTTGGTACTTAGCCAGATATAAACAGATATGAGTTCATATATGGTCAGGCCAGATACCGTATTTGATCAGGTATGATCTTATATATGCATATATGATGTGGGATATGATCAGACCTAATCATATATGATACAGTAAAATGTCAGATATCAATATATCTGATACATACATGACAATATCTGAAACATATATGAACATATCCACTCAGACATGAACTTTTTTTCCCGGGAAGCGTCATTTACGGGAATTCTCGCATTTGGCACGAATCTCCCTCCATTAATGCTTAGAATTCCGCATCTTCTTTTCGGCCTTCCGCAACCTTCGTTGTCTCCGATGTCAAACTCACCATTATTAAACTTTTGAAACCACTCATGACAACTTCTCTCACATAAAGAAGCCTCGCCATATGCTTTTACAAGCAATCGATGCGCCCCAGCTGCAGGTTTCTTCAAATTAGAGAAGTAAGAAAAGTTATAACGTTGCCGCAAATGACGCTTATTCGGATAAAAACTCGACATTTTCGCACGAAAAAAGTGTGCGATGCTGATACAAAATCGCTAATATTTAAAACTTACGGTCTTGTCAGATTTCCAACCTTACGATATGACGTTTTACATCTGACAATTTCAACCATCACCTCCTAGTGGGGCCATCTTTTGTCAAACGTCGGAGATTCACTTGTACTCCCAATAGTTTTGTCGCGTGATCCCAGCCCGATAATGCTTGCCTAATCACCGCTCCGCTCATACCCATCGAATGAAGGATGATCCCGGTAACATTTACCTATGCATATTTTGCTGGTGCATCAATGATTCATGTATCCAATATTATGTACTTGAAGTCTTCGTGGGTTTCGGTGTACGCTACAGAATGTATTAATTCCTCTCAAAGTGTTCACCCTGCATTTCCCTTTGGAGTAGTAAGAAGCCAAGGTTCCCCGAGTCAGTGAATATGACAAAATACACGATTTGAATAGTTCGGTAGGCTCAGTAATGAAAATTCCCAGACTATAGACCAATTAATAGCGGAACACACCAGAATGGTTATCGAATTAAATTTTGTTTTATTTTGTCCGTTAAATTATTCAAAGATCTTTCGATGTATGCGCGTCGAATATCAGCTTGTTCAGAGCAAAAATTATGGTTTTTGTACATAGGGTCCACAAACACGTTGTTGTGGTATCAGCCCGTGCTGTATGGATTTTGGACATATCAGAGTTACAGAGCCAGGCTCAAATCGATGACGCTTAAGCTATGTATATTCAGTCCTTGTTATACAATAATTATTATGGATAACAACGATTGGCGGGGTTTTTCTCAATTTAATATTGTACCACGTTGGCCTGATTGATACTTGATATATAGCATCAAGGCAATAAACCATTAGGGCAATATTTCCAATATAGGATACTGGTGATTTTGCAACACTTTCAGATGGCAAGAAAATAAATGAACGGTAAATAGTGTATTCGTCCGGTTGATCGGGACAAGGAAAAATGACCATCGACGGATGTAGAAAGCCCGGAAATTGAAGTTCTCGACAAACAGTACAAGGGTCCTACAATTTCTTCTTCGTGCGGGTTTTCTTCGATATTAGAAATCGCCTTGGCAGCTACAAGATTCATTTTCTTTTGGTTCCTCCTTCACCTCTCCGCATTCTAGTTGTCTCTTTTTTCGTTTCTAAAAATCGGTGTGAAAGATCGCGATTGGCAGTAAAGTTGGCGTTATCGACAGCCGAGAAAAGTAAATTCATTTAGTTTACTTGGATTGAAATATGTATCTACACGCAGAGACCACACCGTAAATCAGCCGTTGAAGGTACAGGGCTGGTAAACTTACGGTTTTCTCTGAGAGAATCGACCCAGCGAGATATTGAACCGCGTGGGACGCAAAATGATAAAAAGAGAATATTTTCATATCCAGTGTGCAGTAGAGATATAGCCTACTGTGTGCACAGCCTCGGGAACCAAATCGCACATACCCTTACCCACGACGGAACACTTTCTCCCCATATGCTTGTACATATAATCATGTATACATACGTAAGTACATGCACATACGCCTTGATGCATATACCAGTCGCTAAACATACGCGTTTTCCGGCAAACCTGGCAAATTGTTCAAACTCTTTCCAATCCATTACTTCTCTCAATGCAGCCTCTAGTTTCTCCCCATGTGCTCATGGTAACCGTAGACGAAAGCCTTTACTGATGGATCGTCTCTCTTTTCATCGCCTACGGGATATATACCAACCGTATGTACTTCGTAGCTCGTACGTTTCTTCTACTTGCGCATACGTATTTACACGACTCCGACATTGATAAAACGGTGCCGCGACATTTTGCTGTGGTTCTCGATCAATCCGCAGATTCTGACTCTCCAGCCCCCCTCCCCCCTTTCTTTTTCTTTCTCCGTTTTTTAAAGTACTAGTACCTATTAGCGGGTTCAAAGAAATTAATTTTTTTAATTTCATTTTTCGACTCCTTAAAGCACCAAAAATTACTCCTTAACATTTTATAAAAAAGTTCTGAACAGAAAAAAAGTTACAGCGATGTATAGCACTCTAGGTCGCAGCGCGTTGGGTAGCCCGCGCTCGGTTCCCGCGCGCGGCAGCTGTATACCCCCACTCTCTACACTATTGGGGTCCTTTTGTGCACTAACGTATACAGATCTTGACCTGGATTAATCAATTTTGCGGATTAATCAATTGAAGGTAGTAAAACTTAACATATTCCGAGAAATATAGAAAAGAATACGAAAAAAACTTTAAACGCCTTTTTCTCAAAACGACTTTTTTCGCATGGCGGACAGTTAATCTCCGGATTCACTGAACCGATCATCACCGGGCTTTTTTCACTTGTTTATTTAGGTGTTCTGCGCCGAAATCCAGCACTTTTTTGTAAAAAAGTTGGCAACCAAAAATTTGGCAACACAGAAAAGATAAAAAACGGTGGTTTCTTTGCACCTTTTTTCAAGCATAGGCCATTTTTTTTACCTTTTTGCATATCGTTGGTGGATTCCTGTGTAAAAAACCTTCCTCTTTAACGTGCTTTTTCCCGATTTTGTTTCAGACCTCCCAATCCGGAAATTATCTGTCCGCCATGGGACTGCTTTTTTTCAATGACCATACTTTGGCGCCCTCTACCAATCACGGACAAAATGACCAGTCAAGGACTCGGCTTTTTCTTTATTCTCCATAAATGCCTAGTGTTTAAAAAAAACATGGTGATAGCTAATAAAGAAGCTGAGATAATCTTATTTGAAAATTTGCTTTTTTTGGCCTTCTAATAGGTACTAGTACCTTAAGGCCCTGTTATGAACAACAACTTCGAAAAGACCGTCTGTACCGGTACGAATATCCAAGACTTTGTGAATACTCAATAAGTTTGCTTTGTGCAGAATGAGTTTTAACCTGTGGAGCTATTTATGTTTGACCGCCGTGACGTTCATTGCAGCCATACTCAACATAATTATCAAAGTCCGGGATCAAAGACAAATAGGCCAGTTCACATGCGTTTGAAATTTCCCTTGACGCAACGCTGTTTCCTTTGAAACGCATATTCTGGCGAATGAAGGATATGGTTTGGGTGATAGCAACCGCTGATTTCGTAAACTTTTGTAATCGCGCCCTAACTATTACGGATTAGAAATTTATTATTCAACGATTAAGTGTTGCACTATCAGAAGTTCCCCCCCATTTCGCTTTCTTTGCACCGTAACACAAAGAAAATACTCGACGCCATCATCCTATTCGAACCCATTTGGTCATAAGTACAAACGTAAGTGCGGGGCTTGTCAATGCATTGAAATATCTGAAACACGGAGGTGAATATGAATATGAATGAGAGCAAACAGAAAATCAGATTTCAAGCTTGCCAAAAGGAATCAAACAAATCTAAATCCAACTGCATTTACTTCTTTCGTCGTCCAATGGCATAGCGGTTCCATATATTGCAGATACTATATTGCACTGCCTCAAGGTTTTTTTTACAATATTTTAAACAATAATGTCTCTCACTATATTTTTTGTTACATCCTAGCGATTGTCCCTTCTCTCATCTAGGTTTTTTTCATCTCCGTTATTCCCAATATCCTCATTTGCCGTCAGTAGCGTATTAAATGTATAAATCTAAGAATAAGACGCGTAACAGCATTAAACGGAACTTGCGTACGTTCCGCGAGCATATTCAAATCATAGCGATATATACACGATAGCAGCATCGCCACAGTCATTGACTTTTTCTATCACATTGGTTTTCAACAACAACACGATCACAGGCACATATTCCACGAAAAGCCACAGCTCAAAAAAAATAAAACAGGCACTCACTCCAAAAACTTTACGCTAGCTACCGCATGGGGACAAAGAGAAGTCGGCCTCACACCTCATTCGCGTTCCGTTAACAAAGCGAAATTGTTCCTTCCATCAGCGCCATTATTTCTAAGAAGAGGAACCAAAGATTGTCTCCCGCTCACTCGAAAAATTCGCATGCGAACCAAGAAGGGTCAGTGTGCAAAAGGTCGAAGCAGTCTCCCGTCAACTACCATCACATCAAGTTCTTCTATCGAGTCTCAATCCCAATCTCCCGTCAACCACCATCAAATCAAGTTCTTCTATCGAGTCTCAATCTCAGTCTTCCGTCAACCAATATTTCCGTCAAACAAATTACTCCTTATATCAAGTCTTAATTCAGAAGCCAAACGAATATCTCCAATACGAACTCCAATACGAACGAACGAATACTTCATACGAACAGTCTTAATTTTTCCCTGAATATCAGTCTCAATTCATCGACCTCGCGCGCCGTTCATATTTATATCCACGCGTAGTGCCCGCCGCAGTAAACACATCGATTATACACACGACCAGCGTAAAATCCTGCGAGCGCCTTACCAGCGATTGTACCAGCGAGCACACCATGCCAGGAGCGAAGGCCCTTGTAACGCGAGCGTCAAAAACCATCTACGCGAGCGAGCGAGCGAACGACCGAGTGTCAAATACAACCAATGTAAGCTAAATTCACCTTTCCTTTTTGTATCTTTCATCGTAGACCTGATCACTTCAAACCGTCTAGTAATCTTATAATAAATAACAAAGTGTCAATCGTACACCAAGTCTGTCGAATTATCCCTCAATTTCGAAATATCGTGTCAATTCCTTAAGGAGTGAGGTCTAGTTGGAACGTTAAAAAAAGGCCTTTTCTCCGATTTTTTTTCGACCAAACGATAAAATAATTTACAACAATAGTTCTTCCGTTTAAAAGATATATATTTAATGTAAACATTATAATTTTTTAAAAGAAATATGTTTCAAAATAAGCCGATACGTATCAATGGCCGAGGACGCTGCAAAAAAAACAGGTTTTGCGGTGATCACTCTCACGCTGTGACGGATTATCTGAAACCAACAAAACAGGGGGGAATCTTTAGTTAATGATATAATGCACCGGTTGAACGAAGGTTTTTGAAAAATTTCCATTTTTCACAAAATGGCGGACGTTGAAAGTCAAAATTGTTGATTTGACCAAAATGTCACTTACAAAAATTGACTATAAAAAAAATAATTGTCCAAAAAAAAAATCCTTCGTTCATCCGGAGGAAAACTATGTATAGAAGAAGTGATATTAATTTCAACCCGATCGGTAAAGCCGTTCTCGAGTTACATTGATCACCGACTTCGAAAACATGGTTTTGAGAAAAACGAGTTTTGAGTACGATTTACATGCAGATAAATTTTTTTTATAACTTACATAGAGTCGTCTATTCCTGGGTCATATAGTTCGCCTTCCTGCGCTTTATTAATTGCATCTGAAGCCATTTTCAGTTGCCGCCGAGCTACCCTCGCTTCTCGAGTGTTTTCCAGGGATCGCCGGTTAGCTTTTTCGACTCGAATACAATCTTCGGCCTTGGCAAACGCGTGAGCGTGTGGTCCCAACTTGATCCCCATGGCATCAAAGACTGCCAGCAAACCGTATGTACCCTCGTTAAAAGTGCAGGTAGCGGTGTAAGCGGCTATGCTGACGGTAGTATAGCTGGCGGGTAATGTTTTCGGCATGATCTTCCAAACGATTTGGTTAAAACTTTCGTTGCTGTTCTGTGTGAAACCTCCAATGCACCTTTGCAACAATTCATCGTTTGTGAGACTTTCATAAATAGGTTTTATTGCATCGAAGACTTGCTTCGGCAACGCAGTTTAATCGTGTTTGAAAGACTTCAACTTCTTCTCGGCCTTTGCTTGTTGATATTTGCACCACGAGTAAGCACCTCGTGGACACTTGTGATGCTGCGGTTTCTCGTCGGTTGAAATCTTGTGATAGAGCGTAGCCCAAATGCATCCGTTTTTGGCACATGGTATTCATCCTGATCTCTCAATTTTTTGCTGACGTACTCGCTCCGCCATCATCAGTCTCCGCAGTTTTTAGATTAAAATGCTGTTTCCTTTTAAAAGTTTGCGACTTATAAATTCGTCGATTTTTCCTGTCTTCTCGCGATACTTTTTTATCCATTTTGCACTGAAAAACTCAAGAAACTGTTCCGAATATAAACGTTCGTACGCTTCAACGTTTCAAATCTAACTGCTTCTGAAACAGTATTTCTAACTACAAAGGTTTTTCTTATTTTCTATACACACACACACACACAGCCACACACACACACGCACACACACACACGCACGCACACGCACACACACGCACGCACGCACGCACGCACGCACGCACGCACGCACGCACGCACGCACGCACGCACGTACGTACACACACACAGGATAGAAAGATGAGACGAAAAATGATTTTTTACAGTATTATCATTTATTCGTTTTATTGCCTTCTTCGCGTTTTTGTTTTCTCCCATTATTTGGTTGATACACCTAAATAAAAAATAAAAATAAATATAAATAATAGATACGGATCTCCGAGTCGTTTACGAATATTCGTAGTTTAAGAGTACTCGACGTTTACGAGTACCAAAAATTTGAGAGTACCCGATTACCAAATTCGGGTACCCGATAGTGGCGGGTAATGCAAAAACGTAACCCGTCGGGTACCCAACCCGACCCGAACATCGGGTACCCGAGTGAATCGGGTACCCGAGTGAATCGGGTACCCGCACACCCCTACAAATTATCATACCCAACGATAAACTGGATTAAAAAGATTGGTATAAATTTTTAGAGTAAGGTTTAGTAGAGTTAGACATACCCAAATTTAGTAGAGTTAGACATTTTTACATTATCTTCGAAAAGTCGCGGCTACGGAAAGTTTTCCGCTACCCATGTAGGATGATCGCTAGTGGCTAATGATTGGCCGATGCTCGACCCCGAGCTCGCCAACATTGGCACTCGAGCTTGGCCCGATCATCGACCGAGCCACGGGTGATTAGTGTGGCTTATTGGCCAATATTATATGGCAATATTGGCCCTAGAATGGCTTATGAGAATCAGCCGAGCATCGCGTATAAGTTCGTTCGAGAATCGGCCAACAATAAGTCCCTCCCAAGATTGCCATCATTGGCACTCGAGCTTGGCTCAATTATCGACCGAGTCTTGGCGAATAATTGTGACCCGATATAGATAACCAAAATTGGCCCTACACGGCAAAAAAAATAATTATTTTTGTATTGTAATTCCTCATTACCTGGCCTTTTGAAATGATTAGTTCGAAGAAAATATTTCACCTAATGGGACCCGAACCTTGAACCTACCTACTCATAGCTACGCACGCTGCCCCTATGCTACCGAGTGCTTGTAACATCTGAGTCGCAGATATGGCATAAGAGACCAAATAGATTCTTATCATTATTTGTATAACATAAACTATTTCAATTAGTTAATATCATTGTGATAATTAGAGAGTTTTATCGAATGGCATGCTATGGAATTTTCCAACATAACATATATATAATTCCTCTCTCTCCACCCCCACACTCCTTTGATATGTGTGTTGCAATAAAGACAGACCATTAGTTCAATCAAATAGATCCGTTTAGTGTATTCAACTAAATTGTTTTTTGAACAGATTAAACTGAATCACAGATTTACTAGGATTAAATGAAATATTTAAAATGAATAATTCCAATAATGGAATGCAATAGGAAAAATGTGATTTCACGAAAAATCTAGTTAATTCAGTAAAAAGAATTAAATAGACGCGGTTAGTTAATCCTTTGCACTCGAGCGGCGCCGATACAGCGCCCGGCCGGGCGCTGTATCGGCGCCGCTCGAGTGCAAAGGGTTAATATCAATAGAATTTTTCTGTCAGTGTAGAATGGTTCATAAAAATCGGCAGAGCATCCCGTATGAGCTCGTTCGAGAATAGGCCAACAACGAGTGCATTGATTTGGCAGTATATTTATTAAGAGTAATGTCCAATGGACTAGTATAAAGTATTTATCTCTTCTCTCAATGACTTCGACGCGTAACATTGAATCGTCAATATACGACTTGCGGTTCGATCATGCGTTACTCGGCCGAACATTGGCCTCGTATCGGCTAACCAACGTTGGCGAGTCTATACTGCACCAAACATCGGCCTCGTATCGGCGAACCAACGTTGGCGAGACTATACTGCACCAAACATCAGCCTCGTATCGAAAATACAATGATTAGCGAGTCTATATTTTGCCGAACATCGGCCTCCTATCGATAAGCCACTAATTAGAGAGTCTATATTTGGCCGAACATTGGTCTAGTATCGGCAATGATTGGCGAGTCTATACTTCGCCAAACATCGGCCTCGTATCGATAAGCCATTGATGAACGAGTCTATATTTGGCCGAACATTGGTCTCGTATCGGCAATGATTGGCGAGTCCATACTTCGCCATACATCGGCCTTGTATCGATAAGCCATTGATGAACGAGTCTTGCGTGGCCGAACATTGGTCTCGAATTGGCAAACCCATAATTGGCGAGTCTATACTTCGCCAAACATCGGCCTCGTATCGACAAGCCAATGATTAGCGAGTCTATATTTGGCCGAACATTGCCCTCGTATCGGCAAACCAATGTTGGCTAGTCAATACGCAACCGAGCATTGGCGTACAATTGGCTAATCGATTATCGTGCCGCCAACATTGGTCCAAGTATTGGCCGTTAAAGGTAGGTTTACACTACGTCACTTTGATGTATACACTTAATGTACACATCAAGTGTCTGTGTGTAAACCTCACTGTCTGATCTCGCGACATGTATTGCGACCTCTCGCTGGGTGTCGCGCCGAGCGCCGTGTGAACAGTTTGTGTCGGAGTGTCTGCCGCAGTCTTCAATTTTTCGAACCGGCGCGAAAATATCCAGACACTCGCGACCCGCGTTAAATCAAAATGGCCATTACGTGGAGCAAGGAGAGCATTCAAAATTTGATATCTCTTGTGGAAGGACTGCCTGAACTTTGGCAAATATCTTGTGCTGATTATAAAAATAGAGTAAAAAAACAGGCAGCACTTCAATGCTTCGCGGAACAGTTTAGCACAACATCGGTTAAAATCGGCAGAAAAATGCATAATTTAAGAACACAGCTTAAGGGGCTATACCAGTGTGAACGCTTGAAAATTCTGGTGATTTTCGGGAATTTTTTGGAAGAAAAGTACTCAATTAGATGTTTAGGAAAATTAAAAACATATTTGGCTATATTTGACCTATATTACATAATTTTTCATAGAAAAATATCGAGATCCAAGAGACTTATGCGCTGCCTTCGGAGGCGCCAAAAAAAAAAGTTCCTCCACTGCTGACGTGATTCCGACCGATTGAGTAGCTGAAACCGAAACAGGAAAAAAACTATCGTTAAACTGGAAGGTATTTCCTGTACAATGACGTAGGATTTTCGAAAAATATCAAAATCTAACAAAATGGCGTAGTTATGGAAAAAGTCTGTTTTATGTCTGTTATACCCATGGCAGAAAAATGTCATGGTGAATGCGATACAGAGGGGGAAGTCAGCTGCGGCCGCAAGGTGGGGATCATTTCGGGATTTGGAGTAGAGGAAAATGGTGGGATATGTAATGAGGGGAAATACCCCGTACATGGAAGCTACAAATAGCGAAGCGTTCGCCGTAGCAAAGACCATAAAAATATTAGAGAGAAATGTGGCTAGTGTATCATCTCCATAAAACGCCTTATAAATGAGACGATTTTTGGAGTCGTAATTTTGCGTTAAAAGTTCGGCAACTTGGCTTGAAATTTTACTGTTATACTGGGACGTAGTGTTATTTGATTGTAGATGAAAATCAGTTAATTGTTGAATATTCGGCTTCGTGAAAGGAATACCTTAAGGGGCTACATTTATCTGCAGGCCCGAACAAATTGCCAAATTCCAATTTTTTTCTAGGAAACGGCTGGTGAAAAAGAAACGCATTTTTTGAAACACAAAGGTACATATATTGAGTCTTTTAAAAAAATCACAAAAAATACATGAAAACAACAAAAACATGGCCGCCGGCATTTTTTTCGCGACGCTTGGCGGTAGACACTCTCCAGCATAAACAGTCCATCTGAAATTTAAAACCCAAACGGGTTTGTCAAGTTAACAATAAATACGGGTTGCTGACGATCGTGTATTTTTTAAATAATTTTTTTTTTAATATAGCCATGAATTGTTAGCCGAGCATGTAAAATCTATGAAAAATATCGTCGTTTTTACGTTACTATTGGAAAAACGAAGATCTATTTTAAAAAAAAGTAAGATCGTCAACGATCTTTAAATGTTTGTCGTCATATTTCCTGTAAAATCGAAAACAATCTATCGAGTGGTCCTCGAGATATCATGTCCACCGACTTTGAAAACAGTTTTCCGAGAAAAACGCGTTTAAGGTAGAACGAGCGCGCGCTCTTGAATTCTATAGGTTTTGTTCAAATTTTAACCGACCATTGTTCATATCATTATGCATGTTTGAGTGATATTTTAGAACAGTCGAGTATTTAGATTGGGAATAATGCGTTTTGAAATTGCAACTTTCAACACTGCAGGATCTGCATTGAAATTTAGACAAAATAATTTTCCGTGAAAATATTTGTCCTCTATAATTAGAAGTCATATGGCAACACCGCATCGCTCCACGTATCTAATGACGTAAGTTTGCGCGGCATATTTAAAATAATACTGCGACACAAATTTTCATTTCGAAGTAATTTTTAATCGAACAATGTTTTTAATTAGTTATGAATTAACCAACACTTTGATTTGTTAATGAAGATAACATAAACAATACAAAATATTAATATTTATAACGCAAATATTTTTTTCCATGATAAAAGTTTTTAACTTTAGGAACACGACTATTATTTTTTTTTCTCGAAATATTAAACAGCACTTCTTATTATAGGGGACACATATTTTGTTACGCAGAATTATTCTGTATTTAGTGAACGTATTTAGCAAAACTGAATAGTAAACGCAATCCAAACGTTTTTCACTCTTTCCCTAACTCGTTTGCAATCTAAACATAATTTTTTTCACAATTTATAAACATAATAAAATGGTACGACGAATTTGTGACCTGACTTTTGGTCAATATACATCCTGCAGTGTTACAAGATGCAATTTAAAAACCCATTATCTCCCAATCTAAATAGTCGACAGTTCTGAAATTTCACTGCAACATGCAAAATGATACGAACAATGTCTGGTTCAAATTTGAACAAAATCTATAGAAATGGCGCGCGCTCGTTCTGCCTTAAAAGTTTGAGGTATGGTGCTGTTACCACTCACCCGACCGGCTATTAGAAGCTCTAGCCCATTTAATTTTAGGAATATGTCAATTAAATTTTCAGGGAATATAGCTAAAAGATGATATCATCGAATGAAAATATTTTTGAAAAATAATTTTTTTCATCCATCTAGGTAGATGTAGCCCGTTAAAAGGACACTGAAGTGAAACTGTTCTATTACGGCAAATTTCAATTGTTTTGAAAAAAAAACGCATGCATCGGCATTTCCAGCAACCAAGCGGCTGCCACCTTTCCCTGAGACCTCATTTTTCTCTTCACGTACCTAACGCTCTCTCCCTCGCCCTGTCCCGCGCCCAGTCTCTTATTTTTGCCGGCAGTTCCAGCTCGTACTTCAATGGTTGATAGGGAAAGTTGGCGTTGAGCACGCTGTAAAGGGATCACAACTTAAATGAAGTTAGGGTCTTAGAATATACCCAGACCGCTTGACTTTCATATAGCGCTATAGACAGCCGGGGACAAATTTCATATAACCGGAATACCGCAGCAGCGGGTGAACGAAGCAACACCTAAGAAAATATATATATACGCGCCCGCTACTGCAGACATCCTGGGAAATCAAAATTTTAGGAATATAAGGATTGTATGCACAAGCAGGCTCGGCCTTTTCCCTCTACCCCTCACTCTCTCTTTCTGTTTGCTGCTTGTTCTTCGTCTTTTCATTCTGATTCATTTGCGGTTACCTAGCCTCCGTCTATGTACAGCAAATATTTCTTGATATTCTTTCTTTCTCTCCATTCCTTGCACCACACAATGTTTTAATTCAAACGCAACGGTAGCCTCTTTGAGGAGTTCATTAAGCTCACGTCATTGCTACTGTAATTTGCTGCTTTCACTGGCACTTAGGATGACGTGCCGTATATACACGAAACAAGTAAATAGGAAAGGGAGATAATCGCGAAACATACACAACACATTCCAGAACAAATCAGCAAACCAGCAATCCTCATAGTTATGGTCTAGATCATTTTTTGTACTTCTTCCATCGAGGTACAGTATGTAGTTTTCTCTGCACAATGCCATGACTAAATTCCGTTCCACCAATTATCCATTTCCACATGTAATACAAGGCGGATAACCGTAGAAATGGGACTGGATATATTTCCAGTACTCACTCGAACAACATCCAGTCTTGAGGGGCTACATCTACCTAGAGGCCTGAAAAAATGGCCATATTCCGAATTTGTTTTCCGGAAAACGGTAGGTCAATACGAAATGCATATTTTTAACACAAAGGTACATATATTGAGAGCCTTGAAAAAATTACCAAAAAATACAGAAGAACAACAAAATTTGGCCGCCGGTGTTACATCCTAGCGAATGTGCCTTCTCTCGGTTATTCCCAATATCCTCATTTGCCGTCATGAGCGTATTAAATGTATAAATCTAAGAATAAGACGCGTAACAGCATTAAACGGAACGTGCGTACGTTCCGCGAGCATAGTCGAATCACAGCGATATATGCACGATAGCCGCACCGCCACAGTCATCGACTTTTCCTATCCCATTGGCTGTCATCAAGATCACGATCTCAGGCACATATTCCAAGAAGAGCTGTCGAACGAAAAATCAACCATCAATTCGATCAACAGACTCCAAAAACTCTACGCCGTCCCATCCGCATGGGGACTAAGAGAAGCCTCGACCCTAGATTATTTAATCATAATATAGACTAGACGGGTCCGACAAATTTATACCTCTGGCTAAAAAATAAGACATCAGGTCTTCGGTCTGTATAAGACATCAGGACAACGGAAAAATAAGACATCAGGACAACGGAACAAAGGTCTCCTTCTCTTCATACGCATATTAGTCAGAACCGATGCCCTAGAATAAGGCCATGCACGTGACTAACGAATGTGTAAAGTATTCGCTCACTATACCGCGACCAATCACGCTAATCAACTGATATCTTCACGATCAATGGTCCAATCCCTGCATAACTAGATGACCAAAACCGCACTCTCCCTGAGGTTGCGTCTCCCACTATTGAACCCCTCCTAATTTTCATATCAAGAATGACTTCCTTCCTGAAGTCAGTCTGCCGTCAACTACCATCGACTCAAGTTCTTCTATCAAGTCTCAATCCCTGTCTTCCGACAATCTTCATCAAATTCAGAGCTCAGTCTTCCGTCAACCAACATCGAATCAAGTTCTTCTATCAAGTCTTAATTCAAAAACCAAACGAATATCTCCAATTAACCTTCATACGAACAGTCTTCATTTTACCGTGAATATCAGTCTCAATTCATCGATCTTGCGCGCCGTTCATATTTCTATCTACGCGTAGTGCTCGTCGTAGTAAACACGTTGATTATACACACGACCAGCGTAAAATCCTGCGAGCGCCTCACCAGCAATTGTCCCAGCGAGCGCACCAGGCCAAGAGCGAAAGCCCTTGTAACGCGAGCGACAACAAACATCCACGCGAGCGAGCGAGCGACCGAGCATCAAACACGACCAATGTAAGCTAACCATACCTTTTCCTTTTCTATATCATTCATCGTAGGCCTGATCGCTTCAAACCGTCTAGTAATCTTATAATAAGTAAGATAGTGTCAATCTTACACCAAGTCTGTCGAATTATCCCTCAATACCGAAATATCGTGTAAATTCTTTAATTCTACTCTTTCGCACGCACTACCCCTTTTTCCCTCACCCCGTGCTATTGCGCTAGGTGTAGGCAACAAAGAGGGAAACGAAAATATTATGCTCTCATCCCTTCCGGATGTGACAGCCGGCAGCTAGTGAAATTTTTTCTGCGAGTTTTGGCAGTGGGCACTGTTCAGTTTAGGCGGTTCATCCGAAATCTGAAAACCAAACGAGTTATTGGAGTTAACAATACATACAAGTCATTAGCGATCGTCGATTTTTTTAATCATTTTTTTTAAACAACGTGGCGACGAATCGAAACTCGAGCATACAAAATTTATTTAAAACGTCGTCATTTTTACGTAACTATTGAAAAATGAAGGTCGTTGACGATCTTTATTTTGTTCAACTTTTAAATGTTTCTCATCGCGTCTCCTGTAAATTTGGATACAATCCATCAGGTGGTTTTCGAGATATCATGTGCGACGACTTTGAAAACAGTTTTTCGAGAAAAACGCGTTTAAAGTTTGAAGTATGGTGCTGTTATCGCTCGCCCGGCTAACTGTTAGAAACTGTAGCTGATTCATTCTTAGGAATATTTCAATAGAAATTTCAGGGAATATAGCTAAAAGGTGTTACTATCGAATAAAAATATTTTTGTAAAATGTAATTTTTTCACCCACCTAGGTAGATAGGATAAACATATTAAAAGTGATTTAGACTTTGGCTCGTTCTGCATTTAAACTAAAAAATGTACAGGATTCTTGACAGATTTTCGGATTGTCAAACGATTGCGGCTGGCTGATCATGATTAAAATAGAGTTTGAAAATCCAGTAAATCAGGGTTCAGTTCGGTGATAGCTTCTTGTGATTTACGCCCGACAACATGACTTTGTGATTGAAGATAATGGCAAATCATCTGTGTTTGCAACAATAGTCAAGAGATCCCCAGTATATCAAATATATGGGTTTGGCATGGAATAACTTGTATATGTACCGTACGGAATTTTTAGCGACTTCCTTTGATGGTCAAATAGGAAAACGATTGTTGTCTGTTGCGAGGCTTAAGGGAATCGTTGAACATTTGTGCACTGTTGTAAGTACTTCGGGAAAAGAGCTCATTTCATCTGTGAATGGCAGGGAGAGAAATTAGGCCGACAGCAACGACAAGTTTTCTATGAAAAACGTCGCTCCTTGCAGCGTCATCCCTAAGGACATCCTAAGGAAATGAGGCAAACAAGCATGTTTTAGTAAGAGAATTGTTCTCTTCCTCCCTCTGTTCCACGCCCTCTTTTGTCCTTTCGCCCTCCCCTCTCCGTCCCTCCTCTTCCTCTTTCACCCTCCCCTCTCCGTCCCTCCTCTTCCTCTTTCGTCCTTACGAGTAAGTAAGGACCCCCCCCCCCCTCTGTCTTCCTGTGTACGTGTCTGTGATATAAGCGAATATTCACGCTGGCAAATCGTTTTTTCGAATGCTCGAAGAATTTATTAAGAGTCTGGTCAAGACTGCGAATTTTCTATCGCTCGTCGCTGCCGAACCCGACACAGAAATCTTAATTTTCCTTGTCTCCTGCATTGGGCGAATATTTCACACCAATAATCGTACCACATATGTGTTTTTTTATGTATATGTATGTAAATCCATAAAATATAATATATGCATTTATTATATTTATGTACTATATATAATTTATATACTAACCGACAGAGGTGGGCGCGCGGTCGGTGTGCGGGCTCGGCGGTCACCGAAGTTAAGCAGCATTGGAGACTGTCAATACTTGGAGCAATGACCGTTTGCCCGTGCACTGGTTTGCGCGTCAACCTCTGAGCGGAAGGCAGTTTGTCTGAGTTTCCGATGGTAATACAACTGAAACTCAGCCAAATATAGCCGCCTGTATCGGCCCAGGTTTTCCGCAGTTCCCCTGGGCCCTCGTGCAAATGCGATACAGCATTTAGCGATAGTGCATTAGGAAAGAGTAGCTGCGGTCAACACTCTGGGGGGGGGGGGGGGGACTCTGGAAGGATTGCGAATGTCGCAAGGAATGGAAGGAATAAAACGAGGGGATGGTAAAAGGGGAAGGACCCCGTACCTCTGAGCAATGCATAAATTTGTTTTTTTTTTAAATACATAATTTATATAGTATATATAAATACATAAAATATAATATATGCAATGTCAAAAACAATGACAATCGTACGAGTTGCAATATGCCGTACTCCGTTGCAATCTTCGAAAAATATATAGAGACAAATAAGGTGAAGGCCGCAAGGTGGGGATCGATTGGGGATGTGAAGTGGAAGATGGTGAGGAATGTAATAAGGGGAAGTACCCTGTACATGGAAGCTACAATAAATATTACAGTGGCGCTCAATGAAAAAATATATATAGAGATAAGTACAGTGACAACATGAAAACATCAACAATGCGACATTAATAAGACCGCTGAGAACTGTGAGTTGTATAAATATTCATATATTTCAACAAATTCCATAGGACGAAAGGTCAACAGGATGCTAATTCTCATTTTCCCAGTGCTTAACAGTCACCAATTATAGTTACCATGGTTATTTCAACGACTGGTTTTTATCTCGAATCGAAACGTTCATTCTACTCCTTTTTTCCATAAGACGGAAAAAAAATAGAAAATGTACCAATTTCATTGTACGAACTTCGTTTAATTAATCTGTTATTGATAATAATGAATTCGGAGTTTATGCGGAGCCCAAACGGCCCTTCGTTAATTACAGATTTGCAAAGACGACAGAGCAAAAAAAGATTCGACGCGTTATTGTCGGGGCTCTTTACTGTCGAGTGGCAAGTCGAATACATTTTCTAGAGTGGGCCTATTCAGGCCTGAGGTTTGGAATATTTCGATGAGCGATGAAAACAGTGCCCAAAAAAGATGCTTCAATTAACTGTAAAGAGAAGCCGCACCGGTACGACGATAACGATGATATTCGTTAGCAAGGAGTTGGAAGTCTTTACTCACTTAGTACGAACGTTCCGTTCAAGTACTCCTTTCGCTTCCCATTTTGCATCATTTACGCTGTTCGTTCACAACTCTCCGGTTCAATGAATTTGCTCTCTTTCATCTCTTCCTCTCTTTCATCTCTTCCTCTCTCTCTCTCTCTCTCTCTCTCTCTCTCTCTCTCTCTCTCTCTCTCTCTCTCTCTCTCTCTTTATTTATTTATTTCTTTCTTCTTTCTCAATTTTCCTTGCTCCGATCCTTGGAGTGCCTGACAAACTCGCATTAATAAAATCAAGCTCTGTATCAAGGATGTCAAACTGGAAAAACCGAAATTTTCTTGCGTTGGCGCGTTTGACACTAATAATTATGAGATCAAACGAACTTACCTGTAAGTAAAGTTCGATCTTAATTGTATGAAGCGCCTCTTCCGAAGAGATCAGTGTGTAGTGCCCCCTCGATATGCCGATATTGCCACAATTTTTACAGTTTTTTGTTTTGGTTCTGGTCGGTGTGTATTCCGATAGGCAATTCATTCTTTCAAAGTGCTGCCGTAACCATTAGGGTTTCTAATGTGTGTATCATTAGAAAAGGGGAAAATTTATTGGGTGGGACTGATCTCTTCGGAAGAGGCGCTTCATACAATTAAGATCGAACTTCACTTACAGGTAAGTTCGTTTGATCTCATAATTGTATTACGCGCCTCTTCCTCGAGATCAGTGTGTAGTTATTTAAAGTTCGTTACGGCAGATATTTACGAAATCGGAAATTCGATATCATTTATTTTTATTTAATTCATTCTTTAACCATACGATTAAGTGTAATGCATAAGAACTTGTAATGTTATACATGGCTTCTATTTAGAATCGCTTTTCCAAACATGGCTTTGCTTGTTACAATATGACGATCGTAGAACCTAGCGAAGGTACTCGAACGTTCTGTCCAACCTGCAGCTTTTCTAATAATGTCTATATTGACCCCACTCCTTTTTGCGGACGAGGTAGACGCATGACGAGTACTGTAAGCATCGAATGCCTCTGTATTCACCCCACTTTCCGTTAGGGTCTTTTTTATCCATCTGCTTATAGTTTGAGTGGATACTTGTTTGTGTGGTTTTTTTAGGGCTATAAAAAGACGAGATTCATTTCCTCGTATATCTTTTGTCTTATCTATGTACGTTACTAGTGCTGATGCCGGACAGATATATGCATTTTCAACATAGAAAGGAATGCTTAAAACTGGCTGCACTTTATTTACTTTTGATGTTTTTAGTCGCGTCGGGATTTTAATTTCGATCAACTCTGCTGATTTTTCTATATTTCGAATGTCTATGGATGCGAGTGTCTGCATTCGTTGCGCTGTAACTAACGCTAATAATGTGACCAGCTTGAGAGTTAGTTTTTCTAAGGGAATTCCCTCGTTAGGACCCCATTGCGCAACGTGGCTTAATACAAGTTGCGGGTCCCACGTCGAATCGTATTTGGGTTTTGTCGGTCTAAGATTTGCGATACCTTTAAACAATCTTCGCACTCTGGGATCTTCTCCCAATTCTGGCCCTCGCAACAGAGCAATCGCGGATCGACAGGAGTTCAACGTGCCATAAGAAGCGCCTTTTCCAAACTCAGTGGACAAAAATTTTAGAACGTGTGACGTATCGCATTTGTAAGGGTCTATAAATTCACCATGGCAAAATAGCCACTACTTTTTTAAGCAGCCATCATATTGCTTCAGCGATGAATCTGAGAGTGAGGAAACCATAATAGTAAGTGCTTCTTTCGGCACATTTTTTCTACCTAGTGCTTCCCGGATAGCAGCCCTGCAACCAGGGTAATTTTCTTCCAAATCGGGTGTGGTTGTCTATCAAGAGAGCCTAAAAGATTTATATTTGGTTGGAAATATATCGGTTCGCCATCTAGCATACCAGTGAAGACAGGAAACCAAACTTGAGCTGGCCAGTATGGTACAACCACGACACCTTTACCACGATCCTCTTTAAGTTTCCTTAAAACGCGTAAAACTATTGCAAATGGTGGAAATGCATAAAAAAAACATTGACTCCAATCTACTGTGAACGCATCAACAGCAACTGAGTCCGGGTCTCTTGACCAAGAAATATAACGCTTACATTTCGCATTCGTCCTTGTTGCAAATAAATCTATTTCGGGCTCTCCCCATTTATTTTTAATTTTGCAGAAGGCCCAATTCGACAAGGCGTATTCTGTTTCCGGTTCAAGTCGTCTCGATTCAAAGTCAGCTTCATAATTTTCCTGCGACGAAATGTAAGATGCGTAAATGAAAATATTTCTTTGTTCGCACCATTTCCAAATCTTTTTTGTGAGTCCACTTAACACCGGAAATTTACTGCCTCCCATTTTGTTAATGTAAGCGATAGCCGTGGTATTATCGATTCTCAATAACACATCGCAGTCCTTTAGATTTTTTGCAAAGCATTTTAAGCCGAACAAAGCCGCCAATAATTCTAGATAATTAATATGATGAGCTTGCTCTTCTTGGCTCCAGTGACCATGTAATCGGTTGCCTTCACAGCACGCTCCCCATCCAGAGCGCGACGCGTCGGAGGAAATTTCGAGGGCTGCTTTAAATGGTATTAACGAACGCACTGCTTTGTTTATATGAATTTTCCACCAATCAAAATCAATCTGTAAATTTTGCGAAAGGTGCATTTGCGCTTCGAAATTTCCGTTGTTTAATGCGAGAGCCAAGAATTGTGCTCTCTCAAAACTCTTTATGTGAACCCAGCCGTAATTGATTGCTAAGCAACTCGAACCTAGTGTTCCAATCAATCCCGCGAATTTCCGGATTGTACAATGGCTCATTTCACTAAATTCTTTAATTTTTTTAGCAGTCTTGATCACCTTTTCTTCTGGAAGCCGGATATTCATTTTTTCTGAATCATAAATGAATCCAAGAAATTTACATTTCGTTGACGGAATCATCTGACTTTTCTTTTCATTGATAACAAATCCTAACTTCTCGAATAACTGTCTTGTTATAAGAGTATTCCGTGAACATTCTTCGTATGAATTTCCAAGCATCAATAAATCATCCAAATATATCACTGACAATAAACCTCGTTCTCTGAGATACGATACTACCGGCTTCATTAGTTTTGTAAACGTATAAGGAGCCCTATTTAGTCCGAAAGGCAAACACGTAAATTGATACAATTTCGCTTCGAAGATAAATCGTAAAAACCTGCGATCAGATTTTGCAATCGGGATTAAATAATAAGCATCTTTCAGGTCAATTGATGTCATGAAACATCCACGGGTTATCATTTGCTTTGCCATTTTCCCATCTTCTAATTTAAAGTGATCCGTAGCTATAAACTCGTTTAACAACTTTAAATTCAGAATGAAACGGTGAGAGCCATCTGGTTTCGGTACAAGAAAAATTTTTGAGATGTATTGTCCGGACTCAGGTTGACACCCTTCTATAGCCCCTTTTTCTGACAATACTGCGATTTGCTCTCGAATCACAAGTTTTTCTTGATCTGACCACCGAGATTCGACAAGCGGGATAAGTTGATGTACTTTCGATGTGAACGGTATCTTGTAGCCTGTAATCCAGCTCAAGATTGTTTTGTCTGAGGTCACTTCAAGCCAGCTGTGCTTGAAACGAGCTAAGCGACCGGCAAATTTACCTACATTTAATTGATCTTCTTCGGAAGCAGATGCTCTTGTTTTTGCTGATAATTCCGTCCGCGTATCATGGGTCTGTTGCCTCGATTGTAGTTGTTGTTGCGACTGTAATTGTTGTGACTGTTTGTACCCGCCTCTCGAATACGTATTCAATCGATGCTGGTTTTGTTGAGGCGGGCCCCTCGTGTTTTTTGAATTTTTTCCTTGATCGAATAATTGCTTTACGGGTTGCTTCAAATCTCTCGATGATTGCTGCAGAACTTTAGCCGCTTTTATTTTTTCGCTCAGATCCCTTCCAAACAGCCAATCGCCTGACGATAAATCCTTCAATGTATCTCTGAACGGCGCCTTGATATTTTTTAGGATCAAATTCTTCCGGATCGATGTTTCGTCGTGCTGTAGATTTAATTATTAGATCTATAACCTTTCCCACGCTTGAGAGTGAAGCAGCGACTTTTTCCTGTTTTTCAGTAATCCTTTCATCTCGTTTTATAATCGTACTGTCCAGGGCTGCTTTAATCTCCAAATTCAATTTTGGAGGATCGACGAAAGTGCAATTTTCCGGGGGTGAAATCTTTTTCAGAAAACCTTTCCGTTCTTCTGCCGGAAGACCTTTTTCAATAACCTCACACCAAAGCGTCGCGAGATGACTATGCACTGGCGGTGCTAACACCCGCTCCGGTCTGAGGCATTCTCCAACCACCTCCAAAATGTCTGCTTGTAGTTCAATTTCTTGCGCCTCTACCGACACCTCTCCTGAAGTGGCCTTTTCCTTGGCCGTAATCGCGCCAGTCGAAACGACTGGGGCATCCGCGGCCGTTTGTAAAACGGTCTGGACGACGTTAGCCTCAGCATCGGAGATATTACACTCCTGTGGCAAGTCGAGTATGGGAGATGTTGAGTGTCCCTGAACCTGCGTACCGAAATTTTCTTTTGGTGACTCGCTCCTTGAGTTCCTTGCATAATCCGTAGACAAAGCTCGGTCGCGACGACACGCATGGTCGGTATGCGAAGAATCTCGTTCGTGTCGACGAGAATGACTGCACCTAGAGCGTCGATCTTCGTCTTGAAAATCGGAATAGTATGCGTGGCTTCCATCATCACTACGATAATCGCCATGGTAGTAATCGGCGGGATCTCTTCTGTGAGATCCACTGCGCGATCGACTCCGCGTCGAGCTTTCTCTTCGATTAGCTATTATAATGGAAAAAATAACCGAAAATACTTTGTTATTATTATTATTTTTTGGGATTATTATTTTTTTTTCACGGGTCAGTTGCACCGTAACGTGAAATGTTTGACCTGCTGATCTTACACCCGCGATCGTTGAACGATCGAGAGACAGAATCCGCATGGCATAATGTACGGGGGTATGTACACATGCGATGTTGAACATCGTTGTGACATCCTTTTTGGTTTATGGTTGGACCAAAGAAACCATTATAACCCTTTCGTACAATTTCGAGAAGCACGAAGAAGTGAGCCTGGGATTTGGTTTATGGTTGGACCAAAGAAACCATTATAACCCTTTCGTACAATTTCGAGAAGCACGAAGAAGTGAGTATGGGATTATGTACACATGCGATGTTGAACATCGTTGTGACGTTCTTTTTGGTTCATGGTTGGACCAAAGAAACCAATATCCCTTTCGTACAATTTCTAGAAGCACCCAAAAATTAAGCCAGGCTTTCTTTAGCCTTAAATACATACTGTGCTTGTTATCACATTTTTTCTTTCCGTATTTCCGAACTTGTTCTTCCAACCACTTCACTCGATTTTTGAGTCTATCTCGCTCCTCTTCATCCGATGAACGATGTCTGCGTTTCCTTTTTCCCATTTTTCGATAACTTTCTCAATGATACGTGTGACGTGATCGGCACAAAGAAGAAGAATGAATTGCCTATCGGAATACACACCGACCAGAACCAAAACAAAAAACTGTAAAAATTGTGGCAATATCGGCATATCGAGGGGGCACTACACACTGATCTCTTCGGAAGAGGCGCGTAATACAATTGCAACATTCATCACAATCCTCAGCCGTTCCAACTCTTTTCGATTCTCGATTGCTTCTTCGAACTTGTGACGTTCATGACCTGCGTATTGTACTCTCAGAAACTTTGTGCGAATAAAAAGCACGTGAAAATTCCATTTCCAGAGGCAAAATCTTTGTTATTCATATATATTCACGCAAGTTTCACATAGCAAGGTGTTTCGTACAAAAGTTGGTTAAGTAGCAAAACTTTGAAGGATTATTTACTGAAGATTTTCTCATGGTCTGCGATGACTCCGCTTTTTCTTCGGCGATAGCGGGATGAAAACATAGTTAATGTAGTACAATAAACAGCTTATACATTGACCAGAATTAAAAAAGAAAAAGAGAAGCAGTGCGCCACATTGCACTTTGCGATAAAATTTTTCGCAACGTTTTGTCCAATGATATCGAGAGGTTAGAATGATTTGAATTACTTCACTATTTGTTTAACAAGGTGGATGCGCGATAGGCACCAAAATTTTTATATGTTAGTAGATTTTTTTTCATGAATGTCGTTATAGTGGCGCTCGATCTGAATAAAATATAAAATGTTATGGAAAAGCTTGCTATCTGGAACGGCATAGCGCTGGAAAAAAATTGAAACGATTAGCCTGTCAGAAATTATGCAATATGTAGGTAATAAGTCAACCGTTACCGGCACTCAGCTATCAATGCAAGCACTTCAGTGTGTAGATTACTGAGGAACAAAAGGGCGTAGCTGACATAATCTGACTTATGGTATCTTACTTCTTGTCCGCAAGTATATAGGAGACATTCCACGCCATTTTATCTAGCCCGTGGCCGCGACCATTTTTGGTTTTCCTGATTTTTTATAGTAAAATTATACCCCTTGAAAGGAATATCCACACCAATTTTCAGATTTTTATCTCTGCTCTTTTAAGAGTTATAATTTTCTAAAAAATGTCGATTTCAGAAGTTTTGGAAAAAATATTTAATAATATAATTGAAAAAAATATTTTTAATACAGAATTTTTTTTTTCAATAAATACAGCCCAAATAATAAATAAACGGTTTCAGGCCTGCCGAAGCCGAATTGGAAATCACAAAATCATCTTCAGCATTACTGGAGATTAAAACGATAAAAATATTCTCAAAAAAGATGATTAATTCGTAAAAAAATACGAGGAAAAATGGGCCCACGATGAGACTAGTCTTAAAAATCATAGAATGGGTCACTCTATTGAAGACAGTTTTTTGAAAAAAGTGAAAAAAGACATTAATCTTTAAAAAAAAATGATTTTCACTTTAGAATAAAAAAAACGTTGACATTGATCATTGATAATTTTTTTTCATATTTTTTAACAAAACTGTGCTTCAAAATGAAAATAAATTATATGGTGACATTTGTCGATGTCTCAATTGGTTCAGAAGTTATCAGCGTTTAAACGTTTCCAAACTTTCGGCAATCGACATTTTTTGGAAAATTATAATTCCTAAAACAGAAGAGATTGAAATCTAAAAATTGGTGTGGATATTCCTTTCGTGGGGTACCATTTTACAACAAAAAATGAGGAAAACCAAAAATGGTGTGGGTCACGGGTTAGGTGAAATGGCGTGGAATGCCCCATAGATGCCACACTTATTGTTCGGGTGCGTAGTGTATAGAGAGTTTAATAGGATGCTCAAAGTATGAACGAATTAGTCACCATAAACGACGTTCAGTGCTACCGTGGAGGACTCGCATCTCATCTTGTGCACGTCCATCTCCTAGTTTTCATCGCCGGATATTTCTCCAGGTTCATAGTGTCAAACTACTTCCGCTATTGACAAGAAAGCTATTTTAGCCCGTGTTACACAATTTCGTATGAACATTTTCACTTCGGGACAACCACCACAGCAATTTAGAATTACGGTGCCCTACTTTATAAATAAACGTTGGAACAGTTTACATTGCGCGCCTGATAAGGAGGCATGGTCTTTGTATGAAATGTCAAAGAAATTATTAGTACAGGAGCCTACCAGTCTCGAGCACTACAAAAAGGTAAATCTCGACTTTTTCTTGTGGATACCCACTTAATTTAAAAAAATATCGATTAGTGATCTTCATTCGACATATCTTCAAGTATCTTTACACATGTTGGTACAAGCTAATTTAACAAAATAGTAGCGCTGAAGCTGGCTGGAGCAAGTCACCTTTGTCTGATACTGTCCTGCGGCCGGCAAGAGTTCTCTTCGAATTCATTCTAAGAAGTGATGTACCCCCTTAAGTTTGCTATCCGAAAAAAATGCAAGTGTTATATCCGTATTTCATTTGATATTTTTTTCCATTGTATATATGTTATACCAATCTATTCTCTTCACTTCGGAGTTACCTCGTTCGAACTTTACATTTCGAAACCATAAAATTCTTTCGAGTATACGAAATCATCATTGCGAAACCACAATCCGCTCTGGCAGTTTCAACTTTGATTTCTTTACAATGCTGAGTCTAACAACTTGCGATGCGAATGACTCTCAACAAGGGCACGGAACAAGTCTCGGCCGCTCAATTCTACACCCATTTCAAAATTTGTTGCTCAGCGACAATTAAAACTGCTGATTTGTACCAAAATCAAGAAGCAACCCACCATCGAGTCGCAACCAAATTAGTCAGTCTCTCGCAAATCTTAGGACTGAGCGGAGCTCTACAAAAGCCTAGGCACTCTGTACCCCGAGTCTTTTTCCGTGCCCTTAGAAATTAGTTCCGAGTACGCGTCTTCGGTTCTTCGCGATCAAGCATCACTCCCCGAGGGTTAAGTGAAACACCGAGGTGCAGCGTCTCATTACACTTCGCAGGCTGATGAGAACTCATTAGTAGTGTGTAGAAATAATTAATCGTTCAACCAATCTCTCAACCACCAAAATCCATATTGTAACTTGCGTACGTCAGTGTCACACCACTGCACTGCCTTCGAGGAGACCCGAACGTCTAGCGTCAGCACGATATCGAATTACAAATTCATCAAATCATGAGTTCATTCCGCCGTATTTTACGTAATCGCATAAAACTTTGTTAAGGGGTCTTCTCACTTTAGACGCTAAAAGAGGCTATTGTCGTGAATTTTTTTGATAGGTTTATATTATAGATATTGATATAAAAGTTGTTACCCTCAAAAAATACACTTACGAAATACATCAAATTTTTTTTATTTATTTCAGTCACTATTTATTGACGAAAATGGTAGTTAAAAAAATTTTCTAAAAATTTTAGATATGCGCTGTTGATGAAATCTCGGAGATCGTTCATCCGAAACAAAAAAATGAAACGGTTTCTATAAAGTCAAAATGAAAACTCTTCTAATGTTAAAATTAACAGATGCACCACCCCCTCATTTTTCTTTCTCTCGCCCTACACTTCAAAGGACCACATAACCTAGAATGAAACGGGTACGTTTCTTATGGGGGATAAAATTAAAATTTACGTATTCTTGTGTTATGCCCGCTCGTGACAATGAGCAAGCTGAGATTGATTTTCTGAACGACCGTGAAGTATTTGGTCTTCCAATTTATCTCAGAAGATATCTTTCGGGTTAGCTATTAAAGCACTATAGGCACACCTATCTATTAGGTTAATATAAAGGAGTTGAAGAAATTAAATAAAGGCAAAGAGTATATTCATGAAAGATTCGAATGATAAAATACAGATATAAATATTGTTATACCAAATTTGAGAAATTGATAATGACTCTTACAATTTTCTCACAATTGTTTATTATCGTAGTTTCCTTTCATACATGAATTCGATTGCGGTTTTAAGGGGTCTCCTCACTTTAGATGCTAAAAAAGGCTATTTTCCTGATTTTTTGATAGGTTTATATTATAGATATTAATATAAAAGTTGCTACACTTAATAAATAGACTTTCGACATGCATAACATTAAAAAAAAATCTATTTATGTAACCCAAACAAACTTTAAACGCGCTTTTTTCGAAACAACGTTTTTCTACGGCTTGCTTGCTTGGTGGAAAACAGTTTGGTTTTTTGTTTCGGATGATCCAATGAGATTTCACCAACAGCTCATATATAATATATACATACAACACCTATAATACTTTAGGCCACTTTTTAACTACTATTTTCGTCTATAAATAGTGACACAAAAAAAACTAACAAAATTTTTTAATGTATTTATTAAGTGTAACAACTTTTATATCAATATTTACAATGTAAACCTATCAAAAAAATTCATGAAAATAGCCTTTTTTAGCGTCTAAAGTGAGAAGACCCCTTAAAATAAAAAGCAATTTCACCATGACCATTCAAACAAATAGTATCATGATATTTTACATATCACCATTCTCTCGCAGCCTGAGCTTGAAAAAACAAGCCACAGAACTTCTTCGTTTCGCCTAAATCGCCCTTTCGTTCTCCCTTCCAGAATCCCGGTATCATCACCGTGTATCCAATCGTTCGGCAGTGCCTCTCAGGATGGTCCAGCATACAGGGACTAGCTTGGACCTACCTATTTTCACAAGTCCCATTCCGCAGTACGCGACGAACGGAGTGGGTATAGGAGTGCGGCATTTTCAGCTCTCTTCGTCGCTTATATCGCTGCTGGTGCTGGCTGACCCACTCGTAGATTCAAGACCCACTCGTTAAATTTCCGTCCGGAGCCTTGAGCGTTCCAAGATCGCGACCGGAGCACGAAAGTGGTCGTTTCGCGCATACAAGTATCTGCAAACGGCCGGGAAGTATGGAGGACGATGTAGAGTCTCGAGGATGAGAGAACAGGATGAGAAAGAGACGAAGAGACGGAGAAAGAGCAAGGAGCGGAAAGATAGCAATGAAGATGGGCTAAAAGGCAGCGAGAAAGCGAGAGAGAGAGAGTTGCGTTGCTGGAAATGGAGCTTGGGACGATTCGACCCATCTACCCCATCCGGAAAGTAGACTGTTTCCGTTAAACGTTGTAAATTCCACATGAAAACGTATGAGACGGTTTTACGACGAGTGGGTCCCCCTCCCGCCCAGGCGAAGACACGAAAAAGCAAAAACCTGGTGAACCACCAACGAGCACACGATTCCACTTCGGTATAAACCGTACGGTCGAATTCTTTTTTCATAAAGCTTCGGTGCAAAATACTCTTCTTTACAGCGCCATTCGTATAGCGAGTTTTCGCGACTTCGTCCAAAGATCGCGGGAACTCTTTTTTTTATCTACCATACTCGAGCAGGGTACCAAGTTCGAAGGGAAACTACTGTAATATCGCGCTACACTGCGTTAACTCACAACTCGTTTGCGCCTTCTCCCGATAAAATGCGCGGGAAGCATAGTTTACGTCACGAAAAAAAACCATTGGCTGTAATCGTAAAGCGCAGAGGAAAAGATTAAAGTAAAATCAAAAAGGCCATAACAGCAAATAAAAACAATCGTTCATTGCAATGGTAGATGCGGGATAAAATGTTGAAGAAAACAGAAACAAAAAGCAAATAAAATACGAAAAGAAGGCTTCGAGCTAGATGAATCGATTAGGTGGAACTTTATGAGAACTTAATAAGACACAAGCAACAAATTATGCGAAGGGCATGGATGGAGCCTAACGCAATACTATCATCTCGCGGACGTGGAGAACAATGGTTTACGTGAGCCCAAGCCGTTCATTGTGTTTCAAACATAATTCATGATACGCCTATACGAGCCTGGTGAATGGAACCGTTCAGACGCAACACACCATGGAAACATCAAAGCATGCTAGCTGAGGCCATCGGTCACACCGTTATCGCTCCGTTATGCTATAAAAGGAAACAACAGAGGAGCAGAGGGTGGTGAAGAAAAATGACCATGTGTAATCTAGCCTATCCCGAGGGCAGAGATGGGCAAAAAGTAATTAAATTAACAACTGACAATTACAATTACTAACGTAATTAATAATTTAATTACTTTGTAACAGATTATTGACATAACTAGTTACCACAAGTACCAAGTGCAATTAATTACTGTGTAATTTAATTGAAGGCTAATCTGATACGAATCAATCGATTCCATATTGATTCAAATAATGTCATTGTGCGTGTTACAAAAATCCGAGTTACAGTTCTTGCAATTCACGAGCGCGAGTGGACCTTACATGTGGTAATTCGTGTAATTGCACGTTACAGTAGTGTGCGCTGTTTGCGGGTCTACCAAGCACAAAAGTTGCATGTTTCTAGAGTTGACAGTCGCGCACACACTACACTTCATCCAACTTTAGAGGTTAAGGGGTCTTCTCACTTTAGAGGCTAAAACAGGCTATTTTCATGTTTTTTATTGGTTTGCATTATAGATATTGATATAAAAGTTATTACACTTAACAAATACACTTTCCAAATACATAAAAAAACAAAAAATAATTAATTTAAGTCACTATTTCTAGAGGTAAAAGGTAGTTAAAAAAATGTCCTAAAAAAATTGTGGGTCTGCGCTGTTGATGAAATCTCATAGATGGATCATCCGAAACAAAAAAAAACAAACGGTTTTAGATTCAGTATGTTAATGGCTATAGCACATATCATATGATTTTTTATATATGCAAAAATAACAAATTGGCGGACATTTTTCGAAAAACAAAAAAAAACGTGTTTTTTCACCGTTTTTTGGCAAAAAATAGTAAATATCAATAATTTGCACAATCCTTGATATGCGCTATACCTATAGTTGTAAAGAATAAGTGGTTAAAATTTCATAAAGGTCGGTTCAGTAGATTTGAAGATTGCATCAAAAAGCCGTCGAAAAACGTTGTTTCGAGAAAAACGCGTTTAAAGTTTGTTTGGGTTACATAAATACATACATATAAAAAAAATGTATTTCGAAAGTGTATTTATAAAGTGTAACAACTTTTGTATTTTGATTTTTGTTTTTTTTCTTACGGTACACGCTGTTCGCGTTTGTTAGCTATTTTTCCCCTATTGTGACCGATTCTTTCCTTTACTGTTTACTCCTTTTTTCTTCACCTTCCCCCCCCCCTTGCTTGCGGCCGCAGCCGACTTCCCCCTCTATATTATATTCATCATGACATTTCTATCATGGGTATAGGAAAACTGCGGAAAACCTATACCAATACAGCCGGTCATCAAGTTCGCCCCCATAGTCGTGGAACTAGTCTCGTTTCGCCGCGAAAATACCAAATAAAAATATTTCATGACGAAATGTACGCGACTGGGATTCAAACGCGGGCCCGCCGGTTTAGTGGCGAGCACGCTAACCACTAGACCATCGCACTGGTCAACAACTTTTATATCAATATCTATGATATAAACCTAACAAAAAAATTCATAAAAAATAGCCTTTATTGGCCTCTAACGTGAGAACACCCCGTAAGATGATATTTTCTCCTATATTATGCCATAAATAATAATAACGTAAAAAGATAACGAAGTATTTGAATATATTCTAAACAGATTACTTTGTAATTAAATACATTATAACAGATTACATAATATGTACTGAGTAATTTAATTACAATGTAATTTAGTGGTGCCCAGCACTGCCCAAGGACACGTTGGTAATTGTTATCGGACGTGCAATTTGCTAAAAAGAAAGATTCGAATATGGGTAATTCTCTTGAAATTATCATTTTGCATGTAATCTGACTTTTTTTTAATAGATGCTATTGGATTATTTTGTAGGTTTTTTTAGAATACAACAGTTTAAAATATTTCGAAATCTTCCTACAAAACAGATTTGGCAGAAAAATCGTCGTTGTCCTTTTTTTCTGTATTCTGAGTATGGAAATCATTCCTCTGGAGTGTAACTTATCCAGCCTTCATATACACTAGCAGGCTGAAGAGATACTAAAAATTCAAAGACATCCTAAAAAACATTCTTTGAAACCATTGGACATTTATTAAAAACCTTCTTGAAAATTAAAAAAATTACAGACACAGGTAACTGACATTAAATAACGAAACTTTGTAACCGTTTTTCTCAATCATTCATCTAGAGAGCTGTAAATCAGCTCCTATATTCTGTTACAGGTGCAGCTAGCTGATCATGCTTGCCAGAGCAGTGCCTTTTACATCTATTTTTCTGAAGAGACTGATTGTGTCATAAATTTTTGTAGCTTGAACGTTTTTCCTGCAGACCTTGTGAGTTATGAGGTGGTGTCATAGGCGAGGTAGTCATGCCTCTGGTCAGTCTTAACTGTACCATTGTTCAATTATATAAGTCACTCCTTACCGATTCAAGCGGAAGTTTTAGACATCTAGTCACCGCCCGATTTTGAGGTTAGCAAAACGTAGCATGCTACACTGTGCATAGAAACCCATTTAAATCGTTATTTCTCTGGCATCATTTTTCTGGGTTTCTCCGGACATGTGAGATCCAGAGGCATGCTGGATACGCCAGAGGTTACATAAAAATGATTCTCATCGATTATTGCGATGCCACTATCGAAAGAAGAAAGACTCCGTAAAAAAGAGACGCTGGAAAATGGAGATACCAAAGGCTTGAACAGAATCCTATTGAAAGAGAGAAGTTGAAACAAAAATAGCGAGATAAATATTCAAAGAAAAAGCAAAAGAAGATATAAAGCAATAAAAACTTGATAAGAAAAGGTTAGCACAATTCCTCTGGCCCTAGTACTTCTTTCCATCATGATCAATCTGTAAAAACTGAAAAATCAGTGTGATCCATAGGGAATTATATTATATCGATTTGAACTAAAGTCAATAGCAATTTTTTTAAATGAAATATTTTTGTTTTAAATTTCGTTATTCTGCAAAACTATCATTTCGTGATAATCGCCCATAAATAAATAGTGCAGCAGACTTTTTTCGACAGGCGTGGATGATTAGAACTTCAGAGACCTGCAGAAATGGTTAGAGTGATGTATATCGTTTGCCATGTATGTTTAGGTTCGTCAAAGTTCAGATAAAAAATTGTGAAGCGTGTAGTCGAAGGGTAGGGTAATCCATGTTCTGGGTTCCGAAGAATTATGACGCCTCACTTCATAACAAAATAATCAAAGAATCTTCGGTTGTATTATTTATTTCTTAAAATATCATAATCATATTGCGATACCTGGCGTGGCCGTACACAAGGTATCCCACTTATATTGAGATATCGGAGTAACTCGAGAACAAAAACACAAATTGCTTAGTGCACTGATGAAAGTTAATAGGTTGTTAATCGTGATAACAGTTATAACAGTAAACTTTGAGGTAAATATCATCGTTCATATTACAATTTATTCTTTGTGATCTTTGGACGACTTCATAAGAGAGCCAAAAAATGGAAAACCTTAAATATGGAAAACCTTACCGCTGTAGGAAAAGTTAAAAAAGTTCATTTACGAAGAAACAGGATGAAATTTCACACTGCGTTGTACATGTCCCGTCTAGGATTTTTTTTCCCTGGAAATGGTAGTATTAACAAACAAAAAGCGGAACGGGAAATAGCCAGGAAAGAAAAACGCAAGCACTGTATTAGCTGCAGCTATTCAAAATTCAAATATGAGATTTCGACTATGAGTATTCAACTCTTTGGCGAATTATATCTTTGGCGATATAATTACCTGTACTGCTGAAGGAAATAAGCCTGGGTGATAGAAGGAATATATTGTTCCAGCAAGACCGTTGCCCCGCTCTCTATGTATTGCACATCAAATATTGAATGAAAATTACCCGAATCGCTGCATAAGTGGGGTAGATCCCGGTAACTGGCCGGCGAGGTCACTAGATTTGACACCGCTGAATCTGTATTTATGTGTCCTGTTTTAACAAAAGGTTTATCAGGATCGACCAACTGTTCCTGAAAACATGAAAGCGCGAATCTGAAATGCTTGATGTTGTCTGTCGAAGGACTGTTTACTAGCGCACCGATCTTTTATCTCTCACCTGAACAAGTGTTTCGAAATGAAAGGTCATCACTTTGAGTATTTATTAATATCTTTAGTTTATTCGTTTGCAATAAAAACCGAAACTATTTTGTACATCTCTATACGTATTATCAAATGAAAAAATGTTCCAAGAAAAAAAGTATTCAACCTAGAAGATAATCCTGTCATTGAAATGTAGATTCTCAATAAAAAATACCCAAAGTTAACCGTAATAGAACTTTGAGGACGTTCTCCAAATGAAAAACACATCATGACATTTTACTCACCCTTCGAATCGGTTCGATGTGCATTTCAGTGGTTCTACACTTTTCGAGTAATTTTTTCATCTACTCAACTGTTTTTGTTTAATTTGTATCCATTTCTGTATGTACTCTGTTTGGTCTCCTACGAAACCATCGCTTTTCACTTCACGTATCCCGCACAGAAATGTGGCCGGGCATTTCCTACATTGTGTCTGGGTCCAACCAGACTTGCCTTTTCTGATTTACCTGACCGGGCCCTCCCATGGAACAAACCGGGAAGATCGCAAAATCATTTTTTTATGGCTTACGCTCTATGTGTGGAAATCACAATCATCTGGCCGGGTTACAATGCGAGCAAGTACACCTTCACGCAATGTCTACTCGGCCAGAACATTGAGATGTTCTGAAAAGTGGAGCGTGTTTTTAGGAACTAAAGAAAAGCTAGTTTGCTTTTCGCCTCATCAAAGATATTTATAATTGATTGGGATGAAACCAATACATCTGTTGTAATTCTATTCATTATTAAAAGCATTAATTTTATCAATGATAATCGACGAGGATAACATTCCTTATCACGCATACCGGAATTACGATAACTAATGATTTGAGCATAAAGAATAGCCAAATTATTGTATGAGGCAAACAAGTAAAGCAGGTCATTCGTGGTTTTTAAACGCCTTGTCGCCATGTTGGGAAATATTAATGTTCTGGCCGGGAAGACATTACCTAAATGTATTCCACCAACAATCCGCCAGGTGGCTACAAGCGAAGCGCTCCGCGTAAGCGAGGTACCATCGTACGAGGATAAAAGTTCGTCCTGTGAGTTGTACCACGTACAGAAGTGCTATGCATACGGCGTGCACTTACGCTTATGATTTTGCGATACTCGCGAAATAACCCGTTGCACTCTAGGCCTTTTTCGCTCGGATAGTGATCGGTGTACGATTTTTTGTCTCTTTGCCTATCAGGAAATGCGAGCAAGTGCATGTATACACTCACATACTACGCTAGCAAGTAGATAACCAACAAACAATATGTTGTGGAAATACTAAATTGAATACACTACCGATTTTACCTCCTCAAACATTCCAAAAACGCTGAATCGTCATTTTTAATTTCCTCGTTTATTCCTGGTTATTTCCCGACCTATTCCCTAAAACTTTCCTGGTCATTTACCGCTTGTTCTCCGGCCCGGTCCTGATCAGGTCCCCAGAACGGGAACGGCGGATCGGGACCTAGCCTTAGACCCGTTACATTGTAAACCTATTCCAGGGTGGAAGGCCCGATCAGAGCCTGATATTCTCTAGGGAAGGCGGATCAGGTGCAGTACTTTTTCCCGACTCAAATTTCTATACGGGTATCACCGTGTTACGAACCTATCCCGTGTAGAAATTTGAGTCGGGAAAAAGACCTGCCCCTGATCTACCTTCTCTAAATAATATCAGGCCATGATCAGGCCGTCCAGCGTGGATCAGGTTCGGCATGTAACAGGTCTTAGACCGAGCCTCGAACCGCCGTTCCCGAAAGAACCGATTAGGAACTGGACAAGGAAACGATTAAAGAGTATGCATAACCTTGAAGGTAAAAATACAGATCGATTTTTAATATTTTTTCCGTGTCAGGTATTGAGATGATAAGGTCGATCTTTCACACACAGATAGTACATAGTCTTGACAGGTTACCGGTTTTTTTTTGCAAAATATATATAAACACGTAATCATTGTCATTTATTCTCAGAACTGTAGCCTCCGCACGGCTCGGTCGCGTACATGATTCCGGTAACTAGATTCATCTGAAGTAAAAAAATGGAAAAATATACTTTTAGTACAATGCATTTGGACTTTACACGTTTGTTATTGACAAACGGAGAAAGATATGGAAGAAACATCCCGTCTGTCTGTTGCATATGTTATAAAGTATGTTCAGTCCAAATTTGAAGTAAACCGGACGATTAGATTTTGAGATATGACGTACGCCAAATTGCAAAGTATACTTTCGAGTATAAATTTTTTTCTTTGTACAAATTCTGACTTTACATGAGTGACAATACCCGTAAATGTCGAAAAACTATTTTTTTCAACAAAATCAAAACATTCATCATTTGGGCTACAGGGAAAAAATCGGAACAACTTTACGGTTAGCATACTTTTTGTCGACACTATCAACTTGGAAACAATGCCTAAGCATAATATTCGCGATAGCTATCCGCAAAGATGTCGTAATTTTTGTAATTTAAAGAGTAAACGGCATTTTTGACATTTTTTAAGTGCATATCTCACAGAAAACAAATTGATCAAAAATGGATTTTTTCTTACCTTGAAGAGCATACTTTCAGCTTTCCAGAACTGCCCTTTAAATTCGTGTACGATGATAGGTTCATAAGTTATTGATTGTTGAAGTCAAAAGCGTCATTTGACTTTGATCGTGTAATTGATATATACTTGTCTCAAAGTTAAAAATAGAAAAGGTGATCCAAGGAAAATACGGCTGATTGCGTCATTAATCAAACAAATTTTTCCTTGTCTGTACACCATTTCGAAACAAAAATCTGTAATTTTCCGTTGCGACGTTTCTTTTGATTTATTAATAACAAAGCAGCGAACAATTATTTTAAGTCGAAACTTGAAATCTAGAGATTCTAACCTTTGAAATGCTTTTTAAAATTTTCTCCTACGATGATTTTGCGCGGAGATAGAGCAATTTGAAAATCACTGAAAAATATTCATAATTTTTTTGTGCTCTTAATCTTTGTGATCCCAAGTCCATGGCGCTGAAGTTTGCATCGGTAGAAAGGAACGAAAATGAATTCTACTTAAATGCTCAAACTGTTTTTGGTCGGTGCCGGCTGTGAAAATGCTTCAAACGTTTTTACACACTTTGTTAGAGATTCACGACCTCAATTTACAAAAAGAAGACGCTCCTTAATAATACAAATAGAGACATGGAAAATATAACTGCATGCAACTCGACCGTACTTGAAATATTTTCATAGTCAAGTTCAGGTCTCTCACTCTTACAGTCTCACAATCCAATTTTTGTTCAAAGCATTTAAACCACAGAATAATTTCCCACCTTCTAGGGCCAAACATTGCGGATGCATTACAGAACTATGTGAACAAGCTCGCCATTAGTTGTTCTATGAATATTCATTGTTTTGGAAAATTATATTTCCTGTTGTCAAGACAAATGGATTAACTTGAGTCAGCGCTTATGACTATGTGTACGGTGAGTGCGAAAGCTGCACTTTGCAGTCTTTCTGCGCTTTTCAAGAGACACAAGCTTTTTGCCAATACTCCTGAGCCGCACCCAAATTTATCTACCGCGTACTCCAAAGAAACTTTGTTCGCATATAAAAATAGGGCAAACTCACTTTTCGTTGTACTCGCAAAAGTGCCCATGCGAAGAACTACAAGGGTTGAAAGCAAGGATTCGTTAGACTTTCTCCACAGTAGTGTTCAGGTGAAAACCTCTGAGCAACATTTCAAACTTTCTTTAGTGGGACTCAGTGAATCATCATAACATATTTCTCGCTGCTGAACAAAATGACAAGTTTGTCATTTTGGATCTGAACAATCGGGCAAGATATTCAATTTTCCACAGCTTCTGAAACTTGTAATCTTGTTCAGCGGCGACAGAAATCTTCTGATGATTCACTGAATCCCTCTAAAGAAAGTTATGAAATGTTAGTCAGACATTTTTATATGAACAGTACTGTGGAGAAAGTCTAACAAGACATTGTTTTCATCACTTATAGTTCTTCGCATGAACAATATTGCAAGTACAGCGAGAGGTGAGGTTTTCCCAATTCTTATATAGGAAGAAAGTTTTTTCGGTTGATGTAGGGTAGAAATCGGTTTGCGACATAAAAGTATCCCAAAGAAACTTTCGCCTCTTACAAAGCGCAGAGAGTACACTGCGAACTCCAGCTTTCACAATCATTGTACACGCAGTTACGTAAAAAACTGCAGTTACAGTTGTGTAAAAAAAAATACGGCTCCATTAATGCACTATTTATGCACCCCGGAAAACATCTTTTCATTTATCTATTATCTTTAAGGAGAGAATATTTCGGATATACAGCTTATTACAGCAAGCTGCTGTCCGCGCCAACGTAATCTTTCGTTCTCGGGTAGTCTCCAGTGTGTGCGTTGACTATCGATCCATATATCATAGATGGTTCGAGTAACTTTAGATGACATCAACGGCGATGTTAGCCTCAGGATACGAGGCACTCTATCTACGTCAAGGCAGGGAAGCCGCTGCGTCTGAGTTGCACGAGAAACCTGGTGCTTCTACAAAGTACAACGAACTTTCCGGGACACTTCGACGCGATCGTACGAAAGATTACACGAGGTGAGATGGCTAAACCTCGGTGCTCGCGAAAGCGTAACTCCATAAAGTTTGTACTAAACTGCAAAATCCGCTGAGGACGTTGTAAATTATTATTCCAATAATTCAAGTTTATCGCGATTCTCTGAGTGCTCGGTATTCCTGCAATAAAATACAAGTGTTTATCAGAATGCCATAAAAACAGTATGCACCATGATGAGATGTAGAAAATGTGATGTGAAATTGGTGTGAAATTTGGTGTGAATGTGATGTGAAATTTGGCATCATTAGGAAGCGACGAAAATTTTTCTTCCAATTTAAACTTTCCCATTTCAGTCATTCTATACAATATTATTATTTTTTGCACATTTTAATAAAAGATTGATATATAAATGAGCAATTCAAAGAATTGTTGAGAAACCTCTGCAGCTTAGAAATTGCTAAACGAAACTTTACCTATCAAAGAAGAATAATTTTCATTGCGCTCCAACGATGGGAACTCTAATTTCGTCAAATTCGAACGTTAGTGTACCACGCGTTAATGAAGCAGGTTTTTAGGTTGTTATTTCAGGTTTTGCAATAAAAAAAAATCATTCCACTATAAAATATCAAATAGTTTCTTTTAGAACTATTCTAGGTAATTATGCAGAAGTGGGGCTCCACCCCAATTTCAATGTTAAAAGATTAATTTTGGCATGGACGCCTTTATTATGTGACCACTGGTGATATTCGCCCGCGGGGGCTGATATTTTTAAATATTCCCATAATGTATGCGGTTTTGAAGTTTGGCGGAACACGCAGCAAAATAGGGCATTTTCGTGCTTATCAACTTGTGCATTGCGCGCGTGTGTGTGTGTGTGTGTGTGTGTGTGTGTGTGTGATCTGTATTTCGAAACAAAGGTACAATACCACGTAAACACAGTCATTGTTGTGTCCATGCGTTCAAGTGTGTATCTATTACAAGTGATCTTGTAAGAATATCTGTATGAAAACTTCTTTCTCTTTGAACTCCAAATCCCCATAATTTATGCAAATAATTAAAAATTTCAGCCTCCGCGGGCTGAATATCATTAGTGGTGACTAATTAAAGCAATTCATGGCAAGAAAAAAATACCCGCCAAAAATTGTGGTGGAGCCCCACTTCTGCATAATTACCCTATTCTATTTTGAGGTCAAGTACCTTATTTTTTAAAAGTTAAATGCAATGAATCTGGAAACAGTTACAAGTATGGATATTGTGTTATGGCGTGTTCACTACTGACGAAATTTCGGTGGCAAAGTACAGTCGCGAGAAAGATTTCAATATTAAGGGGCCCAAGTTGCACAATGCAATATTCAGAAAATAAATGTCGGTAGCATGATGCAGTGAATACGAAACGAAATAATTGTTTGTCAATGTCATTCAAAATCTCCGAATTCTTAAGTTTCTCCACAGAGTTGGTGCAAATACCCCGTAAAAAGTGGAATTCAAGCTGGTCGCGAGCACATCCTAGACCTCGATAATCGCCAAGAAATATTGAACATTGAAGACAGCAATGAACGTCGAGATACAGCTAAACTTCGCTATATCGACATCAATTTGTAACGGAGTAAGAGGCGTAATCTATCTCGAATCTCCGAGAAAAGTATATTGGAACGAACCGCAGATGGAAGAAAAAAACATTTTTGGCTTCCATCCATTTTTACGTCGTCGATATAGAGTAATATACGATACTTTTTCATCGTCGATAGAATATAAAAGAGTTTGCCGCGGTCTTGAGAAACGATAAAAGTTCAATCATTTTAGCGAATCAATTTCGTCAAGACGTTTTTGCGGATTTTTTTAATCGTCAAAAATAAAGACCAATTCTGCAATTTCGTATTTTCTGATCCTTATAAAAAATGAGATCTCTTGATTACATACTTTGAAATTAGTCATATTTTATCGTAAAAACAACATAAAAACCGAATGGAACGTCAATGAAGATCTTTTGGGGAAGTTAGAATTAGAAAGATTGAAAATAATAAACAGATTAAAGTGAAATTTCCGCAGGCATGTAGCATGTGTGTTCGTGTGTGTGGGCGCGCGCGCGCGCGCGTGTGTGCATATATCCACATATAATATTGTCATTCGTTCTCATTTACTTTGCTATTACCATATATAAATGCGGAAGTTGTATTCATGGCCAGCATGTGATTCTAATTTTGCTTCCATGTATGCCCCAGTTTGGGTCAGGCCCAGTTTTCAGTGGAATGCTCCGTACCATTTGGTCGACGAGAATGAATGACAAAAAGTTTACGGAACAGTGAAAAAAACGTGAAAACCTGGGAGAGACACAAGATTTTCGGTCCAGTTCATTCCCAGGGGGCAAAAGTTTGTACATCTGCCTCTACGGAGTGGATAAACGGAAAGTACCCGTATGGACGACACTCGCGCACATACAGGTATATAAATCAATTCTTTTCGGAATTCTCTCTTGCGGAGCGCACTGGTACATGGGATATAACAAGCGACAGTTTTTCCGTTACCTCTTCCATGCCCTATACTTCTCGCCTATACGTTTTAGCCATAGTCCGCAGTTTCCCGAGTTTCCATATTTGCGAGTCCTTTGAAATCCGAGAGCTAGCTCGCAAGCTCCCCACGTCGACTGGTCGAGAATTGACGAACGCAACATTTTTTTCGGCTCTGGGAGGTCTATGGTTTCAAAGAAACAGACGAGAGCAAAAGTCTCCTGGGCTCAACCACGCATTTTACGTAAAAACGGATCCGGAAATAAATAACTTAGGTACTCCTACTACCCCGATAGTAGGTCATCGAAGATCGCGTCCGGGAAACTGAAGCCAATGATTCCCTTTTGATCAGAGTATATGTCAGATGCAACATCCTCGCCGTATCCTGTCATTAGGGGTAAAAAGGATCAAAGGAATACCGCTTTAAATGAGAATAAAGAGAAACGGAGTCACTTCCCTGTGACGCGGGCTGCCATTGAGCTCGACGTTTTGCCAGTTACGTTTGAAAAGCTTCGCGAAATAATGTGATCTCGGATTTGTGACGTTGGAAACTGCCACGCGTATCCCACTCGCTTTTCACTTCGTTGCCATGTTACATTTGTTCTCGTTGAAAACGAGCAAAAAAAGAAAGCAGAAGAAGCGAGTAGGGCGATTGCTATATCGTAGCGATTCTTCAGACTTCCAGACACGTAACTGCAGCTTCGACAGTAGCGCGGAGAGACGCGGAATAACGTTAATTATTCTGTCAAAAGGACCATGGGGACGAGTTCAATGAACAAACGAGCGGGACCGAGTGACAGTAGCCGAGCGCGAATTACGAGCATGGAAAGGATGTTGATGGGGATGCGGATAGCGATGAATCCATGTATAGTTTGATAGTGGGAAGAACGCAATGCCAGAATTAGTCGGGTTTCGTTTGACGAGCGGATAGACTACTCTGGGGAGCGACGAGGCCGCGCTTCATGGTTCTCTAGCCGAGGGACCTTCTCGTTTTCAGCTCGCAGCATTCCTGTCTCTGATACACACACCGACACACACACACACACACACACACACACACACACACACACACACACACACACACACACACACACACACACACACGCACACGCACACGCACACGCGCACGCACACGCGCACGCACACGCGCACGCACACGCGCACGCACACGCGCACGCACACGCACACGCACACGCACACGCACACGCACACGCACACGCACACACACACACACACACACACACACACACACACACACACATATGCAAGCATTCTTTCCCTCTGAACTGGACTTTTTACCCCGCCTTTCTCTCGCTTCCTGATTCGCATTTTCCTCGTCATCCCTTTTTCAGACAGCGATTCTGAGCGCAGTCGTTTCCTTTCTCGATGAACCATAAACTGAACGATCTCCCGTCCACAAGCGGATATCTCACCGCAGAGGTAAGCGGAACATGATTGTAACCGCGGATCAATCACACGCTCAGTCCAGGTGCGTTTTTCCTCTATCATGTATATCTACTAATCGTAAAAGACTTTGGTCTCTCCCATTCTCCCTTTCTTATGGGCGCTTTGTTTTCGGATTTTTATTACTATTATTTAGGTCGAGTATCTCGGAGGAAGACTTCAATTTTCTAGTGTTGGTGTTTTTTTTGCAAGCTGGAACTACAGGCCTCTTATACCAGCGGAGAGGTCAGTCTACGCTTCTCATGACGGCGACCCGTTCAGGATGACTAAGACGAGTCAAATTTGAAGAAAAAAAAATGACAACGTACGTTATCTTGCTTTTGATAATATTTCGCATTTTGCAAACTAACATTTGGGACCATTTGTACCTTATTGGGCGCGTGAGGGTTCAACTTTATGTTACAGATCTTTGAACGATGATAACACAAACATCCTTATCAAGTGAGAAGAAACCACTGAGAAGAACATTTTAGTATTATTATGAGCAATTGAACTTTGCGATTTGCAATTGAACTGTGTGGTCGTGAAATGTAAAATGTAGGAGCATGAACAAAATCATGGAAATCCTGAATGACACTATATCCAATTATTATTCCACACTTATACCATAGATCCAGAGTTTTCTCGTTCTCTGTTTGATGGAAACATATTGATCAACGTATTGCAGTAACGTTTTCGCTGAACGTTTCAAGCGTGGTTTTACGTGTAATAAATATTCAAACAGCACACGAAGTGCACAGACGAGGAGAGAGGCAGAGGCAGAGACAGTCACCGCGAATTGTAGGAATCGTTTCGACGTTGCCGCAAATGGTGAAGTCCTATGGACAATAATGCGAATACGAAGTGGGCAACGTCGCAACGAGCGTAGCTAATTAATTCGATTCTTCAATGGTCCCAGGGTAGTCAAAGAGGACATAGTATGTCCAATCCAATTGGATTCACACCTGATAATGAATATTGAATGGGCGAAACACCGATATTATTACCGGATGAATGAAATAGTTTAAGAACTTTCAGTGTATCGTTCATTCATCTTCGGTAAAAAATCCTTCAACCGTCTTTCGTCTTATCCGATCCTTCAAAGTCGTTTGGGGCTCCCTTTTCCTAATTTCTGTGGAAATTCGTCGAAAAGTCCACCCAGGCTTATCAGGTCCTATAACTGTAGTTACAACTTGTCGATAGCGTAAAGTAGCGTTCGTCAATACCCAGACCATTAATGGAAATCGATTACCCATCAGGGCAGCTAGGGGTTTCCACGGAACAGTGCAGAACTCTTGCAGTACCCGTACGCACACCGCCACACATACTCCATCCGATGCACACACACCCACAGCCACACACACACACACGCGCGCGCGCGCGCATATGCACAGACAAATTCAGTAATGCATAGAAGCGCCACGAGTGTCAGTCAAAAGCTCGTGAACGAGCGCATCCGTTTGCTTGTATTGGAACGATGTATAGGTATGAAGAGTAAAGAGAGATGAAGAACGGGTGGTAAGAGACCATCAGAGGGGAAAGTACGTTTACTGGCTCACCTAACCACCCCACGTAAACACCCGACGCGCCGCCTGTCGTTGAGAAAATGGTACTAGCATTCGGCACTTCGCGCATGCATGAAACAGTCCCAAAATAACAAATTATACTACTCCTAACGTATCCATACCTATCCGCTTCACTATAAAAAGTTCTAATGCGAAGCTTTCAAAATACTACTGACGTTCACATAGCGAAACATCCCCCCTGGTTTTTCTCGTTTATTTCTGCTTTCTCGTTCGTTGGCATACAGGATTGATCGACTGCCGGAACGATTTAACACATTCTTCCATAGCTCTTCACGTGAGGTCAAAAGCGTCAAGTCGGCCATCCCATTTTTTCCATGTCAGCAAAAAATGTTAATGATTTTTCAAATAGCCCTGATATATATATGAGATTGCTTCAAAATGTTCGATGATCCTGGCTTTACAAGATACTGAAAAGTCAGCAAACATTGCTTTGTTGACATTGAACGTACCTTATTGATAAACGAACTGTTGAAATTGATGGATACCGCCATCTAGTAGAAGAAGAAATATCAGTGAATTATGGACACCGGTGAAATAAAAGATCAATTTATTATTCATTTTGTCGCGTTTTTTCGCCAATACTAGATATACACATCGACGAGAGTACAACGAAACCTATGTTTCGTGCCGCGGGTCTGCCTGCAGGCGTGCCCTTACTACTTATTTAGGTTTCACTATTCACTAGCTCGCGAGCCTACTTTAACGAAGGTACTCGGTATACTTCAGCGCTGATATCTCACGAACGTTATCTTCATTCAATTCCGACAATTCAGATAAAAGAATTGATAGGAATAACACTGAAGAGGTAGGTGATTCGAGTTTTTGCAGTTGCGCTTAAATTTCACGCAAACGTTACCGTACCATGATAGATAACGAACAGGCTGTGAGCGATCAAGTGAAGAGGCGAGACAAAGTGGGCAGGGTGGTAGGAAAGAGACGATAGTAGCCGCTTTCAGCGTGAATTCTGCCTGCGGCTATGTGCACTGAAGACCAGTCCCCGTTCATCGATGTGAACCGCACCGTGAGAACAAGAGAGAGAGAGAGAGAGAGAGAGAGAGAGAGAGAGAGAGAGAGAGAGAGAGAGAGAGAGAGAGAGAGAGAGAGAGAGAGAGAGAGAGAGAGAGAGAGAGAGAGAGAGAGAGAGAGAGAGAGAGAGAGAGAGAGAGAGAGAGAGAGTGAGGGCGTCGCGGTACACGAGGAACTTGGTGCGCGACGCTCGTAAAACCACTATAGCGAGAGAAAAGTCAATTAGAGCTCGGCTCCGACAGGCCCACGTCGCTATGATTCAGGAAACCTATAAATCTGAAGTAACTTCTCACACGTGCACACGCACACACATCCAAATGCATAGATAGGAGCCTATGTAGAGAGTAGCTGAGGGAACAAGGTGAATGGAGGAGTTAGAGGAGAATAGGGTGGAAGAGGCTTCTGAGACTAGCTCGAAGCACTGGGCTTTCGCATGTCCTTTTGCATACATATTATATGAGCCGTAGTTATATCGTTCATGCACAAGGAAATGCAGCTTGTCAGTATCTACAAACGGTATTCCCGAAGCTAAATTATATGGAACAGAGGAGTTCTAACTCACGAAGAGCTCGTAAATGGGAAAATGATAATGAGATGTGTGGACAAAGAAAATCCCGTGTTTAAATTTTAAAGAGGCCCGATTCAGGACGCTGTCAGATCACCTGACTGTCCTGGTAGGCCATGTATACGGCAGCCTGATAGCGCCCTGCTAGAAAGTATAACGTTGTGTCACGCATGGGCCTTATTTGGTTACCTTGTTAAGCCAACCGCATAAATTGCCTTAATTAGAGCAAATACTTTATTCTCATATCCATAGAATAAGAACAAATATAAATACAAAATAAAAATATATGCTCATATATTTTTTCGTTAATATAACTCGCTATGTCTCATGGCTTGCGTACGTGACCAAGCGACCAACGCACAAAGCAACTTTGTCTAGGATTAAGTATCGATATTTCTCGGCCTGCATATGCGCCCGAGCTCTCAACGTTTATATAAATATTTTATAAGATTAAATTTTATTGCACTTCGCCTTCGGCGTGAGTCCGTCGTCCAAAACCCTTGAAACACTGCGGACTGAGTCAGACTAGCGCGTGGGAATATATACTTATCGATGGGTCCCACGGATGCATTCCTAGAAATGCAGTCACGTAAACCCTTGCCCCACTATCGCTATCCGACAAATATCGGCCCTGCGTAGCACGGGACTGACGACCTATAAGTCAGAATCGTGAAATCACTGTTACGAAGAGGTTCTCTCCTAAAGACCTCTACTGTTAGCTGCTATGCTAGCGATACGCCGTACAGTACACGGGATAACACGCGCAAGTTTTCATTAAGAAACTCCGTAAATTACGCGAACGCGTTTGTTGTAACGTTTAAACCATCGCGCTAATAAACCGGAAGAGTGTTATCCGCATCCGAGTAAAAATAACATCGATGTAACGAACTGATATAAGTGTAATTAAATCATTGACACAATTAACTCGTGATCTTCTCCTTTGTGTTAACCTGAAGACACCTTGTTTCAAATCCTGGCAAGCTCTGATTCTTCACCAGTTTCGCATCGTACTCACCAAGGTTCGTCCTCTTTCTGTAAAGACGTCGACTGTTTGTTATAACAGGAGTCCCAAGGAAAGAGACCTTTGATCAACATTTCGGCAAGTATCAAAATACACGTGAAACTCATCTCACTTCCAATATTGGTCCTGATTCTGACATCGAGGAAAGACTGCGCCGTCGATAAAGACACCGTTGGGCTACAGACCTATTGTTACGCGTATTACCATTCTGACACGTAATACAGCCCTGGAAAGGCTTCATCAAAAACTTAACCTGGCGATTCGAAAACCAGAGGTTCTTTATAAAGACGCGTTATCTTGTGATGTGTATTTTGCACAAGGACAGAGTTTATAACGAACGCTAGTTGGATTCGAGTCATCGAGCCATTTTGCGTAATATAAAATTGGCGATCCTGCCAGGATTACTCAATGAAAAATCGTAATACCAAAAGTCAAGTGAAAACTGGTTACCGAAACTCCACGACGGAGGGTGTAAAACTGTGAATATTAAACCTGTGCACGAGTGAACGTTAAACAGACATTTAACTTAGTTAATTTTGTGTTAACGGAAAAGACATTGCCACGCTGAATTTTCCGTAAGTGAGTGACGGACAATTGTGTATTAAGGAACTTGCACGTACCGCGCATCTACAAGACTTCGCTGCAGGAGCACGAGCACGGGAAGGATTGAATAAAAACTGGGGGAGACACGCCTTCAGAAAATAACCTCAACTCCGACGGTATGCTGGATCATCAATCGACGCGAAAAGTCTACAACCGATCGTTGTAACAGCGTTCGCCGCTTCAAGAACACCGAGATCAACATTATTCGACCAGTATTGTATGCGAACACTGAGTAAGAGTAAGTTTAAAATCCCGCTCATTATGTAAGGGAATTAGAGACTCTTGCGACAAAACTTTTCCGCAGTTAATATTCTGCGCACGACAAATTAAAAATAGGAAGTTGTAACTACCTTATTTCCAAACAACGTAGTTAAGTAATTTTGTGTGTTTAACTTTAAAAGAACCACTAGCATTGGAAGCTATGCTCAGTCCAAAAGTAACGAAAAGAGATACGGCAAAATAATAGTGTCTCGTTATTACAATAAATAAAAGACCCGGCGGTACCGAAAATAAGTAAATTCATAAATCTAGTGGTGCTAGTCGAAGTTTATCTTTTATGACAAATACCGCCTATTCTGGAATTATTTTGAGTAACAACATAAAAAAACCATCTAATTACTCGACCACATAACATCTCAGATCACAAGAACCTTTGAGACTCAACATCGCCCGACATTTATTATAATTAATACATATATGTGTGGAATAAGAAAAATAATTATATATATATATATATATATATACATAGGATAGGGAAGAAATAATAATAACGTATGAAAATATACATACGTAGACGCGACGAAAACCAAAGATAATGTCCACAGCAGAAAAGAGTATATCGGGAAGAAGCATTATAGTTGGAGAAATCCCCAACCATGTAAAGAAACTCAAAAAAGACACTTCACGAACCCTGTTCAGTTATTTTCTGTATTATAAAAATCACCCCGAATGGGAACCCGAAGAAGATTTATACACGCTGAGAAAATCTGAGCACACAGAAAAAATAACTTGGAAATTTCACAAAGATCCGAAGAATCACCCACAATTATTAGCATATCACGATCTACCTCATTCATTAGATTATATTTTAGTGACCACGGGGAAAAAAAAGATTGAGGATGTTCAAGAACAAAATCTTGCCATAGCACTACGTTTAGAAAATCAAATCGCTATCCCTAAGACAAGAGAATTAGAATCAGAAGCGTCCAGCCTTAGCGAACTTAGACCACCACGAAAAAAACAGTCCACAGAAAACCCTATACTTGTAAAAAGTCTTGAAAAAGCTGAAGTAGCAAACTCTCAACTCACTCTCTTGGTAAACAAATACTTTGACGAAGGACTTACTTTAAAAGACAAAGCGGTAGAAGAAGTGAAATTACGAGACACAGAAATCAAACAATTACAGCACGCCCTTCAGGAATCAGAAAACAAAATAAGGATATTGACAGAAAAAATCAGACTGCAAGGACAACAAATCGACCGATTCGATATTGAGAAACTAGATTTCGAAAGAACACAACTCGAATTAAGAACGGAACTAGTTCACGTACAAAAAAGTTACGATAGTAATCTTGCCCTTGTAGAACGGATAGGTCAAGCAAACCTTGAACAGAACGACCTTATTAAAACTTTCGAAACTCGAAACCTCGACCTCGAGAACCAATTCGAAAAAACTTTACAGAAAAAACAAATAGAGTTCTCAGCAAAATGCGACGAAATAAATGAGCTCAGACGTAATTTACAGGAGACCCAGACAGAAAAACAGCAATTAGAAAGGGAAAAATCAAACCAAGTAATTAAACAAAAATATTTACAAGATCAGGTAGAAATCATTAAGCAAGAGGCTCAAGGCTATCGCGAACATATCGAGACCCTTGAGAGTACGAATATCGCCCTACAATCACAGATTATAGCACAGAAACAATACCTTGAAAAAGAAACCAGTGAGACCCAAGATCAATTCAAAGCCTTACAAGAACAAAACGCTCATAGACAGGAGCAAGTAATTAAAGAAATAAAAAGGAACTACGACGTTCAGTTCGATCGACAACTAAAAGAAAAAATACGAGAGTTCCAAAAAACTGAAGAAAAACTTATAAAAGAGAAACAGCAATTCGGAGAACAAACGAGGCTAGAATTCCAACAGAATAGGGAAAGTATATTACGAGATTATAACGTAGAAAAAGAAAGGTTAGAGAACACCATCTTAGAACTACGAGTTACTGTTGCACAAAAAGAACAGCATATTCAAAAATTAAATTCTGGTATAGACGACTTGAAACGAATACACCGACAAGAAATGAATACTCTGACTATTACCAAAGACCAACAAGACCAGACGAACGAATACGAAAAGCGAATACTGAAAACAGAAAATACTCAGCTCCAACAAGACCTACAGACAGTAAAAGACCAAATGAAAAATCTCGAAACCATGATGAGACAACTTATACCGAAACAAGAGTCGCAACCTACCTTCTCACAACCAGACAAAAGGCCATCTCAGGATAACAGACGACCACCAAATCGATCTAATCGAAATCAACCCAGCGCACCACCACCTGGAAATCCAGACGACGACGACCCCGATGACGATGATGAAGACGCTGATAGCCAACCTAACACCAGAGGAAATCATTACCGACCACATCGAATGCCTCACGACCTGCTACCGAACCAAACCGCACCAGCCAAGGAGACTATTGATATAGTACCCATTTTTACCGGAGACACGGGAGAAGGAGCAGTCAACATCTCAGAATGGACAACGAAAGTTGACAGAGCACGACACTGGACAATGCCAGAGCAACAGGGGTTGCTATTGGAAAAGATAATGACAATGAAAATCAAAGGAAGAGCACAAAGTTGCATCTCGAACGTTGATATCTATACATACGACCAATTGAAAGACGTCTTGATAAAACGAGTTAACCCGGTGAAATCATCATTGTTACTCATGAACGAGTTGACGGCATGCGTCCACACTCAAGGAACGATCCAGGAACACAACACTAGATTCCGCAGAATCTATATATCTTGGGTAAACGCTAAACGCCTCGAACTTAAACAAGCTCATCAAACGGATGAATCAATCACCATATATTTACAAATATCTGACAAAGACATCATTCAGACTTATCTGCAAAGTCTCAAGGAAGACACACGAGCCTATCTCAGAACGAAGGACATATATTCGCTCGCACAAGCAGAAGCAACTGCTCGAGAACACGAAGATTTCAAAAGAAGCATCCAAAGACAACGAGGAATGTTTCACGAACCTCAACCCCAACGAAGGCCGGAAAAACCCAGATTCAACCACGAAAAATCAAGATTCAGTAATAAACCACAAGAAGACAGGAAATTCTTCTCAATGAACAAACCAAACGTCCACCACACTGAGTACAACGAATACGACTCACATGACGAAGAAGGACAAGAAAGCATGACGGAAGAAAAACGACAATATCAGAACGATATACAAGAATTCGACCTTGACTCGATAAACACAACCAGTCAAATGAAAAAGGCACTTGAATATATTATGGTAATGAATCATCCATACAGAAAGTGCACTTATTGCAAAAGGCCCGGACATACGGAACTTTACTGCAATCAGAAGGAAAAAGATCAAGGTATTCTGAGCCCCTTCAACAAAATTACCAACCAGAAAAAGAAAGCCACTCAAAAAGGAAATCAAAATTTTCGGGAGGCTCCGCATCCGAAGAGACCTCCTCAACAGGAAGTGAACACGACAGACGAAGAGCAAGAAAGCACAAGCGACGACGAGAGCATTTACGACGAGAGCACATCTCCGCAATAGATCGAGGACATCTTTTCACTGCCAAATTCGATTTCGAACAGACAACATTTAAAACTCTAACGACATTAATTGACACAGGAGCATCCATTAACATAATCAAAGAACATCTTGTGAAAGAAAAGCACATTATTAAAAAACCCATCCTCTTTAACACGGGAAAAACGACAAATAAAACACTCGGATATACGTTTATCAAATGCAAAGGAAACATTAACGACCGACGTGACAAATTTCATATAGTCCCATCAGACTATCCGATTAGAGAAGACGCTTTAATAGGAACTCCTTTCATCCTAAACAACGACGTCATAGTTGACTTACCCCGGAGAAAAATAAGAGTTAACAAAAAATATCAAGAAATAGAATCATCCGAATTCACTGTGCCTGCCGGACGGTTTATAACTATCCCCGTAGAAATAGAGAAACGGAAAGGAACAGTCTTAGTAAGAACCCCTCAAGGAGACAGTATCCATCATATAAAGGAAGGTATTGTAAATATTCCATTAGCAAACGAAGGAAAGAAGAACATCACTTTTCAAACAAAAACATTCAAATCTTTGAAGTAAAACCGAGGTTAACGAGCAACAAAACTAACCAAAGTAATAAAAGAATTCAGGAACTGAAAACCAAGACTAGACTGGAGCACATAAAGAGTATTAAAGAAAAAGATGAAATTTGGAAAATCATACAGAACTATTCAGATCTATTCTAATTAGACCATGACAAGCCATCAAGTACCAACTTAGCAGAACACGTAATCGTAATTGACGAACCAACGAAAGCCATCAATATCAAATCTTACAGACCACCTAAAATCCATCAGGAAGAAGTGGACAAACAAGTGCAAGAGTTATTAGAAAAGAAAATAATTCAACATTCCCAATCACCATTCAATGCACCCATTTGGATAGTACCAAAGAAGAAAGATGCGTCAGGAAAGACAAAATGGAGAATGGTGATTGACTATAGAAAATTGAACGAAAAAACAGCTCAGGATTCATACCCCTTGCCTGTTATAGAAGATATTCTCGACGACCTAGGAAAAGCCGCAGTTTTTTCTGCATTCGATCTAAGTGCAGGATTCCACCAAATACCAATGGAGAAAAAATCGAGAAAGTATACCGCTTTTAGTACTAACCAAGGACACTTTGAATACCTACAAATGCCCTTCGGATTAAAAAATGCACCGGCAACATTTCAAAGAATGATGAATACTGCATTAAGAGGATTAATAGGAAAAATTTGTTTTGCATATCTGGACGATATAATAGTTTTTGGAAAAACCATGGAAGAACATAATCAAAATTTGATAATACTCTTCAATCGACTGAGAGATACAAATTTGAAATTGCAGCCAGATAAATGCGAATACGTGAAACCTGAACTCGAATACCAGGTGTGTAAGTATGAAACCGGAATTTTTGTACAGAAAAAACACGTTTATTGTAATGATATGATACAAATAACTGGAGATGGCTTCTCGGGTCACCTTTAACTGATTCGCCAGTTGTTGTTGTGTTTGAGCGTCGTCTTCGTCCAACAAGGCTTGCAGGTCAGCGTCTTCAAACTTTTTCGGTGGTCTTCCACGTTCTTTGTTCCTCACGTCAAAATCGCCACTTTTGAACCGTTTGAACCACTCGAAACACTGTGTTTTACCGAGAGCATGCTCACCAAACGCCTCCAAAGCATTCGATGCGATTCGGCTGCGGTTTTCTTCAGATGAAAACAGAAAAGTAGTGCTGTCGGCAAATCGTAATTTGTTGGCACAAAACTCGACATATTTATCTCTAATAAACTAATGCTACTGAATGAAACTCGTGTTATTGTGAGTTGGAAATCTTTGTCGGATATCAATACAATAACAAGACACCGCTGACGTGATGTGTCGGTAACTGCATCGACATCTAGCGCCACCTATGGGCAAATTCCGGTTTCATACTTACACACCTGGTATTTGGGACATGTTATTACACGTGACGGAGTAAAACCCAACGTAGAAAAATGCAAAGCTGTAAAAGAATTCCCCATACCTAAAACACCTAAGCAAATTAAATCATTTTTAGGACTCGCAGGATACTACAGAAAATTTATCCCGAAGTTTTCATCCATAGCTAAACCTTTGACTGACCTAACCAAAAATTATCAGGAAAACAAAAGTGAACCAATAACATGGACGGATAAATGTCAAGTAGCATTCGACACGTTAAAGAATATCCTCACGAATGATCCTGTATTAAAGTATCCGGATTATACGAAAAAATTTGTATTAACGACTGATGCCTCAAATCAAGGACTAGGAGCGGTATTATCACAGGAAGGACACCCATGCGTTTATATATCGAGGACGTTAAATAAAGCCGAAACCAACTACACGACAACAGAAAAAGAACTACTCGCTATAGTTTGGGCAGTTAAACGATTCAGACAATATCTTTTAGGAAGAAAGTTTACAATAAAAACTGATCATCAGGCATTAAAATGGTTAGCTAATAAACCAGACCCCGCATCGAGGTTATTACGATGGAGACTTAAACTCGAAGAGTATGAATTCTACATCGAATACGTAAAGGGAAAACATAATGTAGTAGCTGACGCATTGTCTAGAGAAGCACATATGGAATTACCTGAGGACTACAACAAGGACAAGACATTTAACAACGAACTCATTTATCACATTGAAACAGATTCGTACGGGAACAACCAATATATAATTACCAGCAATATTGAGCAAACAGAATTTAAAATCAAACGAATAGCTCGGAGAAACACTTACAGAGTAAAACAGCCCCTAATAAACTTAAATCAATGATAGACAATGTTCAGAAAGAATTCAAAACTATGAGCACCACGAATGATGAAATAAATCATGTGAAGAAAAGTCAGGAAACTCCTGAAAGCCGTAACCAAATTAATTACAACTTAAGACCAAGAGACTCAAACGCTATGAAAGATTTAGAGAGTTTCAGTGACGAAGACGAAACGAATCAAGACGAGACTTCAGATCAACCCCAAATTGATTTAGGCGTAGAACTGCCATATGACTATTATCAATACTCGACATACAAGTTGTTTAACCCCAACAATTTGGGATACCTTTTAAAAGAGAAACCCAATGTAAAAGGAAAACACTGGATAAAGATCACCCAACCGACAGATAATAAACCTCAAAGTCTCTACTATCAGATTCTTAATAAAGTAAAATCCAAGCTTACCATCAATAAAATCAAAGGAACTAAACTTGTTAGGATATTTACAGATGATGTAATGACCAAAGCAGAGAAGGAAGAGATTTTATCGATATTAAGATTCTTTAGTATTAAAGAGCACGAAACACAGTATGAATATTGCTTTTCGACCTTCAAGGAACCTGACTACATAGACAAAAAGAAAATAATAGCAGAAAGCCACGGTACTAACCTAAGCTCACACTTTGGAGAGTATAAAACTATACAAAGAACAAAAGAACACAGGGAATGGGAACGCCTCGAAGAAGACGTAAAACATTATATTAAGAACTGTAAAATATGTCAAAAATTTAAAGCTGTGAGAAATCGGAACATTGCTCCTGCTATTGTACCCGAACTGCCAGATAAACCCTTTGAAAAAATAGCGTTAGACATATTCGGCCCACTACAAAGATCGCGTTCAGGGCATGAATATATCCTCAGTATACAAGATTGTCTAACTAAGTACATTGTATTATGCCCACTCGAGACAAAATCTAGCTCGGAGATCATCCAAACATTAAACGATGATTTTATAATGATCCATGGATCCCCTGACATCATTTTAACAGACCAGGGACAAGAATTTAATTAAAAATTAATGAAGGATTTCGAACAATTACACGGTATTTCGCATATCAAAACTACCGCATTTCACCCTCAAAGTAATGGGAGCATTGAAAGAATGCATTCCCTTCTTAAGGAATCAATAAAAACCATGTGTGCGGGACAGATAGACAATTGGAAAGATATATTGAAATTGGTAGCCTTCGCTTATAACAGTTCGGTACACAGTGCAACTGGATATCGACCTGACGAATTGGCATTTAATAGAAAACTTAAAAAACCATCAAGCCTACCTCATAAAAAATCATTGACTTATGACGATTTATTAAAGAAGTGGACACATACGCACGACGCAATACTCTCAGAAGCACGTGAACGTTTACAATTGAAACAAGAACAAACAGCCAAACGATTAAACGAAAATAAAAATAAACTGGATTTTGATAAGATCAAGACGGGACAGAAAGTTTACCTTGACAACGAAAGTAAAAAACATAAGTTAGACCTTGAATGGTTAGGACCATACGAAATAATAGAAATTTACAAAGATAAGTCAAACGTTAAGATAAAAATCGATGATAAAGAAAAAATAGTCCACCTAAATAGAATAAAGTTATTCTTTTCAGAAGACGAACATAATGAAGATAACTAACGAAATTGATATTATGCGAATGGAAAAGATTGATATTTACTATATTACACACTACGCACACCCAATTTATGATAGAATCAATAAACCAACCTGTCAAAGCGATTTTAAACAATGCGAACTAACTAAAATCAACGTCACAAAAATGAGCTACATCTCCCAATACGATAACCACGGAATATTATTAGTACCAGAAATTGGAAAACCTGTTTTAGTACTTCTACAATGTAAGAACTATACTAGCGAAATTTATATTAAGGAAGTTACGGTGTTAAAAAACGATGAATAAATGTACACTAACGCAATATAATACTAAAACGCTCCTAAATGGAATTCCAAAAGAATATCGATTAATAAACCCGAGCCAATCGTACTTGGCAACAAACTTTTCAGAATTAAGTATGCGCGTAAAAAATGTACCAAAACAAATAGACACCACCTATCTCAAAGATATTGGTCGAGACCTAGAAAACATCAATAAAGACACAGAAAAAGCCGAAATTATACCTAACGACGATTAATTTTGGAATACCATGAACGGACTACTCGATAAATTCATAAAAATTCGTTTATCATCGTTAGGAATAACCGGTACGATGTTTGTACTATTGCGATGCGGAGCAGTAACTTCTGTCCTTAAATTTATCAGAACCGGACTGTTCTAATGTTGTTGCCTCAGAGCCAATAAGAAAATTAATAAATATGAGAATAAAGCGAAAATAGAACTGCAAAAACGTCAAAAACAACTAGCATACTTGACAGAACGGCAAGAACAATCCAACCTCTCGGGAGCCCCGAAAAATATTGTAGCGGAACCAAAAGAGATAAGACCTTCGACATCTAAATTCATTATCGCCGAAGTTCAATCTAACTTGGGGGGTGTTAAGCCAACCGCATAAATTGCCTTAATTAGAGCAAATACTTTATTCTCATATCCATAGAATAAGAACAAATATAAATACAAAATAAAAATATATGCTCATATATTTTTTCGTTAATATAACTCGCTATGTCTCATGGCTTGCGTACGTGACCAAGCGACCAACGCACAAAGCAACTTTGTCTAGGATTAAGTATCGATATTTCTCGGCCTGCATATGCGCCCGAGCTCTCAACGTTTATATAAATATTTTATAAGATTAAATTTTATTGCGCTTCGCCTTCGGCGTGAGTCCGTCGTCCAAAACCCTTGAAACACTGCGGACTGAGTCAGACTAGCGCGTGGGAATATATACTTATCGATGGGTCCCACGGATGCATTCCTAGAAATGCAGTCACGTAAACCCTTGCCCCACTATCGCTATCCGACAAATATCGGCCCTGCGTAGCACGGGACTGACGACCTATAAGTCAGAATCGTGAAATCACTGTTACGAAGAGGTTCTCTCCTAAAGACCTCTACTGTTAGCTGCTACGCTAGCGATACGCCGTACAGTACACGGGATAACACGCGCAAGTTTTCATTAAGAAACTCCGTAAATTACGCGAACGCGTTTGTTGTAACGTTTAAACCATCGCGCTAATAAACCGGAAGAGTGTTATCCGCATCCGAGTAAAAATAACATCGATGTAACGAACTGATATAAGTGTAATTAAATCATTGACACAATTAACTCGTGATCTTCTCCTTTGTGTTAACCTGAAGACACCTTGTTTCAAATCCTGGCAAGCTCTGATTCTTCACCAGTTTCGCATCGTACTCACCAAGGTTCGTCCTCTTTCTGTAAAGACGTCGACTGTTTGTTATAACAGGAGGCCCAAGGAAAGAGACCTTTGATCAACATTTCGGCAAGTATCAAAATACACGTGAAACTCATCTCACTTCCAATATTGGTCCTGATTCTGACATCGAGGAAAGACTGCGCCGTCGATAAAGACACCGTTGGGCTACAGACCTATTGTTACGCGTATTACCATTCTGACACGTAATACAGCCCTGGAAAGGCTTCATCAAAAACTTAACCTGGCGATTCGAAAACCAGAGGTTCTTTATAAAGACGCGTTATCTTGTGATGTGCATTTTGCACAAGGACAGAGTTTATAACGAACGCTAGTTGGATTCGAGTCATCGAGCCATTTTGCGTAACAACCTGATCGGGCCATTATGAGGTTGCCTGATCAGGGCATTATAATATTGTCTTAACCGTTTAAAGCATACATTTTTTTCTTTACGCGCACGTTTTTTTTTGCACTTTCGTTATTGATGACACCCGCTCCGTGAAAAATAAAAATTTAATAGGTATGTTTGAGTAGTTATTGAAGTCCTAGGAACCTTGAAACGCATTTACAACCGCCACATTTAATTAAAAGACACTTCTGAATCGTCAAAATCTGAATTGAATTAGGTGTAACACCAGTGTTACACTATGCTGCAAAGGGTTAATTCGCCAGTACGCATATACATGCTCGTACACATACATACTCTACAATGTATTGTAAAGACAAGGTTGTATTTGTCAACACATGTTTTAAATTCAAACACAGTTCTAATCAAATCAATTGAAAATACCCATGTGCGAGTAGCCAACGTTCCGAGTACGGCCGACGCTTCGTTGTATTGCGGCAGCTCGTCGGCTGCAACGATCGACGGTCTATGACGGCCCAGCGTTGGCGAAACGTGCGAGCAATGCTTGGCGATTAAGGGCGGGGTAAAGTTAATTCGGCGAAAAAAGGCATGTTTTTAAGATTTTTTTTGGCGTAACGAATAGTGTTCGTTTATTGAAAAATTGACATATAATAAAGTAACATTTGAACAACATTCTCCTAAATTTGCATTGCAAAATATTCAAAATTGAGCGAGTGAAAATTGAACCCCGGAGGCGCCTCGAAAAAAAGTTGGTTTGCGGTGTGCACCATAACTCGCAACAGAATCATCTGAAACAAAAAAATCAAAATGCATTTGTTAAAGGAGATGTTTCTCGAGGTAATGACGGGAGGATTTTTTTTTTCGATTTTTCGATTTTTCCTAGCACTTGGGAGCCACAAACCCGATTTTCGCTAAAAAAATAGGCTAATTTGATGTTGAAAAATTAGTAATTATAAAAAAAAAAACAAAAAAGCTCCAGACAATACCTGGTGAATTATGTGAAGAAGTACTGTGCAAAATTTCAAAGCGATTGGTCCAGTAGATTTTGAGTTATCGTGCACACGGACTTCAAATATGACAAGTCTCAGAAAAACGGTTTGAAAAACGCGGAAGAGTTTGGTCGCTTAGCGCTCATTGCACATAAGTTTGAGAACACTTCTCGATTGCATAAAAATCTGAGAAAATTCATGCATATTAAAGGTACTCAAAAGATTAATTTTGCATAATAATAATTCCAAAATGTTATTAACAAAATGATGAAAAAAAAAATTAGTCAACAAATTTCCCCGCAACCCAATTTTTTTTCGTGATTCGTTCATTTTTCTGAATACGTATGAATTTTTTCAGATTTTTCAATTATCTTTGAATTTTTAGAAATTCAAAATAAAACTCGATAATTTTCTTATACTCACTCAAAGTCGTCGATGCCAGGTCCGTAGAGCAAAAGGCTTCCATCAAGATGATCGAGAGCATCTTTTTGCGTTTGTCTACGCAAAACTCTTTCTTCTTTACTGTCGTGCGCCGCTTGCTCCTCTGCTCTACTAATTCGTAAATCGTCAACTTGTCAGGCCCATACTAATATACACCGGACCCGTTTATCAAGAAATTTATTCGGGGTTGAAAAATACAATAGCGCGCCGCGTAGCTGCCGCCCAGGTATAAAACCCGGCATGGAGCAATAGACGCTCAAATACTCATAACTTCGTCAATTTTACTCCGAGCGACTTGAAATTTTAACACAATATTCTTGATATATTATGTATTCATTTAAAAAATTTAAAAAAATGAAGAAAAAAAATTTAAATACTTTACCCCGCCCTTAAGCGGCGACGAATCGGCAGCCAACGATCGGAACGTGACTACGGCCCAGAGTTGTCGAAACTCTCGTTCGATCATCGCGTCGACGTAAGGCTCGGTAGTTTGCGCAACGCTGGCGACCACGTTTCATCCGACTCTGGTTAATCGTCGCACGGATGTAGTTGGCCAACGCTTGCAGACCCAGAATGCAGCCAACGCTTGGCGGTAAGGCGGCGACGTATCGGCAGCCAATGATCGGAACGCGACTATGGCCCAGAGTTGTCGCAACTCTCGTTCGATCATCGCATCGACGTTAGGCCCGGTACCCAAATAGGGTTTTACAATCGGCACAGTAATGGCCCACGACTGGTTGCCAGAGAACAAACGATGGCGCGGTAATGGCTATGTAAACGGGCCAGATCCGCACTATGCATGGTTGGTAATGGTAAACCATGAATGGCTGCTAAGACTTGGCCAACTATCATACGCCCATATTGGTCCAGCAACGGCTGCCGGATCTTCTGCCGGAAATGAAAAACAAAAAATTGACAAATTATGAATTAAAAAATTCTAGTGGTATCTTTTTTGTTTTCTTATGCTTTACATATGTCCATGTACATAGAATAATTGCATTAAAAACGCTTTCTGCATTGTTCAAGTTTTTACCTTTCATCGGGATCGAAGCTGCGGCTTTCGTTGTAGTGTCGAGCGCCCTCCCCACTTAGCCATTCTAACACTTACAGAATCCATCGTTTGTTCGTTCCTTACTTTTATGCCGATAATTTTATTCGTGACATTAAAGTTGACTAACAATTTTTTTGGTCCATTTAGGCTGTGAAAAGACTAGCAAAAGTTTTCGATATATCGCATTGTAAAGTTTATTATTTCACGCCATACGAGGATATCTATGTATCCGATAGATACCCCCCTCTCCTCCGGCCGCGCTGCTTCCTGGTAAACCGTGCTCGCCCGTATGTGCATATCACTTGCCATGTGGGATGGGTTTGTTTGGGTTTATTTAATATAGTAGAAGCGCAGTACAATAAATAACTTTCAATATACGATATATCGAAAACTATTGCTAGTCGCCAATATCCTTTTAAAGATTCTCTTAAAATATTGAAAAGAAGGTCGGTGCAAAATTTCAGCTTCATCAGTGGGATATGCTTTTCGAAACCTTATCCCATGTTTTTACGTGTTACAGTTAAACGACCTGCATTTGCAAAAGGCCCAAAAACAAACCATCAATGGCTGGAATAGATCTGGCAAGCCGTTCATCCGCCTACGATACCCCAATGCTGATCGCCATTTTATCGGTGCGATGGTATTGGCCCACCAATGGCTGGCATAGATCTGGCAAGCCGTTTATCCGCCTACGATACCCCAATACTGATCGCCAGTTTATCGGTGCGATAGTATTGGCCCACGAATGGCTGGCATAGATCTGGCAAGCCGTTCAACCGCCTACAGTACCCCAATGCTGGTCGACGAATTATTGGCCGATTATCAGCAAACCGTTTAATGGCTCAATACTGGCATTTTTGTTACGACAAGCGACCCTATATGGGTAGTTCGCGCAACGCTGGCTACCACGTTTCATCCGACTCTGGTTAATCGCCGCCTGGGTGTGGTTGGCCAACGCTTGCAGACCCAGAGTACAGCCAACGCTTGGCGGTAAGGCGGCGATGAATCGGCAGCCAACGATCGGAACGCGACGATGGCCCAGAGTTGTCGAAACTCTCGTTAGATCGTCGCGGCGACGTTAGACAATGCAGTTCACCCGACGTTGGCGACCATGATTCAGACAACACTAGCTAATCGTCGCCCGCGTGTAGTTGGCTATCGCTTGTAGCTCCAGAGTTCGGCCGATGCTTGACCGTAAAACAGCAGTTTTGTTGTATTTCCGTTTGAGCTTCGCCTCAACAGCACAATGTAGCGCGCAACGTTAGTAGCATCAACATTTTACAGTAAGGTTAAGTTTTGATGTTCGTAGTATTTCGGTGTGAAAACAATTTTGATAATTTCTGGGATTAATTAAAAATCGATAAGAGCAATAATACTGAATATTCAAATTGAGAAACCGAGTGAATCCTTCGGTAGAACGTTCCGGGTCTGACTTTGGTAAAACGTGTATTTTTTTTAATTCTTAAAAAAAGATATGCCGTCACCCTTCTTCATTAAAAGCTAGACAACAAAGAAAAAAAATTGAAAAAAAAAGAAATAATAATCAATGAATTCGAAAAATGCTCTTTAAATCATATATGAATCTAGAGAAGTGTGCTTATAATGCTTGAAAATTACATCGTTTTACTTCGCGCCAATTTAAATTTTCGCGCGTTCAAGTCACTGACAGAAAAATTCTTTTGGTATTAATTAACCGCGTCAATTTGATTTTTGCTCATTTGAATTAACCAGATTTTTCGTGGAATCAAATATTTCCTATTGCATTCCATTATTGGAATGATTTAGTTTCAATATATTTATTTATTCAAATCAAATATATTTAATATCGTCCAATAACTAACATTTTTATTTACTCCCAATAAATCTGTGATTCGGTTTCATCTGTTCATAAATCATTTAGTTGAATCCACAAAATGGATCTATTTTATTTGTTTTTCATTTTAGTTAAACATAATTATTGCGGAGTCAACCATTTTTCTATTTGATTGAGTCTGATGGCCTGTCAAAATGGTGTGTGGGTAGAGAGGATGGAGAGAGAGGAAGTATAAAAAACCCATGTCCACCTTATAAAAGTCACCCATATACAGGGTGATTCAGTTCAGGTCGTGCATCCGGCAACTACCGATGCTGGACGATGTTCGGAACGAAGCTACTTAGCCGAATTTTTTAATTCGCAATAGCTTTTAAATGGAAAGCAATAGAATTCTGGAATTCTAGGCCAATCAGAATCGCCATTACGTACGCGTTGGGCGACGCCTCAGTGTCGGGTTATCAAGGCACCGATTCTAAACATTTGAAAAAGTGGCAGAGTTCAGACGGAATTTCGTATCGCGAACGCGAAAGTTCTTTTGTTCGAACCGAAGTTTGCTGTCCTTCTCTATCAAATGATGAAGCAACGAGTGATCGGCGTTTGTCACATGTGCAATGAATTATGCTGTAACGTCCAGTTCTTTTATTAAAACAATATTTTTATCCAAACATACGTAGATTTTAGGTTCTCGGATAATTCGAATGGGATAAATAAGTCATATGATGTAACGCTCGGTCCCGGCGATATATTTGATGAACTGCGACCGCCGATTAAAATTTCGTGAACAATTTAAAAAAAAACGCATCTAGAAATGTAGAGTGCGCATTGCTCAGCTTTAAATGTTTCAGAGAGTTGAAAATAATTACTCGACAAAATAGGAGGGAAAAGTTTTGCTGATCGCAACGCAAATTAAAAATGCAGAAAAAATACACAGAAAAAAGTTGGCTACTAACGGATAATGGGAAAAAAGGAATTGAAAAAGACTCGGAAGTTAAATGGAATACCCTCTGCAATCATAGATCATTGCGCAAAACATTGGCTTCATTTCGTTACGTAGCCGAGTGCAATGGTAGCTGTTCGGAAGCGCTCTTTTGAGCTTTGAGCCGACCACTGTAAATATGATTCCCATAAACAGACGTGAAACATTATTTGAACGAATGGTCTTGCATATTAGGTTCGTCTCGACACTGGAAAAAAATTATTGTATGCGTATTTATCAAACTTAAAGAAAAATTAAAGTCGGATCTCATGGAAATCTCCGTTTGGATAAATATTTTTTGCAGTTGGGAATAAATACAAGTGCGAATGCAAGTGGTCTCGTTGTGGAACAATCTCTACAATCAGAAAACATTCAGCAAGACATTGGTTTCATTTCTTTTCATAGTCCACTGCAGCAGTAGTAGTTCTGAAACGATATTCTCGATATCGAGGGAGGTAAAATTTTAGAATCATGCATAGGAAACGAATCCAAACAATGAGAAGATTTGAGGTTGATGATGCGTCTCGAGCCGATAAAAAAACGGTTGAAACAGGCGTATTAATCAACGTTAAATCTCATGTGAATTTCTCGTCGAATCGATGACTTTCAAATCAGGAAACGGATCCGAGTCTGCATGCAAGTGGTTCTGTTGTGGAATAATCCCGACAAACTGAGAATGTCGCGGCGAGCATCGGATTCGTTCACGTTCATAGTCCACGGCAGCAGTAGCAGTCCTCAACGGCTATTTTCGTGGCGAGAGTGAAACATTTAAAAAAATCACCCACTGGGAACGAGTCCGAAAAGTCTCAAGGTTATGTCGATAATGAAACACAAAACAGAATTTGAATGGACCGTTTTACATGTTGGATTCGTCTCGATTCGATCAAAAACAAACGGTCGAAACAGCCGTATTTATCAACGTCGAATCTCATGTGAATTTTCGTCCGAATCGACGACTTTTAAATCGGGAAACGAATCCGAGTCTGCATGCACGTGTTTCTGTTGTCGAATAATCACGACAAACTGAGAACGCCGCGCCGAGAATCGGATTCGTTCACGATCATAGTCCACAGCAGTAGTAGTCCGCAACCGCTATTTTTGTGCCGAGGGTGAAACATTTTTAAAAATCACCTTCTGGGAACGAATCAAACAGTGTCAAGGTTATTTCGATAATGAAACACAAAACAGAATTTGAATGGACCGTTTTACATATTGGATGTGTCTCGAATCGATAAAAAACAAACGGTTGAAACAGGCGAATTTATCAACGTCGAATCTCATGTGAATTTTCGTTCGAACTGATGACTTTTAAATCGGGAAACGAATCCGAGTCTGCATGCGAGGGTTTCTGTTGTGGAATAATCCCTACAAACTGTGAACGCCGCGCCGAGCATCGGATTCGTTCACTTTCCTAGTCCACAGCAGCAGTAGTAGTCCTCAACGGCTTTGATCGTGCCGAGGGTGAAACATTTTAAAAAATCACCCACTGGTAACGATTCCGAAAAGTCTCAAGGTTATTTCGATAATGAAACACAAAATAGATTCGTCTCGATCCGATAAAAAACATACAGTTGAAACAGGCGTATTTTTCAACGTCGAATCTCGTTGGAATTTTCGTTCGAACCGACGACTTTTAGATCGGGAAACGAATCCAAGTCTGCATGCATGTGTTTTTGTTGTGGAATAATCCCTACAAACTGGGAACGCCGCGCCAAGCATCGGATTCGTTCACGTTCATAGTCCACAGCAGCAGTAGTAGTCCTCAACGGCTATTTTCGTGCCGAGGGTGATACATTTTAGAAAATATTCACTGGGAACGATTCCGAGCAGTCTCAAGGTCATTTCGATAATTAAACACAAAACAGAATTTGAATGGACCGTTCTACATATTGGATTTGTCTCGATTCGATAAAAAAAAACGGTTGGAACAGGCGTATTTATCAACGTCGAATCTCATGTGAATTTTCGTTCGAATCGATGACTTTTAAATCGGGAAACGAATCCGAGTCTGCATGCAAGTGTTTCTGTTGTGGAATAATTCGTACAAACTGTGAAAGCCGCGCCGAGCATCGGGTTCGTTCACGTTCATAGTCCACAGCAGCAGTAGTAGTCCTCAACGGCTATTTTCATGCCGAGGGTGATACATTTTTAAAAATTACCCACTGGGAACGATTCCGAACAGTCTCAAGGTTATTTCGATAATGAAACAAAACAGAATTTGAATAGACCGTTTTCATTTTGGATCCATCTCGGTCCGATAAAAAAAAGCGGTTGAAACATGCGTATTTATCAACGTCGAATCTCATGTGAATTTCTGTTCGAATCGACGACTTTTAAATCGGGAAACGAATCCGAGTATGCATGCAAGTGTTTTTGTTATGAAATAATCCCTACAAACTGAGAACGCCGCGTCGAGCATCGGATTCGTTCACGTTCATAGTCCACAGCAGCAGTAGTAGTCCTCAACGGCGATTTTCGTGCCGAGGGTGTTACATTTTAAAAAATCACCTTCTGGAAACGAATCCGAACAGTCTCAAGGTTATTTCGATAATGAAACACAAAACAGAATTTGAATGGATCGGTTTTCATATTGGATTCGTCTCGATCCGATAAAAAAAACCGGTTGAAACAGGCGTATTTATCAACGTCGAATCTCATGTGAATTTCTGTTCGAATCGACGACTTTTAAATCGGGAAACGAATCCGAGTCTGCATGCATGTGTTTCTGTTGTGGAATAATCCCTACATACTGGGAACGCCGCGCCAGGCATCGGATTCGTTCACGTTCATAGTCCACAGCAGCAGTAGTAGTCCTCAACGGCTATTTTCATGCCGAGTGTGATACATTTAAAAAAATTACCCACTGGGAACGATTCCGAACAGTCTCAAGGTTATTTCGATAATGAAACAAAACAGAATTTGAATAAACCGTTTTCATTTTGGATTCATCTCGGTCCGATAAAAAAAGCGGTTGTAACAGGCGTATTTATCAACGTCAAATCTCATGTGAATTTCTGTTCGAATCGACGACTTTTGAATCGGGAAACGAATCCGAGTATGCATGCAAGTGTTTTTGTTGTGGAATAATCCATACAAACTGAGAACGCCGCATCGAGCATCGGATTCGTTCACGTTCATAGTCCACAGCAGCGGTAGTAGTCCTCAACGGCTAGTTTCGTGCCGAGGGTGTTACATTTTTTAAAATGACCTTCTGGAAACGAATCCGAACAGTCTCAAGGTTATTTCGATAATGAAACACAAAACAGAATTTGAATGGATCGGTTTTCATATTGGATTCGTCTCGGTCCGATAAAAAAAGCGGTTGAAATATTTATCGGCGTATTTATCAACGTCGAATATCATGTGAATTTCTGTTCGAATGGACGACTTTTAAATCGGGAAGCGAATCCGAGTATGCATGCAAGTGTTTTTGTTGAGGAATAATCCCTACAAACTGACAATGCCGCGTCGAGCATCGGATTCGTTCACGTTCATAGTCCACGGCAGCAGTAGTAGTCCTCAACGGCTATTTTCGTGCCGAGGGTGATACATTTATAAAAATTACCCACTGGGAACGATTCCGAACAGTCTCAAGGTTATTTCGATAATTGAACACAAAACAGAATCTGAATGGACCGTTTTACTATTGAATTTGTCTCGATTCGATAAAAAAACAAACGGTTGAAACAGGCGTATTTATCAACGCCGAATCTCATGTGAATTTTCGTTCGAATCGATGACTTTTAAATCGGGAAACGAATCCGAGTATGCATGCAAGTGTTTTTGTTATGGAATAATCCCTACAAACTGAGAATGCCGCGCCGAGCATCGGATTCGTTCACGTTCATAGTCCACACCAGCAGTAGTAGTCCTCAACGGCTATTTTCGTGCCGAGAGTGAAACATTTTAAAAAATCACTCACTGGGAACGAGTCCGAAGCATCTCAAGGTTATTTCGATAATTAAACACAAAACAGAATTTGAATGGACCGTTTTACATATTGGATTCGTCTCGATTCGATAAAAAACAAACGGTTGAAACAGGCGTATTTATCAATGTCGAATCTCATGTGAATTTATTTTCGAATCGACGACTTTTAAATCGGGAAACGAATCCGAGTCTGCATGCAAGTGTTTCTGTTAAGGAATAATCCCTACAAACTGAGAACGCCGCGCCGAGCATCGGATTCGTTCACGTTCATAGTCCACAGCAGCAGTAGTAGTCCTCAACGGCTTTTTTCGTGCCGAGGGTGAAACATTTTTTAAAATCACTTTCTGTGGACGAATTATAACAGTCTCAAGGTTATTTCCATAATGAATCAAAACAGAATTTGAATAAACCGGTTTCATTTTGGATTCATCTCGGTCAGAGAAAAAAAAACGGTTGTAACAGGCGTATTTATCAACGTCAAATCTCATATGAATTTCTGTTCGAATCGACAACTTTTAAATCGGGAAACGAATCCGAGTATGCATGCAAGTGTTTTTGTTGTGGAATAATCCATACAAACTGAGAACGCCGCGTCGAGCATCGGATTCGTTCACGTTCATAGTCGACAGCAGCGGTAGTAGTCCTCAACGGCTAGTTTCGTGCCGAGGGTGTTACATTTGAAAAAATCACCTTCTGGAAACGAATCCGAACAGTCTCAAGGTTATTTCGATAATGAAACACAAAACAGAATTTGAAATAATCGGTTTTCATATTGGATTCGTCTCGGTCCGATAAAAAAAGCGGTTGAAATATTTATCGGCGTATTTATCAACGTCGAATATCATGTGAATTTCAGTTCGAATCGACGACTTTTAAATCGGGAAGCGAATCCGAGTATGCATGCAAGTGTTTTTGTTGAGGTTCCCTACAAACTGACAATGCCGCGTCGAGCATCGGATTCGTTCACGATCATAGTCCACGGCAGCAGTAGTAGTCCTCAACGGCTATGAACGTGAACGAATCCGATGCTCGGCGCGGCATTCTCAGTTTGTAGGGATTATTCCATAACAAAAACACTTTCATGCATACTCGGATTCGTTTCCCGGTTTAAAAGTCGTCGATTCGAAAATAAATTCACATGAGATTCGACGTTGATAAATACGCCTGTTTCAACCGTTTGTTTTTTATCGAATCGAGACAAATGCAATATGTAAAACGGTCCATTCAAATTCTGTTTTGTGTTTAATTATCGAAATAACCTTGAGACTGTTCGGAATCGTTCCCAGTGGGTAATTTTTAAAAATGTATCACCCTCGGCACGAAAATAGCCGTTGAGGACTACTACAGCTGCTGTGGACTATAAACGTGAACGAATCCGATGCTTGGCGCGGCGTTCCCAGTTTGTAGGGATTATTCCACAACAGAAACACATGCAGGCAGACTCGGATTCGTTTCCCGATTTAAAAGTCGTCGATTCGAACGAAAATTCCAACGAGATTCGACGTTGATAAATACGCCTGTTTCAACTGTATGTTTTTTATCGGATCGAGACGAATCTATTTTGTGTATCATTATCGAAATAACCTTGAGACTTTTCGGACTGGTTCCCAGTGGGTGATTCTTTAAAATGTTTCACCCTCGGCACGATCAAAGCCGTTGAGGACTACAATTGCTGCCGTGGACTATGAACGTGAACGAATCCGATGCTCGACATGGCGTTCTCAGTTTGTAGGGATTATTCCACAACAGAAACACTTGCATGCAGACTCGGATTCGTTACCCGATTTAATAGTCGTCGATTCCAACGAAAATTCACATGAGATTCGACGTTGATAAATACGCCTGTTTCAACCGTTTTTTCAAAATCGGACCGAGACGAATCCAATACGAAAAACGGTTCATTCAAATTCTGTTTTGTATTTCATTATCGAAATAACCTTAAGACTGTTCGGATTCGTCCCCAGAAGGTGATTTTAAAGAATGTTTCGGCCTCGGCACGAAAAAAGCCGTTGACTACTACTGCTACTACTGCTGCTGTGGACTATGAATGTGAACGAATCCGATGCTCGGCGCGTCGTTCTCAGTTTGTAGGGATTATTCCTTAACAGAAACACTTGCATGCAAACTCGGATTCGTTTCCCGGTTTAAAAGTCGTCGATTCGAAAATAAATTCACATGAGATTCGACGTTGATAAATACGCCTGTTTCAACCGTTTGTTTTTTATCGAATCGAGACAAATGCAATATGTAAAACGGTCCATTCAAATTCTGTTTTGTGTTTAATTATCGAAATAACCTTGAGACTGTTTGGACTCGTTCCCAGTGAGTGATTTTTTTAAATGTTTAACTCTCGGCACGAAAATAGCCGTTGAGGACTACTACTGCTGGTGTGGACTATGAACGTGAACGAATCCGATGCTCGGCGCGGCATTCTCAGTTTGTAGGGATTATCCTATAACAAAAACACTTGCATGCATACTCGGATTCGTTTCCCGATTTAAAAGTCGTCGATTCGAACAGAAATTCACATGAGATTCGACGTTGATAAATACGCCTGTTTCAACCGGTTTTTTAAAAATCGGATTGAGGCGAATCCAATACGAAAAGCGGTCCATTCAAATTATGTTTTGTATTTCCTTATCGAAATAACCTTGAGACTGTTCGGATTCGTTCTCAGAAGGTGATTTTTTAAAAATGTATCACCTCGGCACGAAAATAGCCATTGAGGACTACTACTGCTACTGTGGACTATGAACGTGAACGAATCCGATCCTCGGCGCGGCGTTCTCAGTTTGTAAGGATTATTGCACAACAGAAACACTTGCATGGAGACTCGGATTCGTTTCCCGATTGAAAAGTCGTCGATTCGAACAAAAATTCACATGAGATTCGACGTTGATAAATACGCCTGTTTCAACTGTATGTTTTTTTATCGGATAGAGACGAATCCAATATGAAAACCGGTCCATTCAAATTCAGTTTTGTGTTTCATTATCGAAATAACCATGAGAGTGTTCGGATTCGTCCACAGAAGGTGATTTTAAAAAATGTTTCACCCTCGGCACGAAAAAAGCCGTTAAGGACTACTACTGCTGGTGTGGACTATGAACGTGAACGAATCCGATGCTCGGCGCGGCATTCTCAGTTTGTAGGGATTATTCCATAACAAAAACACTTGCATGCATACTCGGATTCGTTTCCCGATTTAAAAGTCGTCGATTCGAACCGAAATTCACATGAGATTCGACGTTGATAAATACGCCTGTTTCCACCGGTTTTTTTTATCGGATCGAGACGAATCCAATACGAAAAACGGTCCATTCAAATTATGTTTTGTATTTCATTATCGAAATAACCTTGAGACTGTTCGGATTCGTTCCCAGAAGGTGATTTTTGAAAAAAGTATCACCTCGGCACGAAAATAGCCATTGAGGATTACTACTGCTGCTGTGGACTATGAACGTGAACGAATCCGATGCTCGACGCGGCGTTCTCAGTTTGTAGGGGTTATTTCACAACAAAAACACTTGCATGCATACTCGGATTCGTTTCCTGATTTAAAAGTCGTCGATTCGAACGAAAATTCACATGAGATTCGACGTGGATAAATACGCCTGTTTCAACCGCATTTTTTATCGGACCGAGACGAATCCAATATGAAAACCGATCCATTCAAATTCTGTTTTGTGTTTCATTATCGAAATAACCTTGAGACTGTTCGGATTCGTTTCCAGAAGGTGATTTTTAAAAATGTAACACCCTCGGCACGAAAATCGCCGTTGACGACAACTACTGCTGCTGTGGACTATGAACGTGAACGAATCCGATGCTCGACGCGGCGTTCTCAGTTTGTAGGGATTATTTCACAACAAAAACACTTGCATGCATACTCGGATTCGTTTCCCGATTTAAAAGTCGTCGATTCGAACAGAAATTCACATGAGATTCGACGTTGATAAATACGCCTGTTTCAACCGCTTTTTTTTATCGGACCGAGATGGATCCAAAATGAAAACGGTCTATTCAAATTCTGTTTTGTTTCATTATCGAAATAACCTTGAGACTGTTCGGAATCGTTCCCAGTGGGTAATTTTAAAAAATGTATCACCCTCAGCATGAAAATAGCCGTTGAGGACTACTACTGCTGCTGTGGACTATGAACGTGAACGAATCCGATGCTCGGCGCGGCGTTCACAGTTTGTATGAATTATTCCTCAACAGAAACACTTTCATGCAGACTCGGGTTCGTTTCCCGATTTAAAAGTCATCGATTCGAACGACAATTCACATGAGATTCGACGTTGATAAATACGCCTGTTCCAACCGTTTTTTTTATCGAATCGAGACAAATCCAATATGTAAAACGGTCTATTCAAATTCTGTTTTGTCTTTAATTATCGAAATGACCTTGAGATTGTTCGGAATCGTTCGCAGTGGGTAATTTTCTAAAATTCATCATCCTCGGCACGAAAATAGCCGTTGAGGATTACTACTGCTGCTGTGGACTATGTACGTGAACGAATCCGATGCTTGGCGCGGCGTTCCCAGTTTGTAGGGATTATTCCACAACAGAAACACATGCATGCAGACTCGGATTTGTTTCCCGATTTAAAAGTCGTCGATTCGAACGAAAATTCCAACGAGATTCGACGATGATAAATACGCCTGTTTCAACTGTATGTTTTTTATCGGATCGAGACGAATCTATTTTGTGTTTCATTATCGAAATAACCTTGAGACTTTTCGGATTCATTCCCAGTGGGTGATTTTTTAAAATGTTTCACCCTCGGCACGATCAAAGCCGTTGCGGACTACTACTGCTGCCGTGGACTATGAACGTGAACGAATCCGATGCTCGACGCGGCGTTGTCAGTTTGTAGGGATTATTCCTCAACAAAAACACTTCCATGCATACTCGGATTCGCTTCCCGATTAAAAAGTCGTCGATTCGAACAGAAATTCACATGAGATTCGACGTTGGTCAATACGCCTGTTTCAACCGCTTTTTTTATCGGACCGAGATGAATCCAAAATGAAAACGGTCTACTCAAATGCTGTTTTGTGTTATTATCGAAATAACCTCGAGACTGTTCGGAATCGTTCCCAGTGGGTAATTTTAAAAAAATGTATCACCTCGGCACGAAAATAGCCATTGAGGACTACTACTGCTGCTGTGGACTATGAACGTGAACGAATCCGATCCTCGGCGCTGCGTTCTCAGTTTGTAGGGATTATTGCACAACAGAAACACTTGCATGGAGACTCGGATTCGTTTCCCGATTTAAAAGTCGTCGATTCGAACAAAAATTCACATGAGATTCGATGTTGATAAATACGCCTGTTTCAGATGTATGTTTTTTATCGGACCGAGATGAATCCAAAATGAAAACGGTCTATTCAAATTCTGTTTTGTTTTATTATCGAAATAACCTTGGGGCTTTTCGGATTCGTTCTCAGAAGGTGATTTTAAAAAATGTTTCACCCTCGGCACGAAAAAAGCCGTTGAGGACTACTACTGCTGCTGTGGACTATGAACGTGAACGAATCCGATGCTCGGCGCGGAGTTCTCAGTTTGTAGGGATTATTCCTTAACAGAAACACTTGCATGCAGACTCGGATTCGTTTCCCGATTTAAAAGTTGTCTATTCGAAAGGAAATTCACATGACATTCGACGTTGATAAATACACCTGTTTCAACCGTTTGTTTTTTTATCGAATCGAGACGAATCCAATATGTAAAACGGTCCATTCGAATTCTGTTTTGTGTTTGATTATCGCAATAACCTTCAGACTTTTCGGACTCGTTCCCAGTGGGTTATTTTTTGAAATGTTTCACTCTCGGCACGAAAATAGCCGTTGAGGAGTACTACTGCTGCTGTGGACTATGAACGTGAACGAATTCGATGCTCGCATGCTCGAAAAGCACTTGCATGCATACTCGGATTCGTTTCCCGATATAAAAGTCGTCGATTCGAACCGAAATTCACATGAGATTCGACGTTGACAAATACGCCTGTTTCATCCGTTTTTTTTATCGAATCGAGACGAATAAACTACGAAAAACGGTCCATTCAAATTGTGTTTTGTGTTTCATTATCGAAAGAACCTTGAGACTTTTCGGATTCGTTCCCAGTGAGTGATTTTTTTAAATGTTTAACTCTCGGCACGAAAATAGCCGTTGAGGACTACTACTGCTGGTGTGGACTATGAACGTGAACGAATCCGATGCTCGGCGCGGCATTCTCAGTTTGTAGGGATTATCCTATAACAAAAACACTTGCATGCATACTCGGATTCGTTTCCCGATTTAAAAGTCGTCGATTCGAACAGAAATTCACATGAGATTCGACGTTGATAAATACGCCTGTTTCAACCGGTTTTTTAAAAATCGGATTGAGGCGAATCCAATACGAAAAGCGGTCCATTCAAATTATGTTTTGTATTTCCTTATCGAAATAACCTTGAGACTGTTCGGATTCGTTCTCAGAAGGTGATTTTTTAAAAATGTATCACCTCGGCACGAAAATAGCCATTGAGGACTACTACTGCTACTGTGGACTATGAACGTGAACGAATCCGATCCTCGGCGCGGCGTTCTCAGTTTGTAAGGATTATTGCACAACAGAAACACTTGCATGGAGACTCGGATTCGTTTCCCGATTGAAAAGTCGTCGATTCGAACAAAAATTCACATGAGATTCGACGTTGATAAATACGCCTGTTTCAACTGTATGTTTTTTTATCGGATAGAGACGAATCCAATATGAAAACCGGTCCATTCAAATTCAGTTTTGTGTTTCATTATCGAAATAACCATGAGAGTGTTCGGATTCGTCCACAGAAGGTGATTTTAAAAAATGTTTCACCCTCGGCACGAAAAAAGCCGTTAAGGACTACTACTGCTGGTGTGGACTATGAACGTGAACGAATCCGATGCTCGGCGCGGCATTCTCAGTTTGTAGGGATTATTCCATAACAAAAACACTTGCATGCATACTCGGATTCGTTTCCCGATTTAAAAGTCGTCGATTCGAACCGAAATTCACATGAGATTCGACGTTGATAAATACGCCTGTTTCCACCGGTTTTTTTTATCGGATCGAGACGAATCCAATACGAAAAACGGTCCATTCAAATTATGTTTTGTATTTCATTATCGAAATAACCTTGAGACTGTTCGGATTCGTTCCCAGAAGGTGATTTTTGAAAAAAGTATCACCTCGGCACGAAAATAGCCATTGAGGATTACTACTGCTGCTGTGGACTATGAACGTGAACGAATCCGATGCTCGACGCGGCGTTCTCAGTTTGTAGGGGTTATTTCACAACAAAAACACTTGCATGCATACTCGGATTCGTTTCCTGATTTAAAAGTCGTCGATTCGAACGAAAATTCACATGAGATTCGACGTGGATAAATACGCCTGTTTCAACCGCATTTTTTATCGGACCGAGACGAATCCAATATGAAAACCGATCCATTCAAATTCTGTTTTGTGTTTCATTATCGAAATAACCTTGAGACTGTTCGGATTCGTTTCCAGAAGGTGATTTTTAAAAATGTAACACCCTCGGCACGAAAATCGCCGTTGACGACAACTACTGCTGCTGTGGACTATGAACGTGAACGAATCCGATGCTCGACGCGGCGTTCTCAGTTTGTAGGGATTATTTCACAACAAAAACACTTGCATGCATACTCGGATTCGTTTCCCGATTTAAAAGTCGTCGATTCGAACAGAAATTCACATGAGATTCGACGTTGATAAATACGCCTGTTTCAACCGCTTTTTTTTATCGGACCGAGATGGATCCAAAATGAAAACGGTCTATTCAAATTCTGTTTTGTTTCATTATCGAAATAACCTTGAGACTGTTCGGAATCGTTCCCAGTGGGTAATTTTAAAAAATGTATCACCCTCAGCATGAAAATAGCCGTTGAGGACTACTACTGCTGCTGTGGACTATGAACGTGAACGAATCCGATGCTCGGCGCGGCGTTCACAGTTTGTATGAATTATTCCTCAACAGAAACACTTTCATGCAGACTCGGGTTCGTTTCCCGATTTAAAAGTCATCGATTCGAACGACAATTCACATGAGATTCGACGTTGATAAATACGCCTGTTCCAACCGTTTTTTTTATCGAATCGAGACAAATCCAATATGTAAAACGGTCTATTCAAATTCTGTTTTGTCTTTAATTATCGAAATGACCTTGAGATTGTTCGGAATCGTTCGCAGTGGGTAATTTTCTAAAATTCATCATCCTCGGCACGAAAATAGCCGTTGAGGATTACTACTGCTGCTGTGGACTATGTACGTGAACGAATCCGATGCTTGGCGCGGCGTTCCCAGTTTGTAGGGATTATTCCACAACAGAAACACATGCATGCAGACTCGGATTTGTTTCCCGATTTAAAAGTCGTCGATTCGAACGAAAATTCCAACGAGATTCGACGATGATAAATACGCCTGTTTCAACTGTATGTTTTTTATCGGATCGAGACGAATCTATTTTGTGTTTCATTATCGAAATAACCTTGAGACTTTTCGGATTCATTCCCAGTGGGTGATTTTTTAAAATGTTTCACCCTCGGCACGATCAAAGCCGTTGCGGACTACTACTGCTGCCGTGGACTATGAACGTGAACGAATCCGATGCTCGACGCGGCGTTGTCAGTTTGTAGGGATTATTCCTCAACAAAAACACTTCCATGCATACTCGGATTCGCTTCCCGATTAAAAAGTCGTCGATTCGAACAGAAATTCACATGAGATTCGACGTTGGTCAATACGCCTGTTTCAACCGCTTTTTTTATCGGACCGAGATGAATCCAAAATGAAAACGGTCTACTCAAATGCTGTTTTGTGTTATTATCGAAATAACCTCGAGACTGTTCGGAATCGTTCCCAGTGGGTAATTTTAAAAAAATGTATCACCTCGGCACGAAAATAGCCATTGAGGACTACTACTGCTGCTGTGGACTATGAACGTGAACGAATCCGATCCTCGGCGCTGCGTTCTCAGTTTGTAGGGATTATTGCACAACAGAAACACTTGCATGGAGACTCGGATTCGTTTCCCGATTTAAAAGTCGTCGATTCGAACAAAAATTCACATGAGATTCGATGTTGATAAATACGCCTGTTTCAGATGTATGTTTTTTATCGGACCGAGATGAATCCAAAATGAAAACGGTCTATTCAAATTCTGTTTTGTTTTATTATCGAAATAACCTTGGGGCTTTTCGGATTCGTTCTCAGAAGGTGATTTTAAAAAATGTTTCACCCTCGGCACGAAAAAAGCCGTTGAGGACTACTACTGCTGCTGTGGACTATGAACGTGAACGAATCCGATGCTCGGCGCGGAGTTCTCAGTTTGTAGGGATTATTCCTTAACAGAAACACTTGCATGCAGACTCGGATTCGTTTCCCGATTTAAAAGTTGTCTATTCGAAAGGAAATTCACATGACATTCGACGTTGATAAATACACCTGTTTCAACCGTTTGTTTTTTTATCGAATCGAGACGAATCCAATATGTAAAACGGTCCATTCGAATTCTGTTTTGTGTTTGATTATCGCAATAACCTTCAGACTTTTCGGACTCGTTCCCAGTGGGTTATTTTTTGAAATGTTTCACTCTTGGCACGAAAATAGCCGTTGAGGAGTACTACTGCTGCTGTGGACTATGAACGTGAACGAATTCGATGCTCGCATGCTCGAAAAGCACTTGCATGCATACTCGGATTCGTTTCCCGATATAAAAGTCGTCGATTCGAACCGAAATTCACATGAGATTCGACGTTGACAAATACGCCTGTTTCATCCGTTTTTTTTATCGAATCGAGACGAATAAACTACGAAAAACGGTCCATTCAAATTGTGTTTTGTGTTTCATTATCGAAAGAACCTTGAGACTTTTCGGATTCGTTCCCAGTGGGTGATTTTTAAAAAATGTATCACCCTCGGCACGAAAATAGCCATTGAGGACTACTACTGCTGCTGTGGACTATGAAAGTGAACGAATCCGATGCTCGGCGCGGCGTTCACAGTTTGTAGGGATTATTCCACAACATAAACACTTGCATTCAGACTCGGATTCGTTTCCCGATTTAAAAGTCATCGATTCGAACGAAAATTCACATGAGATTCGACGTTGATAAATTCGCCTGTTTCAACCGTTTGTTTTTTTATCGAATCGAGACAAATACAATATGTAAAATGGTCCATTCAAATTCTGTTTTATGTTTCGTTATCGAAATAACCTTGACACTGTTCGGATTCGTTCCCAGAAGATGATTTTTAAAAATGTTTCACCCTCGGCACGAAAATAGCCGTTGAGGACTACTATTGCTGCTGTGGACTATGATCCTGAACGAATCCGATGCTCGGCGCGGCGTTCTCAGTTTGTCGGGATTATTCCACAACAGAAACACGTGCATGCAGACTCGGATTCGTTTCCCGATTTAAAAGTCGTCGATTCGGACGAAAATTCACATGAGATTCAACGTTGATAAATACGCCTGTTTCAACCGTTTGTTTTTGATCGAATCGAGACGAATCCAACATGTAAAACGGTCCATTCAAATTCTGTTTTGTGTTTCATTATCGAAATAACCTGTAGACTTTTCGGACTCGTTCCCAGTGGGTGGTTTTTTTAAATGTTTCACTCTCGCCACGAAAATAGCCGTTGAGGACTGCTACTGCTGCCGTGGACTATGAACGTGAACGAATCCGATGCTCGCCGCGACGTTCTCAGTTTGTAGTCATTATTCAACAACAGAACCACTTGCATGCAGACTCGGATCCGGTTCCTGATTTGAAAGTCGTCGATTCGACGAGAAATTCACATGAGATTTAACGTTGATTAATACGCCTGTTTCAACCGTTTTTTTATCGGATCGAGATGCATCATCAACCTCAAAAGGTTCACATTGTTTGGACTCGTTTCCTATGCATGATTCTAAAATTTTACCTCCCTCGATATCGAGAATATCGTTTCAGAACTACTATTGCTGCAGTGGACTATGAAAAGAAATGAAACCAATGTCTTGCTGAATGTTTTCTGATTGTAGGGATTGTTCCACAACGAGACCACTTGCATTCGCACTTGTATTTATTTCCAACTGTAAAAAATATTGATCCAAACGGAGATTTCCATGAGATCCGACTTTAATTTTTCTTTAAGTTTGATAAATACGCATACAATAATTTTTTTCCAGTGTCGAGACGAACCTAATATGCAAGACCATTCGTTCAAATAATGTTTCACGTCTGTTTATGGGAATCATATTTACAGTGGTCGGCTCAAAGCTCAAAAGAGCGCTTCCGAACAGCTACCATTGCACTCGGCTACGTAACGAAATGAAGCCAATGTTTTGCGCAATGATCTATGATTGCAGAGGGTATTCCATTTAACTTCCGAGTCTTTTTCAATTCCTTTTTTACCATTATCCGTTAGTAGCCAACTTTTTTCTGTGTATTTTTTCTGCATTTTTAATTTGCGTTGCGATCAGCAAAACCTTTCCCTCCTATTTTGTCGAGTAATTATTTTCAACTCTCTGAAACATTTAAAGCTGAGCAATGCGCCCTCTACATTTCTAGATGCGTTTTTTTTAAAATTGTTCACGAAGGTTTCATCGGCGGTGGCAGTTCATCAAATATATCGCCGGGACCGAGCGTTACATCATATGACTTATTTATCCCATTCGAATTATCCGAGAACCTAAAATCTACGTATGTTTGGATAAAAATATTGTTTTAATAAAAGAATTGGACGTTACAGCATAATTCATTGCACATGTGACAAACGCCGATCACTCGTTGCTTCATCATTTGATAGAGAAGGACAGCAAACTTCGGTTCGAACAAAAGAACTTTCGCGTTCGCGATACGAAATTCCGTCTGAACTCTGCCACTTTTTCAAATGTTTAGAATCGGTGCCTTGATAACCCGACACTGAGGCGTCGCCCAACGCGCATGTAACGGCGATTCTGATTGGCCTAGAATTCCAGAATTCTATTGCTTTCCATTTAAAAGCTATTGCGAATTAAAAAATTCGGCTAAGTAGCTTCGTTCCGAACATCGTCCAGCATCGGTAGTTGCCGGATGCACGACCTGAACTGAATCACCCTGTATATATATATATATATATATATATATATATATATATATATATATATGGGTGACTTTTATAAGATGGGCATGGGTTTTTTAAGGGTCTTGCGCGGTGATTTTGCGACCGAAAAAAATATGATTTTCAATGCTTTTTCAAGCTCCCTTTGAAAAAAAACATATCGTATTTTTGTCATGAATAGTATTTCCCAGAGAAAATAGCTTATTCTGGGAAAAAAATGAAAATTCCATTTTGCGTGCAGGAGAATGAAGTTTACAAAATTCCGAATACGGAACACTCCCGAAAAACTTTATTTGTGCCCCCCGTCATGGAGAAAAAAATTATCGAACATACGATTTAAAGGTGATAGACCGGAATTTAATCAGTGGAACAAATGAGGCAAATCGGGCACGGGCGCGCTATAGGGTGCTAGTCTGCTGACGTCACAGCTGCAACTTCCGAGTGTTTGGCTGTCACAGGAAGTTGGTTGAGACTCCTATGACACGCGGTCGAACAGAGGGATCTGAATATGTTCCTATCCGAGAACTTTATTGAAAAGAATGTCAATTTCGAAAATGGTCGAGGATTCGCTATAACTTTCGGAATAAATAATTCTAGCAATACATTTTCAAGTAATTTGGCGTGAAATTAATATTTTTTACCAAATGCTATGAGTATTTTTGTTTTTTAATGTTGCATAAATTATCGAAACATTCTGTAGTTACATAATTTTGAGATAATTTATGAAACAGTAAAAAAACGAAAATATTCGTAGTATTTGGTAAAAAATAATAATTTCACGCTAAATTGCTTTAAAATGTATTGTTAGGATTATTTATTCCAAAAGTTGTTAGCAAATCGCATATGCTTGAAAATATTATCTGCAGAGCATGAAATCCTCGAACATTTTCGAAATTAACATTATTTTCAAAAAGTTCACAATCTATCGATTAAGTTCAATCGGTTATCTCAACCCTCAATCCGTGAAGGTATTTGAGGCACTTTAATCCCGTGAACCTGGGTCGTTTTCGTAGCATCGTCAGACTTCTCGACCCAATCTGGCCGGAAATAAGATGAAATCGGAGACGAATTCGGGGCAGTAATATCGGGAATGTCCGGTCGAGGCTCCGAGAACTATTCCGAGCACCGATTTAATTTTTGTTAAATAAACAAAGCTCCTACCGTCGTTCTCGCGGCATCCTCCGACTTCTCGACCTAATCTGACCGGAAGTAAGATAAAATCGGAGACGAATTCGGGGCAGTAATATCGGGAATGTCCGATCGAGGCCCTGGGAACCATTCTGACCACCGATTTTATCTTTGTTAAATAAACAATGCTCCTACCGTTGTTCTCGCAGCATCGTCAGACTTCCTTATCCAATCTGACCGGAAGTAAGATAAAATCGGAGACGAATTCGGGGCAGTAATATCGGGAAAGTCCTATCGATGCCCCAAGAACCATTCAGAGTACCGATTTTATCTTTGTTAAATAAACAATGCTCCTACCGTCGTTCTCGCACAATCGTCAGGCTTCTCGATCCAATCTGACTGATTGTGTAGAGAATTTTAACCCGCATTTCGCGAACCTGGGTCGTTTTCGTCCTGCCCAAGATCATTTTCTTCGCAGGTTGCTTAAAATTTAATTTAAAAAAAATATTAAACATAAGAAAGAAAAGAACCCTATTTCCCTTGAGAAGTACGGCCTAAAGATTGACCATGCATTTTTTCAGATGTTTTTTATTGACAATTGTTGGTTTGGTAGTGCAAAAACGAAAACGACCCAGGTTCACGGGATTAAGGTGCCTCAAATACCTTCACGGATTGAGGGTTAAGATAACCGATTGAACTTAATCGATCGATTGTAAACTTTATTGAAAATAATGTCGATTGCGATGCGATTCGCGAACAACTTTTGGAATGAATAATCCTAACACTACATTTTAAAGTAATTTCGCGGCAAATTATTAATTTTTACTGAATCCTACAAGTATTTTTTTTTTACTGTTTCATAAATTATCTTAAAATCCTGTAACTACAGAATGTTCAGATTATTTATGCAACATTAAAAAACGAAAATACTCGTAGTATTTGATAAAAAATAATAATTTCACGCCAAATTACTTAAAAGTTTATTGCTAGAATTATTTATTCTCAAAGTTATTAGCGAATCCTCGAACATTTTCGAAATTGACATTTTTTCAATAACGTTCTCGGATAGGGACACATTCAGATCCCTCTGTTCGACCGCGTGTCATAGGACCAACTTCCTGTGACAGCCGAACATTCGGAAGTTGCAGCTGTGACGTAAGCAGACTAGCACTTCCTATAGCGCGCCCGTGTCTGATTTAGCTCATTTGTTCCACTGATAAAATTCCGATCTATCGACTTTAAATCGTATGTTTGACAATTTTTTCTGCATGACGGGGGGCTCGAATAAAGTTTTTTGGGAGTGATCCGTATTCGGAATTTTCCAGACTTCATTCTCCTGCACGCAGAATGGAATTTTCATTTTTTTCCAGAATACGCTATTTTCTCTGGCAAATACTGTTCATGACAAAAGGACGATATATTTTTTTTCAAAGGGAGCTTGAAAAACCATCACAAAGCATATATTTTTCAGTCGTAAAATCACCGCGCAAGACCCTACGTATTCATAGCTACGCACGCTGCCCCTATGCTACCGAGTGTTTGTAACATCTGAGTCGTAGATATGGCATAGGAGACCAAATGAATTCCTATAATTATTTGTTGTATCACATAAACTATATCAATTAGCCAACATCATTGTGACGGACGCACGCACGCACGCACGCACGCATCACGTGACGCACGTGATGCGTGCGTGCGTGCGTCACAATGATGTTGGCTAATTGATATAGTTTATGTGATACAACAAATAATTATAGGAATTCATTTGGTCTCCTATGCCATATCTACGACTCAGATATGAATACGTAGGTTCCAGGTTGGATTCGCATATAGGTGAAACATTTTCTTCGATTAAAACCATCTCAAAAGGTTAGGGAATGACGAATTACGATCCAAAATCATTGTCATAGAACTCTCAATTAAGTGTGTCATTTTATTTTAAATTTATGAAATATTTTATGCCTATAGTATTTGATTTGAAGATTTTTTTGTCAGTGTAGGGCCGACGCCGCAATCAACGTAGGGCCGATGTTGCAATCGACGAAGGGCCAATATTGATTATCTGTTGCGGCCCAATGCTTGGGTGCAACGTTGGGCCGATTTTATCTTCCCGGCGTTTATTGGATGCCGAACCTACGTTGGTGAACAGAATCGGGCCGCCGTTCTCACTCAGGCGATCATCATTGCGCCAAGGTTGGCCCGACTCTAAAATCGTACATGGGTAGTTTATTTTACTTCAGAATAATCCTGCTATCAAATTATATCAAATTATGCTTCTTGTTTTGGTTGCACACAGACCTCGTCAATTAATTCGTGTTTGCCAGATATGACTTCAGGGGAAAACAAAAATTTATTTAAAAGAATAGAATTTATATATAATAGAGTATTTATATAGAGAAAAACACGCGTATACGTATATTTTTCAGTTATACATACCTTGTTCCCACGACAATGACCCATTTTGAATGGTGCTTTGGGGTTTAGAAATGCGACGAAAACTTCCAACAGGCATCCGAGCTGCATAACGTTTTTTTTTTTCGTCACGGTCCGTAATATATTTTATGATTAAATTCTCAAAAGTGCAAAAACATCAAAGCCAATATCTAGCAGAGTTATAATTTCTACGTAGGATATAGCCGTTATGTGCATGAATTGAATGCTCAAGCAGTTATAAGGCAAGGCTCAATAGGGTCAATAGGTCAAGCATCAGTGGGGCTATTTAGCGTTGCTTGACTTCGTGCCTAAATACGTCCGGCCTGGTTACGAGTAAATCAGGATTTCCATAATAAGGGTTGCCCATAACACACCGTGATCATGACCTGATCCTGATCAGGCAAACCTTAAGAACTTTGTACGCGGAATACTAACGTAATCAGTTGCACCACAATGAAAAGCCTTTTCGTAGTCCGCACGAGCTCTTACGGCATGCACACAATGTCCTATTAATAGATAAAAGCTAATGAAGCGTTTGCTGAAAGACATTGAATTGCTTCTTTCGTTACTGCTTAGCGAACTGTACAAAGGCTCGTAAGAGATTTCGTCATCTCAGCTTTTTTTAACATTGAACGCAACCCGGCAATGTTATGCAAACGTTCTGTGGGGCAAATTGTGTCTGTGTGACGACTGCAGACTTGACAAAAGTAGAATCACATGAAAGCACGCATACACGTGTGCATTTTCGAGTTTCAAGAATAAAGATATGTAAAAAAATTAAATGATGAACACCTGATCCCGGTAGGAGTCAGGTCACGTAGAAGTCAGAATACGCTGCGTCCTCAATTGAAAGGAAACTGCGAAAGAACTGTTGAACGAGTAGAAGGAAACGCGGCAGAGTTGGATCACCGAACATCACGGAAGAGATGTGAGAGATACTGGGAAGTCTAGAATTTGTGGAAAGGTTAAATGAAAAAACTCCGAGACATTCTTGGGTCGGGTTTTATGACATCAATGTCATGTCCTGTAGATTCTGGGACCGGCACTAGCAACACCGGCAGCACGAGCTTCGTTGCGCAACGAAACTTAAATCGTATTTTCCAATTTCTATAAGCGCTTTTCATAGTTTTTTGCCGTTGGCGAGTGAGAAGGAAAGCCCAAACTATAAGAAGTACCGTGGCCGGTGTGATGAGAATGCCGCGGGGCTTGGTGGCTGGGTCAAGAATTTAACGAGTAGAGAAATACAGGAGAGAAAGGGAGATGGTGGCAAAAGGTGGAGGAGCCCGCAGGAAAGGATTGTCGCCTATGGGTGTGTGCGTTTCTGTATGGGTTTACGCGTACATGTGTAGAGCCTGTAGTTGTAAAGTAAGAGTTGAGAAGGCTGGAGAGGTATAAAGCCGGTGAACCCGCATCAGTGTAGCAGCAGTCTCCCGTCTTCCTTTCCTCATTCTCTCCTCTATTCTCCTCGGATGAATCCGCCATCGAGGTTGAGACTTGGCAAAGTCTTTGCCAAGTTTCCCCACCTCTGTCTCTCTTTTGCTCTCTTGCGTAATCCGTTCTCCTCTCTCATTTATAAGATCGTTGATTCGTGCGAATCAGCGGATTCCAGTAAACTTCCTACTTTGTTTAGCGAGCTGCGCTTTGTATGTAAAGGAGGGCGGAAGCGAGAAGCTGCAAGGCAAGTGCGGTATTGGAAGAGAATGAGGAAGTATAAGGAGGGGCAGGTGTTAAGTGGAAGAATATTCCGATTATTGAACCAATCAACTCGGTGCACTTTGAACGTGTCAGCTCCAGTTATCCCTAAACAGTGACGGACAATGGAATAAAAGATTGATGCTTCTTTGACGAAATTAGAGCGGTGATGAGATGCAAACATTCGTTGTGAGACTAAGCAGCCTCAATTGAGGGAGGGAGACTAAGCAACCTCCCTTTAGACGAGGGAAAAATTTGCTGATTTCCATGATTTTTTTAAGAGGCTAGATTTCTTCACCATTTTTGAGACTTAGGGTATGTTCTACTACTACTTTTGGCTGTTACATGATATTTTTTTAAATTTTATTAATCTTCAAGAACGGCGGAGGTATGGCACGGTCTTCTATACTGCATTTTCAAAACTGGCGTCACGTATAGCGAAAAAACTAATCGATCGATTCTGATTAAATTTGGCTTTTTAACCTTGTTGTCTTAAATATGAATCTAAATGGTCTTGAAAATGAAAAAACGTATTATTTATTGCAAAGTGTAGCCGTTTTTTTCGAAAAATTCAACATTTTTTCTTCAAAGCGTACCTTCTCATCGATTTTTAACATTTCTCACTTTATCTTGTTTCATATTCTGCGTATGAGTGTTAATGGAAGAAAAATCTTCGTTGGTTTTTTTTCGGATAAATCCCACCGACGCTACGTGTCACGCCGCCTGACGACATCCTCTGCAACCCGTTGAGAAGACGGTGCCATAGTTCCGCCATTTTCAAAGAATGATAGAAAGTACCATGTAACAGCCAAAAGTTGACGTAGACGTATGATTCACGTCTGCTTTCGTTTGAGACGATTGATAGGTAGGTCAATGCGTTTCAGATATTGAAATAACTAAAGACAAATAATGAATGAATGCACATTGGAATGAGGGGGTAGAAAACATTAGCTGCTTTCTTGAATGAGTAAATGGAGTTCGGCATGTGGAAGTTTTCATCGCCGGGGGAAACCACATTGGCTGATGAATATGTCGGTCGACTGGAAATGCTCGGTACATCGAGTTCTCGTTAATGTAAAACTGGCAATTCACGATTGTATAAGAATCCGTGATGGTGATGTGAGCCCATAGTATCTCGCAAAAGCAGCGATTGTGCTCTCTCTCTCTCTCTCTCTCTCTCTCTCTCTCTCTCTTTCTCTCTCTCTCGCTCTCCCTTTCTTCCGCACTGGCTGGTTATTTTCTTGGATCGATGTATGGCTTTTCGGACGAGCGATGGCCTGGCTGATTCTCACGAACACAGAATCGGAAGAATCAAACAGAAAGAAAGTATCTGTGCCAGTTGCTCAATTATGCTCTGCTTTTTCAGTTAATATTTCACATTTCAACTACGTTCTTTTTTATTGCCGTTTTATCTCTTGCTTCGTCTGGAATAGGGCGAGGACACAATTTCAGCGGTGTGCGGTCAACCGGAAACATGAGTCGCTGCTGCCGGCTCTCATTCCTCCATCACCATAGCTATTCCCGAAAGGCAATGATAAATTTCAGGAAGCGGTGACGCCTGCCTACGGATCAAACTCGGAGCCTCGAGGCCTTAAATACGTGCATACGCTCAACTGATAGTTAATTGCTTAATGCTTGCTCATCTGGACATAACTGAAGTGCACATAACCTGCTTAGGTGCATATACTCGCTCATTAATTGCATAGGTTATTCCATACTGCGCGAACTAGGCAAAAGTCGAACTAACGTAATACAAACTTTTAGAAAGTTAAAAAAGTACGCTAAGTTATAAAAAAATCCGCTCTAAAATATTGTTGTTCGCTTTACCTTATGGCTGACCTTACAAGTCATGTTTATTTGTTTAAATTTAAACAGTAGTTGTATTGGGTTTTTTCCATTAATCAATCGTACAAAAAGATTAAAATATTTATATAACAGCCAAGTACAATGTACTTATTATGCAAGTGTACAAGAAATGTTGTACACAAAATTGCACTTGAGCACAGTGCAACGGAACTTTTCACCGGTCAACCAATTGAGGGTAACACAATGTTTAATGTAGTCATGTGGAGAGGTTGGAGAATAATTTGACTCCTCTAAAATACAATCGTGCACAATCAACTTTCCGGAATGAGCATTTTACCATGATCTAAAAAATACTATCTCCGACCGCTACCATCTGACTTAGGAGTTTCATTATTTTAAATCAGGGAGTTGAGTAGCTGGGAAGTCGAAATCTTTTGCCGAGCATTTTTTTCTTAACCATGCACGCCACGACCTTGCACGGCGTTTTCAGTGTACTTGTGTGGTTCATAAGTTGTATTTTTCTACAATGGTGATATGGTTTTTTAAATTATAATAATGTGGTTCTTTAACCCTTCGACTGTCAGTGACATATGGGCCAAAAAAGTCGTGTCATTGTTGTGTCATGACATACATGTGGGCATTTGAAAAAAAAAAATATTTCTACTACAGCGATTTTACTATTCCCATGCGGAAATTGAGTTGGGGCTGTGATCGGGTCCCAATAATATTCCCCCAACTTTATTCGGGCCTTAATCTGGAAGCCACATGAGGGCCGTTAGCGGCCGGTCACACTTTGTCAACAAGGGCCCTTAAAGGCGCAACGACCGGGGCCTCATAAGTTGCCTCAATGGCGCCTCATCAAAACCATTTTAGCGCCCTGAAAATGCCTCAACGGCGCCTCATCATAACCATTTCAGCGCCATAAAATATCCGTATCAGTGGATATACGTGTATGTTAAATGCGTCAGGGTATATCTGTATTTGTTTTTATGTAATTGTTCATGTGCATAGATGTGCGCGTGAGTACATGTGTGTGTATGTGTGCGCGCGTAGAAATAAAAAAATATGTGGGTCTACTGAATCACTAGAATCTATTTCCATTGAGGGAAAGATCTGGAAAACAAAGACCAATTTATTTACGAATCCAACACAGTCAGATAAAGTTTATGAATGAGAAATATCAGCGAAGTCTTCAGAAGAAATAATTTTCCCTATGATGAGTATTGAGCGGAAATTAGTTGCTATAAAAATGTCGAGAAAACCGATTGGGACTGTTCACACTTATGCGCTAGCATTAGTCCATGTATGAGTGAAACCATGAGTAATTGTTTGTATCTATGTAAAAGGTTTCTTTAATTTGATAAATAAATACTGTCTGATGTTTGTCTGCATATTTCTGTTCATCGTTGATTTTTTATTTGCTAATGCCCTTACGCTTTTTCCCAATTTGCATTCGATAATATTATTCGATCGATGTATACAATCGATTTGAATAATTGAAATACCATCAACCATGTAGCCTAAGCTATTTATACTGGTTTATCGCTGTAATAGTCAGATCTGGGTCTATTGTGGAGATCTCTACTTGTTTATCCCTATACTGGCCAAGTCTGGGCCTATTGTGGAAATCCCGACAGGTTTATCCCTATAATGGCCAAGTCGGGTCCTTTTGTGGAAATCCTTACAGGTTTATCCCCATAATGGCCAAGTCGGGACCTATTGTGGAAATACCTACAAGTTTATCCCGATAATGGCCAAGTCTGGGCCCATTGTGGAAAATCCTACTAGGGAAAGCACTAGGAAAGCCCTGAAAGGCCCTTATTTTTATTAGGGATGCCCTATCAGTTTTCCGCACGGGTTATTTGGTAATTCATAGGTTCTGAGGTCGCTGAATCGGAATTTGAAATCAGATTTCCAAAATTCAAAATGGCGGATGCAAAATAGCGGACGCAAATTCGAAAAATGGTTTGATTCCGACGAAAGTGAGTGTTGAAGGGTTTCTGAGGTCGCTGAAACCGAATTTGAAATCGTATTTCCAAAATTCAAAATGGCGGATGCAATATAGCGGACGCAATTCGAAAAATGGTTCGATTCCGACGAAAGTAGGTACCGTATGGTTTTTGAGGTTGCTGAAACCGAATTTAAAATCAGATTTCCAAAATTCAAAATAGCGGATCCAATATCGTAGATGCAAATTCGACAAGTAGTTTGATTTCGACAAAAATTTGTATCTTTAGGATGTTTATGGTCGGGAATTTCGAATTTGAGTCCTAACTTCAAGTATCTGACGCTCGGATACAATATGATAAATTAAAATTTAGCAAATCATGTATGACAATCTATCCATAGTAACAAATGTAAAAAAATACTTTTTTGGTTTTATATCCCGCTCTCTGCCAAACCCAGAGTCACGAATCGAGAACATGGCTGTCATCGACTCTGATTTTGTATTTTTTGGTACTTTTTGTGCTTTTTGTATTTTCAATTTTTTTGTGCTTTTTGTATTTTTTTCAAATTTCTTGTTACTATTGATATTTTCTTTTGTTCCGTATTTCTCGCATTCAATTTTTGTTGTATTTTTGTAACTTTAAAAATTTGTTTTTTTTTGTTTTCAATTTTTTTAGATTTTAATTTTATTCTTTTTTGTTGCCTGTATCTATTGTTTTTTTTTCATTCTTTGTGGATTTTTTTTTCATTAATTTATATATTATTTTATGTTTGGACAACAAATAAAAAAGAATTTCGGTATTTCACCTGATCATACCGTTATTCGTCCTACTGTTGGAAGCAAGGTACAGTGGAACGTTACCACAATCTTTGCACACAAAGAATGTTGCCTTCCCCATGTAGAGATTGACCGTTGGGCCTGGGACGGGCCTTCACAGTTAGCCTTTCTAGAATATTGGGCCGTGAGTATTTAAAAATGAGGTGCCTTTGTAGAAATGATAAGAACGGCCCGATATCAGCCAACAGAGCCAACAATTATTGGGCCAATGATTTAATTCATTGTAGCGGCAATGTTGGTGATTGCACTTGGCCCTATGTGGGCCCTCTTAAAGGGCTTATGTAGAAATTGACCACTGGCTCTATGATGGGCTTTCACAGTTGGTCTATCTAGAAGATAGTCTATCTAGAATATTGGGCCGTGAGTTTGTTTGGGTTTGTTTGAGTACGTGATAAATATTCAACCTATATCGGGCCAAGATTGGCCCGAGATTGGTCCTTATGGATACATATTTCATGGAATAATCTTGAAATAAATTGTGATTTGCGTATATGACAGGTTTCAAAATTGGCATATTTTACTTACTTATGTTGGTTATTTACAAATGCCAATAATACGCCAAGACTTGATTACAAAAACTGAACTACAAAATATAGACGATTAATATATGACGTGCCAGTTATTTGCCTATTTTGGCATAATATACAGAAAATGAATAACCCAAGGCTTAAATAAAATAAAAGCAGGTATGGTCTGACCCACTTAGCCAATAAAGGGCTTAGATTAATTAAATGTAATTTCCAGTATTGTAGCATTGCCAGTTTTAAAATTGGCAAATTTCGATGAACTATCACGGCTGTTTATGGGTTTTAACAGATGGGCCCGGATAGGTTTTAGTATCTGTAGTATATTTTAGCGCTGATATTGTGCCAGTTCTCAATTTATAACGGAACAATAATGGGCCAATGTAATTGACAGTACTTCAGCATCACCGATTTAAAAATTGCAAAATATTGGTTATCTATCATGACTGTTTAATGAATTTAAAAGATGGGCCATGATAGGTTTTAACTATGGGCCGAAATTGTGCCGGCTTTCAATTTAGAACGAGACAATAATGAGCCAATGTAATAGCCAGTATTTTAGGATTGCCAGCTTTAGGATTGGCAAATTTAGTTTAAGTATCACTGCGGTTTATTGGTTTTGAAAGATAGGCCAGAATAATCTTTAGTAATGGGCCGATATTGTGCCGGTTCTCAATTTATAACGGGACAATAATAAGCCAATGTAATTGCTTGTATTTTAGCATTACCAGTTTTTAAATTGGCAAATATAGTTCAACCATCACGGCTATTTATTGGTTTTAAACGATGGGCCAATATTGTGCCGGTTTTCAATTTATAACGGAACAATATTGGGCCAATGGAATTGTCACTATTTTAGTATCCCCAGTTTTAAAATTGGCAAATTTAGTTTAACTATCACGGCTGTTTATTAGTTTTAAAAGATGGGCCACGACAGGCTTTAGGGATGGGCCGATATTGCGTCAGTTTTCAGTTTAGAGCAGAACAGTCATGGGCCAATATTATTTCTCTTTTGTTGGCTTACACGATGGTCCCAATATTGGCCTCATCGTAACATTGGGCACCTCATGGCAACCTCTACATGGGTCCTTTTTTGTGGAATAACACTCAGTGCAACGCTTCCTTATCTACTTATCGTCTGAAATATAGAGTGGATCGTGACTTCGTGACGAGCGCAGAGGATTTTCGGGTTTACAATGATACTCTTTAAATGATGTGTGTTGATCACAATGATCTTCTAACAGATCTGTTGCCAGTGCACAACGAAACTGTATAGAAGTCATTTTTTTCGAGTCAGTTTAGAGATGATTGGAGACGACGGAAGCATTATAAATTGCAGTACCGAATAAATGAAAGTATAATTTGTGATGCCACTTAACGGTCGTGTGAATTGTTTCGTAAGAAGAAATAGACTGATCTGTTTTGTCTACACCTCCCATATTGTTATTATAAGAAATAACAACATTTGGCTTCATGATCTGTTTCTTGGTGAGTTTAGTCTTTAGTCCATGTCAGAATTCTCGCTAGACATTCACATTGTTTATATTATTATTAATATTATGTTAAACGATTTCTCGCATTTGGTCGCTTGAAGTCAAATCAACTCAATCATACTAAAACTGAAAACCTTTCCTGTCATATTGGAGCCACCATTTTGAATTTTGGAAATTCGATTTCAGATTCGGATTCAGCGACCTTGAAACCCCTTCGGTACTCATTTTCGTCGGAATCAAACCACTTTTCAAAATTGCGTCCGCCATATTGGATCCGCCATTTTTTATTTTGGAAATCCGATTTTAGATTCAGATTCAGCGACCCTAAAAACCTTTACATTGAAATTTCAGGGTAAATCTGTGAAGATTTTTTTCCAACCCAAAAGTGGCACGAAAATCTATTTTTCGCCTGACTGCGAAGGGGTTAAATAAAAGCACAATTTTTTTAATTAGACTATTTTTAAGGTTTTACAATTTTGGGTACAACATTTATCCTCCCTTAAGCGAACAACAATGTTTCCGACGGGATTTTTTAATTATATGGCGTACTTTTTTCACTTTTTTTAAAGTTTCTAAAAGCGATTTTATTTATTTTACGAAAGAGAGGAATCCTTTTATTTAGCTTCCAGCCAAAAGGTAGTGAGTTTCAAATATGTTTGAAGAAACTATATGGGTATAGTTTTTAATTCATATTTAGCAGAGAAAAGTGTTTGAAGATATTTAAACTTGTAGAAACCTAGGAAATGGCATTCACAACATGCGTGAGATGGGGGACCATAGATAGTTTTTCAAATTTCTGTTATTTTTATAATAATTCAATTTCGATTATTTTTATAACCATGAACTTCAGTCAGTGAAGTGTATATTTGTTAGATACTCATACATTGGATTCACATCGACGGTGCGCTTTGTTTATTTTACTTGAGTCCGATACAGAAAGTATCAATTTTCCATTGTCTTCAGATGTTTACCGTTTCGATACCTCAGGATCTGAGAATCTTTTATTGCCCAAATTCGATGCAAGAAAAATTCATACTGGTGGACTCACGGTTTTTGCGATTGCGCTAATAAATCCATAGATTTAGCTCCGCGACGGCTAAATATATTTTTCACTAATTGCGCTTGATGCGAGACAAATCCATATTTTTATCTTCCCGATACCTACTGATATATATTTTTCGTTGTCTTCGAGCAATGAGAAGTACATATTTCTGACTTTTCAGTACCTAAAAATATATATTTCTCGTGACCTGTGTCCAATGCAAAGGAATTCCTCATTTAGGCTTTTCGCTCTGTGTTGGAAGATATTCAATTGATTATCTTCAAATTAATTGCAGTAATCGAATCTTTTATATCTGGTTAATTTACGAGACATACATATTTTTGGCCCGTCAATGGCCAAAGCCCTCAGAGTCTTTAATTGCCAAGTTTCGATGCAAGACAAATGCATATTTGTAGCCTCTTGATACCTAGAATTATGAATTTTTCTCGTTGTCTGCGATACATGTCCTCAGCGATGCTTAAGGACATGTATCTATCAATGTCTGCGATCGAACAGACTAATCCATACATTCAGCTCCTCCATATACGTACAGATATACTATTTTCATTTTCTTTGAGCAATGAAAATTTGGCTTCGTAATAGGCAACGACGTATATTTTTTATCATATTTTATCTAATTCAAAAAACATTCATATTTCTGGCCTTTCGTTAAACTGAATCTCTAATAAGGAAAGCTTGCGAAAGGTCGATCTCTTCGATTTCGATGATATTCGGCCTGCTCGTAGAATGGGTAAAAATAGGCCATACGTATTTTTTTTATATCTGCCATAGAATTTCATATTTTTGACATTTTATTCTATCCAATGCAAAGTATTATATATTTCAGTGCCTGAAAATATGCATCTTTTAACCTGTATTGGTTGTAAAAGAATTCCATGTTTTTGGTAATTTATTTTCTCTAGTGCAAAGTATTACGTAGACAAGCTCAATGTACTACTTGCTGCCCTATTCAAAATTGTGAAGAATTTTTCGAGGTTTGAATTTGCGACACATAGAAACTTCGTCAAATGGATTTTTGGCCCTAAAATGGGCCGTATGTTCTATTTTTTCACTTATAAACGCTCTAACCATGCTTAGTGGTTAGGCTGTCAAAATCACTCTATCACATTATGCAGGGTGTCCTTCTTTTCTCTGCCACCCGAAATAACTCGGTAATTATCGACGTCACAAAAAAATGTTCCAGACAAAAGTTGTACGGTGTGAAGGGGGCCGCCAAATGCGACCATTTTTTTATTTCGGTGGAGGCGCTGACAAGCAGTGAAGGTCACCTCCAGTCTTTTAAATGGAATGGTACATTTTTTATTCGGTTATTTCGGGTGGCACAGATAAGCGGGACACCCTGTATATGTTATTATGCATATCGGACTTTAGACCTTTAAGACTGTTTACATCGCGTTTACCTGGGGGCACTGTTATCTAGAGCATAGAATATCGCTATGCTTAACTGACACGTGTACGACCGGCCGAGGTGTGAGAAGCAGGACTCGCGATTGTTTCAACAAACGCAAATGTTCCAATAAGCGAACGAAACCAGTTAGTTCTTTCCAGGACAGAATAGAGTAAGGTTGACTGCACAAATAGTATAAGTCAATGAAGCATTATTAATAATACATCATAAGTTAATGAAGCATTATTAATAACCCCTGTTAGTTATCGTTAAATTATAGGATTACTCAAATAATGAGGGGAGCTAAACATTTATTTAAACATGGATTTTTCTATGAATAGTGCTTTCATTTGAAATTTTCGCAGCTTGCACTAAAAATAGTTTTAACGAATGATTATTATACCTTATTGATCGATAAAAAAATATATATACTCAACTCAAAATCATCGCATTCCACTTACAAATTTTTCGTGCACAATGCCATATCACTGTGCAAAAGATAGAACAAGAGTATGCTCTATTTTCATTATTTATTATATATTAATAAAATGAAACGATAATTTCGAAAGTCTATCTGTAATTCAGACTTAGAAATTTTGCAATAAAACAAGTATCAATGACAACTTCGATATTTATACACATTTTTCAGATCACCTGATAATTTTATTACTTCTAAAATATAACAATAATTAACAGAAATTGTTCATAATGCTGTAATATATGTCGTAAAATGCATGGTATGGTAATTATCGCTCAAGAAAAATATAAAAATAAATAAAAACCTAATCTTTTTTTACAAATATCTCGTCAAACTTCCGCATTGTAATTATCGGTAAATGCAAATTCAATGTGGGGGGGGGGGGGAACCTCCTCCCGATAGGGGGGAACCACCTCCAGATATCATTTTTTTTAATTGCTTTAAAAATTCATTTAGTATCTGAAGAATATATTCCCAAAGTTTGAAGCCCAACAGAAACTCCTAAAGGTCCATAGGATGTCACCGAAGTAATGTCCTCCAAAAGTACCGAGAGTAGGTAAACGAGCGCGCGCCCTTTGCGGCCTCTACTTTTTAATTTCTTAGCCAAACAAGTTTTCTAGTTTATTTTTTGAATAATAGAGGGCATTTCCGACGATTGTAAAGAAAAATTCGGCCTGTGTAACCGTCGTTTTTCGTTTTCACACAAACAGTTCACACAAAATGAGAAAAATGCAGTCCAGTTTAGTGATTTCCTAGAAGAAAGCTTATTTGATGGCCCTGGCATCGCAGATTAAGCTTGGGTAATTACAAATCACTCTAAACTCTACTTTTTAAGAACGCAAACTTCCATCGAGTTTTTATCGAAACACGTTTTTTTCCGTGCCGTGGAAAGTAACTCAAAAAGTAATGAACCAATCAACTTGAAATTTTGTACAGATATTCTTTAACTTATCGGCCTTTGCACGAACCTAAAATTTCGCATAAATTGTTTTAATAAATATTGTTATAACGGGTTGTTTATTTGAAAAAAAAAAAATTTTTTCTTTTTGTCCTCAAATTTTTTATTCCGAATTGTTTTGCTAAATTTAGGTTCATGCAAAGCGGAACGATTTATTTTAATGAAAAAAATGTTACGTTGATTTTCGTTAACTACAAGGACCTGGGCGTTCTACGGCGCAAACTCTAGGAGGCAAGTTCGAGAACGTTTAGCGCCGCCATTTTGTTTTTTTTTCACTCATGAAGTTTTTTTTTGTATTCATTTGAACGTCAATATTATTATATAATTTGATTCATTGCAATAAAAGCTCTCATTTTTTTGTAAACAATTATTGAAAAACCAGTTGTCTGGAGGAGGTTCCCCCCTTAATGGAGATAATTTCAATTCCGATAGATCGACATTTTTATTTACTTGCCATGCGGCCGATATCATGAGGACTATTGATATCGATCTATTGTACCGATCTGAATTTATATGCATTTCAATGAGACAATATATGTATGTTGCGTTGTGCATTAAAAAAATTAACTAGAATGAAAAACTTTGTCGATTTTTATTTCATTTTTATAAACTTGAACAATGATGAAATGTGAATAATTGAATTCATGTTCCATAGAAACGTTAAATACATTAAGGCGTCCGGCCACCTTTGCCGATCGAAAAATGGGTATATTTAAAAAAAACAATTAACTCGAAAGTATGGGCTGGAATATTTTTATTTTTTCACACAACGTCAGAAAGGGCTTTAAGAATAACGTTAATAAATTTCCGTTCAAAATATTTAAAAATAGCGCTGTTATGCAAATTGCCGCGGAGGCCCTCCCCACGATACGCGCGGTCGTTGTCCCAGCTGTTACCCGGTCATGTCACATCTGAAAAAAAAAGAAAAATAATCAGCTCATTCGTGAGTAGCGGTTTTTTGCGACCATTAAAAAAATTATGGTGTGCCATAATTTCGGTGAAAAATATAAATTTTTTCTTCGCCTCACCATAATTTTTTTAATGGTCGAAAAAACCGCTACGCTACATTGTAGCGACACTACTCACGAATGAGCTGATTTTTTTTTTCAGATGTGGTATGACCGGGTAACAGCTGGGACAACGACCGCGCGTGTCGTGCGGAGGGCCTCCACGGCAATGTGCACAACGGCGTCATTTTTTAAATATTTTAAACAGAAATTTATTAACGTTATTCTTAAAGCCCTTTCTGACGTTGTGTAAAAAAATAAAAATATTCCGACCTATACTTTCGAGTTTATTATTTTTAAAAAAATATACCCATTTTTCGATCGGCCAAGGTGGCCAGACGCCTTAATTTTAACCCGGTGCGTTGGTTTAGGGGTTAGCGTGTTCGCCAGCGGATCGGGAGTAGTCCAGTCGGAATAGCCGAAATTTGGACCGACTTCTATTTAAAGACACAAGAGCAGCGGCAATTTTTTTAAAGGTTATTTGGACATATAGGAATATGCCCTCAAGTTTTCCTAAAAATCTTCGTTCTTTTTTAGCAATTCAAAATTATTAAAAATAAAAGAGTGGATTTTTTTTAGTTATTTTTTTTGGAATGCGTTTTATCGAAAACTGCTTCCTACAAAAGTTGTGCGTCATAATGTCTTCTGTAAAATAGGTCTTATGCGCAAATGACCTAACATTGTAAGTTAAGCAGTTAATTGAAATTGACCAAAAAATCTCATTTTGCTTTTTGCATCCGTTATCGCTCATTTATCGACATATCATTTCAAAACTCATGCATCATCTACGGAAAAGCTTCTCCAAAAGATGCGTGCAAGATTTATTGATCTACAATAGTTAAGCAACAATCTCCGATCTACGTAAATCCGGAGCTTTCAAATTCCCATCTCCGCGGCAGGCTCACAGAGTAGAAAACATATTCAGAAGCTTCGTTTCATCACATTCTCAATAAAAAAAATAACATTTTCGTTAAAAAACACAGTTTTTCGACGATTTTAAATATTTGCTTATAAACAAATAGAAATAACTCCTTAGATTATGTAAATATTAAAAATATTCTTCAAGATTCTAATGTGTTTTTGTAACGCGAGCAATTAAAAAAAGTCGCTATATCTTAATTACAAACTGTGATATCGATGTTTATACGTTTTTGCAATTTACCATTCCCCATATAGGGTCGCCTGTCGTAACAAAAATGCCAGCATTCAGCTATTAAACGGTTTGCTGATAATCGGCCAATAATTCGTCGACCAGCATTGGGGTACTGTAGGCGGATGAACGGCTTGCCAGATCTATGCCAGCCATTCGTGGGCCAATACTATCGCACCGATAATATGGCGATCAGCATTGGGGTATCGTCGGCAGATGAACGGCTTGCCAGATCTATGCCAGCCATTGGTGGGCCAATACCATCGCACCGATAATATGGCGATCAGCATTGTGGTATCGTAGGCGGATAAACGGCTTGCCAGATCTATTCCAGCCATTGATGGTTTGTTTTTGGGCGTTTTGCAAATGCAGGTCGTTAAACTGTAACACGTAAAAACAAGGGATAAGGTTTCGAAAAGCATATCCTACTGATGAAGCTGAAATATTGCACCGACCTTCTTTTCAATATTTTAAGAGAACCTTTAAAAGGATATTGGCGACTAGCAATAGTTTTCGATATATCAGATATTGAAAGTTATTTATTGTACTGCGCTTCTACTATATTTAATAAATCCAAACAAAGCCATCCCACATGACAAGTGATATGCACATACGGGCGAGCACTGTTTGCCAGGAAGCAGCGCGGCCGGAGGAGTGGGGGGTATTCATGGGATATATAGTGAGACGAAACAATACTCTCGTTCACAAACCTCCTTGTTTTTTTCTCCAGCGATTTTTTTTTGTTCTTGTTTTTAACGATAACTGTTTTATGGGCGCCAGCCGCCGTAGCGGCTCGCTGGGAAAAAAAAGGAAGGAGGGAGTTCCCGCCGACTAGCCGCAGCCTCGGTGAAAGGTAGAGGGGCGGGGTTTCGATGTTTTGGATACGCGACACGGCAAAACACAAAGAAGACGCTGAACTACACTCCTTAACAATAAGTTGCAATTTATTCCCCTTGACTCCTTTCGGGCCCCGCGTGGGCGCGCACTCCGCCGTAACCCCGGTCCGCGCGACTCTAATTTAACCGAGAGAAAAAATTTAAAGAAATATGCGGGAAACCCCGGCTAAGGGAGAATGACTCGATGCAGCCCTCGTAAGGCGGGGGCTGCCGCCGCGCCGTCTCTGGGGCTTTCGTCAAAGGACGTTATTTAAGGACGAGCCCAGGACTCTATTTCGTGAAATTTCCGAGCTCACCGAGACTCACCGGCACCGTCACGTACGCGAAGAGGCCCTCTGTTCGCTGTCCGTCCCACTCGACACTCTACGGCGAAGTGCCTTCCTCCCTTTGCCGTACGCTTCCCTAAAATTTCTCTTTCGGGGGAGGGAAAACGTCCCCTCCCACCTCCGCAACGAGGACGCGTCAGTGTCCGGTGTCCGCAAGAATGTGTGTGTATTTTCGCAAGACTGTGTGGGTGTGTGTTCGCAAGAATGTGTGTGTATTTTCGCAAGAGTGTGCGTGTGTTTGCAAGAATGTGTGTGTGTTCGCAAGAATGTGTGTTCGCAAAAATATTTGTGTGTGTGTGTTCGCAAGAATGTGTGTGTGTTCGCAAGAATGTGCGCGTGTTCGCAAGAATGTGTGTGTGTTCGCAAAAATATTTGTGTGTGTGTGGGTGTGTGTTCGCAAGAATGTGTGTGTATTTTCGCAAGAGTGTGCGTGTGTTTGCAAGAATGTGTGTGTGTTCGCAAGAATGTGTGTGTGTTCGCAAAAATATTTGTGTGTGTGTGGGTGTGTGTGTGTGTGTGTGTGTGTGTGTTCGCAAGAATGTGTGTTCGCAAAAATATTTGTGTGTGTGTGTTCGCAAGAATGTGTGTGTGTTCGCAAGAATGTGCGTGTGTTCGCAAGAATGTGTGTGTGTTCGCAAAAATATTTGTGCGTGTGTGTGTGTGTGTGTGTGTGTGTGCGTGCGTGCGTGCGTGCGTGCGTGCGTGCGTGCGTGCGTGCGTGCGTGCGTGCGTGCGTGCGTGCGTGCGTGCGTGCGTGCGTGCGTGCGTGCGTGCGTGCGTGCGTGCGTGCGTGCGTGCGTGCGTGCGTGCGTGCGTGCGTGCGTGCGTGCGTGCGTGCGTGCGTGCGTGCGTGCGTGCGTGCGTGCGTGCGTGCGTGCGTGCGTGCGTGCGTGCGTGCGTGCGTGCGTGTGTGCGTGTGTGTGTGTGCGTGTGTGTGTGTGCGTGTGTGTGTGTGTGTGTGTGTGTGTGTGTGTGTGTGTGTGGGAAGAAGGGGTGGGGAAAGTGTGCGATGGTCGCCGGCTGGCCACGAACGATGGTTCCGTCGAGAAGGTTCCCACGGGGACGTGCCGATGATAATGCGGCACGTCCACTTTGTTGTTCCTCCCGAAGCGTTCCCTCCAAGACCGATCCTCGTGCCGACCCCGAATAGACAGGTTCTGTGGGACTCCCAAATCACCGCGTCCACTGTCCCGGAGGATCGACCGACGGGTCTCGCCAATCGTTCCATGCTCGAGCCTCGCAGCATGGGCGCCTGTTCCCTCTGTGTTCCGAAAATATGTTCGAGAGGTAGGTTCGAACGCACTACGACGTAACGGGCTTGGAGCCCCCGAGGAGTACCAACGGTACTACCCAACGCACGGGGCAGGAGCACGGGGCGAGCTTCCCTTCAGGTGCTCGGTAGATCGACCTGCTGGCGAGGTCCGAGGCCTTGGTGGGGAGGTGGTGGAGGACATCCGTCGCTACCGCCGTTGATGCGTCCTTGCCGTGGTCGCCGACCTTCTCCTCGCCAAACCCTTCCTCAAAATCCCCAGCGTGTGACTTTGTTCGACAGGGTTTGTGTGGGGGTGTAAATGTGTGTCTCGCAAGTATATAAAAAAGAATGGAAAAAAAAAATAAAAACAAATCAATAATCAAATTCGCCCTACTAATCCGGTGGGTCCGCTTAACGGGGCGAGTGTCGAGCGAGAGGGTTGCCCAGAATTCTACCACGTGACAATAGATATACTCGTACGGCGTGAAATAATAAACTTTACAATGCGATATATGGAAAACTATTGCTAGTCGCCAAAAATCCGTTAACGGTTTCTCTTAGGATAATGAGAGGAAGTTCGGTGCAAAATTTCAGCTCGATCAGAGGAGTATGCTTTTCGGAACTTCACCCAAAACAAGCGAGTTATTTTTACAGCCTAAATGGACCAAAAAAATTGTCGGTAAACTTTAATGTCACGAATAAAATTATCGGCATAAAAGTAAGGAACGAACAAACGATGGGTTCTGTAAGTGTTAAAGTGGCTAAGTGGGTAGGGCGCTCGACACTAGACCGAAAGGCGCAGGTTCGATCCCGATGAAAGGTAAAAATTTGAACAATGCCGAAACTGTTTTTAATGCAATTATTCTATGTACATGGACATAAGTAAAGCATAAGAAAACAAAAAAGATACTACTAGAATTTTTATATTCATAATTTGTCAATTTTTTGTTTTTCATTTCCGGCAGAAGATCCGGCAGCCGTTGCTGGGCCAATATGGGCGTATGATAGTTGGCCCAGTCTTAGCAGCCATTCATGGTTTACCATTACCAACCATGCATGGTGCGGATCTGGCCCGTTTATATAGCCATTACCGCGCCATCGTTTGTTCTCTGGCAACCAGTCGTGGGCCATTACTGTGCCGATTGTAAAACCCTATTTGGGTCGTGTAATCAAGATTTAGGCAAAATTCAAATTCGTGAGCCTTCTTTACACTTTTGGGCATGAGATTCAATACAATACCAGCCCTTCAGAGCGTTCGTCTCGCGGACAATAATTTATTCCGATTGCTCGCACGCGGATCAGCGAGCAGCGTCGGCCGCTCAGCCGGGCGGCGCGGTGGGGGTGCCGCGTCCTGCCCGCAACTCCCCTCGAGCGGCTTGGTTAACAAATTCAATAACTTTCTTTAAAATGGTCGTAAAGAGTTGTTGTTTTTTAATTCTGCGAATTTTTTCTCGCGAATACGCTAACGCCCTTGAAAACTATTTTTCTTCAATAGTTACCCTAATAATTATTGTGTGTCCGCAATTTAAATATGATCATGCCTATAATTAATTGTTCAATGAATGAGGAAGCGTATGATAATTAAATTGCATTTTGTACAGAGTTTTATTCATCACAATAAGTTTATTATGTTCTTGAAAAAAAAATCCGAGTAAAAGTTACTCTTTTTTAATTCTTAAATTTTTAGTTCTCTCTTGGAGATTGTTGCTTAACTATATAACGTAGATCAATAAATCTTGCACGTATCTCTTGGGAAAGATTTTTCCTAGATGATGGATGAGTTTTGAAATGATATGATAATAAATTACCGATAACGGATGCATAAAGCAAAATGAGATTTTTTTTTCAATTGCAATTAACTGCTTAACTAATAATGTTAAACCATTTATGCATAACACATATTTTATAGGGGACATTATGTAAAATATTATTAGGTAAAAAAAGACATTAGGTAAAATATCATTAGATTTTCGATTTGTCGGCGCGTTGTCGCGTGACGTCGATTCGAGGTTCAAAAGTGACCGATGGCAGCCCATCTTACTGTATAAACAGTCCGCGGTGTGTTCGTCAGCTCATCAATGGCGTCAAGTTAAAAAAAATGTATCACTTGGTGTTGAGACGCCAGAGGTAACTTTATTGTATATGAAGATACACATTGGAAGCATGTAAAAAAATAAATACATGCTAATGGATGAGAAAGTGTGAATGAAGATTGCAAGCAGAATTGCATGTTCCTATACTTGCGTGTGTGTATGCGCGTACTTGCGTGTCGGTGTACATGCGTATGTGTGGGTTTCCACTGTAGTTTTAATGTATTATAATGAAAACAAAAACAAAAGGAAGAACTCCAGTTTAATAAGGGAGAGAAATCAAAGACTTCAACCCAAATAAAACCAAACAAATTTGGGGCGGCTGCCTTTGATTTTATTGAAACTCGTGTATATAGTAGTGCATCAAAAACTAATAGAGACCTATATTTTTGGTCGGCGGAAAAATGGTTTCAACTGGCGAAAGCACCCCTTAGGGTGAAGCATGTCAAAGGCTGATTGTGCAGTTTCATCCGCAAGCAATCCACTGATTTCAGTGAAACGGAAACGAAAATTCTTTTCATGCAAAACAATCATAAATCCGCTATGGGTAAGTAAGAAAAATAAAAAGAAAGGGATGATACACCCCTTCATTTATCTCTCTCTCACTATACATTTGAAACAGATGCTTCGAATTGGACATAATAGGTAACGCTTTGAAAAGGGGACAAAATAAGTATTTTTGCACTTCTGCCGAATCGCCAGCTTATGGAAGTAAAGCACATTCCGTACATTTTCGACGACTTTTAATAAAAAGTGAGAGTTTTTATAAGAATTCATTCGTATTCAGGGGGTAAAAATATATTCATATGGACTTATAAACAAATATTTAAAACTCTAATGTTTGTCTCATTTCGGCGGAAAATGCGTGGCTTCACTGAATCGTCGATAATTCCTTGCCTGCTTCGATTTAGAACTCCATTCTGTACTTATTATTTTCGTTATGGTCTTCTCTTTAAAATGCCCTTTTGATTTATGAAGTTCCGATGAAATTTCGATTTTTTCCCGAATTTGAAAGACGAACCATCGATTTTTACCAATTGGTCCATACCCTTTTACCTCTTTTTCTGCTATTTTCCAAGTGTGTTTTCCGAAAAAGCTAATTGAGATATCGGGATGAATGCAACGATGTTCCATAAGTCGACCAAAATCTTCTTACTTTTATTACCTCTTATTTTTCGAAGTTTGCAGAATTCCTAATTGATACCACCGATTTTTCCATACTCTAAACATTATTTTGGAGTTCGTAGAGATATTTAAAATCAGCATACACATTTCAAATAACTTGGAAGTAAGGGGTGGTTTACCCCATTAAGCTTGCTATCTGGCAAAAATGCAAAAATACGTATACTTTCATTTTATCCCTCCTGCATCGTGTTTATCTCTTCATCCCTTTATTTTCTTTTTCAATATACTCATATTGGTTTTCGCTCGTTTTGCATGAAAAGAATTTTCGTTTTTGTTTCACTGAAATCAGCGGCTGCTGCTTTTAAACAGTTTTTCAGCCGAGAAAACAAATACGTATCTAATAGTTTTCAATGCTCTACCATAAATATGAGTTTTAACAAAATCGAAGGCGGATACCAAATTGATGTTCCTTGTGACTCACAAGAAACATCAATCTTCCGATCGATGATGACGAAAACTATTACGCAAGTATTTTTTTATCCGCGGAAAAACGGGTTCACCTGGGGAAACTACCCCTCCAAAAAAGGCGTGTCGAAGGGTGATTTTGCAGTTTCACCCACAAGTAATCCACTAATCTGAATGAAACAAAGACCAACCATCTTCTGATGTAAAGCGATGAAAAATCCATTGTAGAAATATAGAAAACAAAATTTAATTAAGGGGTGATACGCCTTTCTTTGAGAGGTGCCCCCCCCCCCCCCATGAAACGTTTGTCCACTGATACAAAAATACGTGTATAATACTTTTTAATGCTTTATCAAATATCTAAGTTTCAGCAAAATCGAAGGCGGACACTTCTCAAGTGACGTTCCATGTCAATTGCTAGCACTCAGTGATTGAAGAAAAACGGTATATACAATATTTTTAACCACTATTTTATCATTCTTTTGTACAATAAAACAGCAAATAAAATAGTATACTACATTTTGCGTACTCAAAGTAAAATAAATATGAGTTATCGCGAGTGGGACTGAAAGCTGGGGTGGGGATCGAAAATTCGGACGATCAACATTCAGAAGGACCGAAATTTCGAATTCAGTAATGAAGATCATTCTAATATAGATAGATCAATCTTATGATAGTCTGTAAAATAGTTAATCGAAATTGTGAATACAAAAATCTCGAAGTTCATTTACAGAGAAAACAAATATCAGATTTAACAAAATAATGAGAGATATAATATTGATTCGCCTGTATATATACACCAAATAATTCGAGACCTGAAATCGTCGAATTGTAAATATTACGACAGTTTACAATTTCGAATTCATTAAAGCGAAGAACCAAAAAGTCGATCACTTAAAATAGCGATGGGCCAAAACGGCGAACGGTTCGGATAGCGAAAACGTGGGATCGAGCAACACTACCCGTGCGGAAATTGAGTTGGGGCTGTGATCGGGCCCCAATAATATTCCCCTAACTTTATTCGGGCCCTAATCTGGAAGCCACATGAGGGGCGTTAGCGGCCGGTCACACTTTGTCAACAAGGGCCATTAAAGGCATAACAACCGGGGCCTTATAAGTTGCCTCAATGGCGCCTCATCAAAACCATTTTAGCGCCCTGAAAATGCCTCAACGGCGCCTCATCATAACCATGTTAGCGCCATAAAATATCCGTATCAGTGGATATACGTGTATGTTAAATGCGTCAGGGTATATCTGTATTTGTTTTTATGTAATTGTTCATGTGCATAGGTGTGGGCGTGAGTACATGTGCATGTATGTGTGCGGGCGTAGAAATGTGATTGCGTATTTGCATGTGAGCCTTTATGACAAACTGCCATGACAAAATTAATACAAAAAATAATGCATTCTAAGGAATGGATGTGTAGTAGAAAAAAAATATATGGGTCTACCGAATCACTAGAATCTATTTCCATTGAGGGAAAGATCTGGAAAACAAAGACCAATTTATTTACTTATCCTACACAGTCAGATAAAGTTTATGAATGGGAAATATCAGCGAAGTCTTCAGAAGAAATAATTTTCCCTATGATGAGTATTGAGCGGAAATTAGTTGCTATAAAAATGTCGAGAAAACCGGTTGGGACTGTTCACACTTATGCGCTAGCATTACTCCATGTATGAGTGAAACCATGAGTAATTGTATCTATGTAAAAGGTTTCTTTAATTTGATAAATAAATACTGTCTGATGTTTGTCTGCATATTTGTGTTCATCGTTGATTTTTTATTTGCTAATGCCCTTACGCTTTTTCCCAATTTGCGTTCGATAATATTATTCGATCGATGTATATAATCGATTTGAATAATTGAAATACCATCAACCATGTAGCCTAAGCTATTTATACTGGTTTCTCGCTATAATAGTCAGATCTGGGCCTATTGTGGAGATCCCTACTTGTTTATCCCTATACTGGCCAAGTCTGGGTCTATTGTGGAAATCCCTACAGGTTTATCCCTATAATGGCCAAGTCGGGTCCTTTTGTGGAAATCCCTACAAGTTTATCCCGATAATGGCCAAGTCTGGGCCCATTGTGGAAATCCCTACTAGGGAAAGCACTAGGAAAGCCCTGAAAGGCCCTTATTTTTATTAGGGATACCCTATCAGTTTTCCGCACGGATACTTGCGCTTTAGAATGAAGTGGCAGATGGCGTTAGTGGTCAGTCGGGTCAGGCAGCCATGCCAAGTCCGCCATTTAGGTATTCGCTATTTCGGACTATTGATCATTTGCGTTTCTAAGATCTACACATTCGACGTTTGTAGTCTCGATATATGGCTTTTTGCTATAGGCGGTATTACGAATATTAGATACTCACTTTTTCTTATTTCGAAGATATGAATGTATTAGATTATTCGAATCTGTATTTGTATGACTCAAACTGCAGACTATCTGAATATATGTTCTCGAATAAATGAGCTCTCGAATAAATAATCCTTTGGTGTAATAGTTATTCGATTTCGTCATCGGTCAAAGGATAAAATTTCGAATAATTTAACCTTCGTTATTTTGAGAGTTCCTAATTCTGTCGTTTCAAAATCTTTGTCGTTCTATATTTGGTCATTCGACTCTTTGACCCCCACCCGAAAGGTGGACTAAATTGAATATTGGCCGATGTAGGTTTCGCCAATCGAACCGTAACGGCCAATGCTTGGACCAATGTTGGCGGGGCGATGATCGATTACCCAATTGTACGCCAATGATCGGCTGAGTATTTACTATCTAACATTGGTTTGCCGATACGAAGCCAATGTTCGGCCAAATATAGACTTGTCGATACGAGGCCGATGTTTGGCGAAGTATAGACTGGCCAATCATTGGTTTGCCAATACGAGGCCAATGTTCGGCCAAGTATAGACTCGTTCATTATTGGTTTATCGATATGAGGCCGATGTTTGACGAAGTTTAGACTCGCCAATCATTGGTTTGCCGATACGAGGCCAATGTTCCGCCACATATAGGCTCTATAATCATTGGCTTATCGATACGAGGTCGATGTTTGGCGAAGTATAGCCTCGCCAATCATGTTTTTGCCGATACGAGGCCAATGTTCGGCCGAGCAACGCATGATCGAATCGCAATTCGTATATTGACGATTCATTGTTTCGCGTCGAAGTCATTGAGAGACGAGATACATACTTTTTACGAGTCCATTAGACATTATTCTTAACAAATATACTACCAAATCAATGCACTCATTGTTGGCCGATTCTCGGACGAGCTCATACGCGATACTCTGCCGATTTTTATGAACCATCCTACACTGACAGAAAAATTCTATTAATATTAACTAACCGCGTCTATTTATTTATTTTTTATTTGAATTAACTAGATTTTTCGTGAAATCAAATTTTTCCTATTGCATTCCATTATTAGAATTATTCATTTTAAATATATTTATTTATTCAAATTAAAGTTGAACTAATGAACTAATGGTCTGTCTTTATTGCAACACACATATTAAAGGGTTGTGGGGGTAGATAGGGTGGAGAGGGAGGAATTATATATATATATATATATAGGTTAGGTTTGGAAATTCTATAACATGTCAGTCGATAACATTCTCTAATTATCACAATGATTTTAACTAATTGATATAGTTTATGTGATACAAATAATGATGAGAATCCATTTGGTCTCTTATGACATATCTGCGATTCAAATGTTACGAGCACTCCGAAGCATAAGGGCAGCGTGCTTGGCTATGAGTAGGTAGGTTCAAGGTTCGAGTCCCATATAGGTGAAATATTTTCTTCGAACTAATCGTTTCGAAAGACCAGGTAATGACGAATTACAATACAAAAATAATCAATTTTTTTTGGCAGTGCAGCACCAATTTTGGTGATCTATATCGGGTCACAATTATCCGCCAAGACTCGGTCGATAATCGGGCCAAGCTCGAGTGCCAATGTTGGCAAGCTTGACGGGGACTTATTGTTGGCCGATTCTCTAATGAACTCCTACGCGATGCCCGGCCGATTCTCATAAGCCATTCTAGGGCCAATATTGATTGCGAATATCGGGCCGCTCTTATCATCCGAGGCTCGGTCGATGATTGGGCCAAGCTCGAGTGCCAATGTTGGCAAGCTTGGCGTCGAGCATCGACCAATCGTTGGCCACTACCGATCACCCTACATGGGGGTCGAGATATCAGCTTGACGTCGAAAGATTTACAAGCGATTTACAAGTAAAACGAAATGCAAACGCGATTAGAAGCATCTGTCCGCTCCATATTTGAATCCAAACCCGTGTTGCGACTAAATCCATCCAAAGTAGCGAAAGCCGCTGATTTTTCAAAGGGCAGCTGACAGGACGACGACTGTAGCCGAGATAGGTCGAAAAAAATAATTCACAAAGACGCTGATGCTGAAAATAACGAAGCAACGATGTAGACGGAACCGAAATAAACGAGCTGACGACTAACGAACTACAATTCAAACTACGATGTTCCAGTTTCCCATGAAATGGAAGGAAACTCACACTTAAGGGGTGAGATGCAGAAAACGAGCATTTTCAATAATTTTTTTTGTAGTAATTAAGTTTGTTTTACAAAAGTGGTTACACAGACTTTTTATGTTATATTTCCACTTGACTTGTACAAATTTTCAAAGAATAATATTGATTATTTATAAAAATATCGCCATCTTTGTCGGACCCCCTTCGGCATGTATTGCTTTGCGATGACCATCATACAATTTTACTGGATCATTTGAAATGAAAAAATCAAAGAAAATCATTAGTTTAATAATAAATCTAGTCCTTAATCGAAGCTTTTTTTTTTCAAAAATTAACAAAATGCGGCTTCCGACAGATAACTTGGGGTTGTGACCAAAAAATCGCTCGCTAGGCAACATAGACCAAGTGGACGTAAAGATTGCAAAGCGTGTTGATGAGTCAACCTCGTTGACCGGCCAGCGTCTTTGTTTACTGCGTATCAATAAAATATATTACGATATATTAAAACGGAGGAAAGTTCGTATAAAAAAGATCGTGAAGTAAACTAAAATTAATAAAATGAAAAGAACAGAAGACAGAAACCTCGTGGAAATGATGAGTATATTAAAAGATGCTTGCCGTAATAAAAGTAGCTTCCTGGAAGGGTGGAAATGCAGAAGATAAAAAAAAGTACATCCTCTTCGGGCGTGACTGTCTATTCTTGTAGTAGGAGCGTAGAGAAGATTATCCCTTCGGTAGCATCCATTTTTTCAGTACGTGGGATTGTGGCACCTGTAAGGTAATGGAGTAAGAGCACTATCTGTTCGATAGCATTGGGTATTTGCCACCTTTTTCTGAACCGAGACCGTGCCACTAGTTTAGTGGCCGAAGATCCAAAGAGTTTGGACTTCGCGTCCCTTATACCCGAACTGGGGGTCCACTACCAGCGCGGCACTCGGTCGTTGTCCAAAATTTGGCCGCGCAGTCTGGGCCTGCGGCTCCCCCTATACTCCCTACACTCAATACAAATATACAAAAGCTGCAATATTCATGAGAGCAAATTATACATTAATTTCACTTTACGGGTATTGGATAACTCTCAAGCTACGCGTACAGAGGGTTACATGTATACATGGATAAAAAACTTAAACACATAGTTCGGGTTCCGAATTAAGGGGCTACATCCACCTAGAGGCTTGAAAAAATGGCCAAATTCCGATTTCGTTTTCTGGGAAACGGTTAGTGAAAAAAAAATCGCATTTTTTAACACAAAGGTACATATATTCAGAGCCTTGAAAAAATCACCAAAAAATACAGAAAAACAATGACAATATGTTTTGGCGACGTTTGGCGGTGCAAACTTTCCACCTTAAACGGTTTATCTAAAATCTAAAACCCAACCGGGTTGTTCAAGTTAACAATAAATACGAGTAGTTGACGATCGTGGATTTTTTAAATAATTTTTTTAATAACGTGGCGATGAATTGAAACTCGGGCATACAAAATCTTTGAAAAAAGTCATCATTTTTACGTAACTATTAAAAAATGAAGATCGATTTAAAAAAAGGGAAGGGGGATCATCAACGACCTTTAAATGTTTCTCATCGTATCTCATGTAAATTTAGAAACAATCCATCAAGTGGTTCTCGAGATATCATGTCCACCGACTTGGAAAGCAGTGTTTCGAAAAAAACGCGTCTAAAGTTGGAAGTATGGTGCTTCTACCGTTTGCCTGGCCTACTATTAGAAGCTGTAGCTCATTCAATTTTAGAAATATTTTGAAGACATTTTCAGGGATTATAGCTAAAAGGTGATACTATCGAATACAAATATTTTTGGAAAATGCAATTTTTTGACTCACCTAGGTAGGTGTAGCCCGCTAAAGTCACTTTTACTGTGGACACGAATGCCCCGGCTTTCCCTAACAAGTTCTATCATTACTATCAATCTTCTTCGATCGAACAACTGGTGCGAGTACCGAAGAGGCAGAGAGAGAAGACCGGATTCACGTACTGTGCGTGTGAATCACCAGTGGCAGCCACTACAGCAAAGCTATTATATAATTCCGGCCGGTGGGGTTCAGGATTAACGTTTTGCCAGCTTCATACCACGACTGGAAGGTCGAATTGGAAATGCTAATCCAAGCTAGCCTCCTCTTGGTACGATAATCACGAATTTACACGATGTAAATTGCAGGGTGATGTGTTACCTTGTAATGTAATAGCTGGAACATGATGTAGTCAAATATGGCGGTGGACACTGTGTACTATGTGTTCATACGGTGGTACGCTGATCAATTTGTATTGATGTCGAATGAGGGAAAATTTCAACATTGTTCTAGTATACTAGTTCGAACATGACAAACCATGATTTTCAAATAGTGCGAATGCAGTTTTCCTTTCGTTTGTCTTTTTAACTCAAGTTCTGCGCAGGCAACACGGAAATGGAACGGTTACATCGATAAAAATCGTGAAATTTATGTCGAAATAAAAAAACTGATTTTAAACGTCTGGGCCATTCGAATAAAGTAATTTCTCCACCGCACGAAATTAATAATTTATAGTGTTTTGTTATTCCTTAATGTGGGAAATTGCACAATTTGCGCCCTTGCCTTCTGGGTAACTTTACCGAAGGAGCGGTGGCGCATCGCCGTTGCTTATGTTACCTGAGCAACGCTCACATACAAACTTCTGTTGTCAAGGCCATGTTTTTATCTATCTAGTCCTGACTCTCTTAGCGCACACATTGTTGTTAGCCCGTCGCATTTAAACGCTGATTTATAAAGTCATTGGTTCAATTCAATATTTCCTTGTTTTATTCGCCGCTCTTACCTGCCCACTCTAACAGGATATGGGCCCAGGTCACTCGCGATCGGTGATAAAATAAATAAAAATAAAAGGGAATAAAGAAATGATCAAATTGAACTTACTCGCGAGGGTATGAAGTGTGGAAAGGAACGTGTTGAAATTCGTCAAAAAGGTGAACGTGATCAACCATGGCCAACACGAATATAACAAATTCGACTCGTATTAAGCTTTTGGCGAAGCACAACTACGATACGTGGCAAATTCAGGTGGAAGCCCTCTTAATAAAGAACGACGCGTGGCCTTACGTTAGTGGTGCCATCCCGAAGCCCGCCGTTGTCAGCGAGGGCGAAGTGCTCAGGGCAGCGCGAGCCGTACAAAAGAAGTGGATTATCCAGGACCAGAAGGCAAAATGTGACCTGATCTTGTCTATCAGCCTGACGGAACTCAAGCACATTCGAAACTGCAACACATAAAAAGAAGTGTGGGACCGATTGAAGGGTGCATACGCGTCACAGAACCCGATGAGGACGGCCACCCTCCTGGAGCGGCAGCTGATGAGAAAAATTGGTGAAAACGAAGACGTGAAAGATTACCTGTCGCAATTCATGGACACGGTGGATAAGTTACACAATATAGATGTCGAAATCAACGGCGATCTCCTGTCCATTATGCTGTTGCACAGTCTACCAGGTACGTTCGCCAATTTTGTTGTGCTATCAAGTCACGCGACAATCTATCGGACATCGACACTCTTATGATCAAAATCACAGAGAAATGTGATAGCAAAATTCACAAGAAAGTCGAATCCGGAACGAATGTCCGGTTCTCCAAGCACAAATCGCCAAAACCAAATGACACTGTCACTGGCAACAACAAGTAGAGTAACGTTCAAGACGGTCAGAAACTAAAATAATTCTATTGTACAAAAAAGGCCACAAGGCGACTGACTACTTCAAGAAGAAAATAGATACTCGGAATGCAAATGCAGGCAGCGATACCTTCTACGCAAATAAGGCATACGATGCATGTGATCGGTCGTCGAATCAAAAATGGTGTCTCGACAGCGGATGTACGATGTACCTTTGCAAGGATCGCCAACGGTTCACAAAAACTTGAAAAGTTGAGAGCGGCATAAGGTTGGCAAACGAATCGACCACGGGAGCTACTGCCAAAGGTGTGGTGAAACTAACTACATCAGGTGGTAGGCAGAGTAAAGAGATTACGCTGTCAATCGCGCTTTACGGACCTGATCTTCGAACAAACCTATTGTCCATCGCGAAGGTAGTTGACAAGAGTCACGAGGTTTTGTTCTGTCGCAAACACGCGTCCGTCAAGGACGTTAAAGGAACGATAAAAATGGTAGCCGATCGTGAGGGCGATTTGTTCTAATTGCGAGAGGAACGCGATGCGACGTGCAATGCCACCGGTGACGCAAAAGACGATCGGAGAGAATGGCATCGTCGACTCAGTTATTTGTACTTGAAAGATATGATGTCAATGTTGCGAAATGAAATGGTGTTGGGATTAACCTTCAAGAAAAACAATGATCCCCTGCAGTGCGAAGTATGTGCTGTCGGAAAACTCTCGAGACCTGCATTTCCGAAAGGTGGCAAGAGATCGTCAAGTTTGCTAGAAATTGTACACACGGACGTCTGCGGTCCGATGCGGATCGAATCGCAGGGCGGCGTTGGATATTATCTCACATTCACTGACGATTATAGCCGCTGGACCGCGATGTACCTACTGAAACGCAAGTCCGAAGTAGTCTCGAAGTTTCTCGAGTTCAAGAACGACGCAGAAACAGAGACGGCCAAGAAAATCAAGGCACTTCAATCGGATAACGGAAAAGAATTCGTGAATTCGACGATGGATGAAGTATTGAATAAAGCAGGGATTCAGCGTCGATTAACGACCACTTACACCCCCGCGCAGAACGGACTTGAGGCGAGGAAGAACAGGACGCTCGTCGAATCCGCTCGTTGTCTGCCAGCAGACTCCGAGCTACCGAAGTCATTTTGGGGCGAAGCCGTTGTGACAGAAAACCACGTGAGAAATCGGTGCGTCACCAAGGTTTTGGGCACGAAAACTCCTTTCAAGATGTGGACCGGAAAACTTCCCGATGTCACACATTTACGAAAGTTTGGAATTAAAGCATTCATTCTAAACAAGTCCCCCAACAGAGACAAATTCTCGCCAAGAGGGATCGAGAGAATTCTAGTCGGATACTCGCAATGGTCGAACGGCTATCGAATATGGGTACCGCCCGAGAGACAAATTCACGTGACTCGCGACGTCAAATTCTTTGACGAAGTTCAAACCGACGGCGATCTACGAAATCGAAAGGAAATCATTTCAGTTGACCCGCTGTCTAGTTCGGACGATTTGCCAAATAGAGCGATGACTCGGGAGTTCGAAATTGACAATAATGAACGATCTTGCGAGGAGCTGCGTGATACACGAGAGGATCATGAAGGTAACACGCCAGACGACGAATCGAACCATGAACATGACTCGAATGACGAAGGAACTGAAGGCCCCGCCACGGAGGAGAATAAATTGCAACGCGGTCCCGGCAGACCGCGAAAGGTGTTGATGGGGAGACTAGGTCGACCCACGAAACAATATAACATGGTACCCATTGCTTCCAATCCGTAAGTGTCCGAAGCTGAAACCGAATCATCCGAGGACGAGTTTCTGGTTTGTGATAGCGCGAGTGGAGGATTTAGCGCATGCGAGATTCCATTTTACGAGGCCGTGTCCGGTCCCAACAAGGACGATTGGCGCGACGCAATATATTCGGAAATCAGGAGCCACGTTCTGAACGATACCTGCGACATCGTCACGAAGCCCAAAGATGCAAGGGTCGTGAAAAGCAGGACAGTTCTAAGGAATACGTTCAATGCCGATGGAAATCTCGATAAAAGAAAGGCACGCGTGATCGCGAAAGGATATACCCAACGTCAGAAACGAATTGTTCAAAACGTTCGCTCCGGTGGCCCGCCTAGGTTCACTAAGGTTGCTAATGGCTTTGGCGGCAAAACTCGATCTCAGAATATCGCAGTTGGACATCGAGACCGCGTATTTGAACGGCAGGATGGACACCAAGGTATTCATGGAAACGCCGCCGTTGCTGCATGAAATGTTGAAAAGGATGGCATCTGTCGAAAAGGATGCCGGAATCTTGGAATGAACGTACATGCTCCCAGGAGAGATGACGGGTTCGGACAAGGTGTGCAAACTGAACAAGGCCCTTTACGGTCTGCGCCAAGCAGGGCGCCAATGGCACGTGGAGGTGGGTCGGGCGCTTACGGACATCGGATTAACACCCACCAATGCTGACCCATGTATCTACGTCGTCAAAGGGACACTCACCTTCGTACTGATCTACGTCGACGACATACTGTTTTTCTCCAGCGACAGTGCTATGGAGATTCAAATCAAGAGCAGTTTGGCCAAATCATTCAAAGTAAAGGATCTTGGACCCGCCAAATATTGTCTGGGTTTTGAGATTCGTCGCGATGCCGGCATGGTTGATTTTTCTCAGCGGCGTTACATCAAGGAGATATTGAAACCTTTCGGCATGAGTGACTGCAAGCCGTCAGCACGCCGATAGCTCTGGGAATGAAGCTCACGAGAGGCTTGGAAGCCGATCGGAGCAGCATGGAGAATGTCCCTTATAGGGAACTGGTCCGCGCCTTAATAGATGCCGCCATGGGGACACGTCCCGATATTGGGCATGCGCTGAGCGTTTTGAGCCAGTTCAATTCCTGTCACGGAATGGAGCATTGGGCTACCGCTAAGAGAGCACTGCGATACTTGCAGGGAACCTCAGATCGTGAGCTGATCTTCAACAAGGATGATCTATATCTACGAGGTTTCGTGGACGCCGATTGGGGAAATTGTCCCCTCGACAGACGGTCATATACAGGATTTGCCTTCATCCTCTGCGGTGCGGCAATACCTTGGGAGTCGCGCAAGCAGCGAACGGTTGCATTATCCTCGACGGAAGCGGAGTACATGGCCATCGCAGATGCGCCTAGGGAAGCAAACTTTTTGTCTGGCTTCCTCGTGGAATTAGGCCTTTCGAAATTAGCGGACATGGTGGTGTACAACGATAACCGTGGCGCCGGACATCTGGCAGAAAACCCGGTATTCCACTCCAGGTCCAAACATATAGACATCAGACACCATTTCGTTCGTCAAGCCATTAAGGATGGCAACCTGAAACTGGCATATCTTTCCACTGAAGAAATGATCGCGGATGTCCTCACCAAGGCGTTGTCTGCAGCCAAGCATTCCGCATGTACGGTTGGTCTGGGACTTCGGTCGTAAGAACGCTCTCGGGCACAGATTGTGAAGGGCGTGTTGGAAATTGCACAATTTGCGCCCTTGCATTCTGGGTAACTTTACCGAAGGAGCGGTGGCGCTCCGTCGGCAATTCTTGCGCATTAAGGGCCGTTGCTCGTGTTACCTGAGCAACGCTCACATACAAACTTCTGTTGTTAAGGACATGTTTTTATCTATCTGGTCCTGACGCTCTTAGCGCACGCATAGTTGTTATCCCGTCGCATTTAAACGCTTATCAATAAAGTTATTGGTTCAATACAATATTTCCTTGTTTTATTCGCCGCTCTTACCTGCCCACTCTAACACTTAGCGCAACATTTCATCGTTTTATTGGAATAAATTGCGTCTTTTTTAACTGAATTTCATTTTCATGGTTGATTCGCTGCTATAACATTGGGTAAGTAAAATTACATTGTCATTGAAACAAAAACGTGTCTCCCGCACAGGTTATATTTCGATCACACAGAGTGATCTTTACGCCGTAGGTGGAAGTACTTCGTAGATTAACTGGAGATCCCTCCACTTTCTGCTGTAGATTGTTCATTCCATTGTCAAACGTGCCCTACGAATTAACTATTTATTCGAATAACATCGAATCGTTCTATGGTAAACTTTTGAATCAGTCACATAAACGAGAAAACTCTATGTTATGATGATTTTATATGGGTGAACATTATCTTGTAAATAGGTCGAAGAATTTTTCCTAAGTTGGGTGATCTACAGCCTTTGGATGGGAGGAAGCGATTGTGCTAGATCTTAACTTGGAGAAAATTTATTGATATTGTCAAACGACGACATTGATGTCGAGGAGCTACTAATCTACTGTCCTCCTTAACGAGGATCGCTTGGTCGTCCAGGCACTAATTACAATAATAGTGGCTTGTATCGATGCGTACGGTCGATGAAAGCTTCCGATAGAGTGAAAGGAAGGTGCGGAACCTTCCAATTTGAGAACGTTCAAACAGTGAGAACGGTGAAAATACACAAGTTGCCGAGCTTCCAGCAAACGTAGGACATGGACATGTAGATGACATGTAAACCGAAGGAAAATAATACATATGTTCATGAAGCCGAAACGAAAACAGGACAAAGTGCAGTACATAATCTTGTGAAGGTACTATCTAGTTACGCAATCTATGAGTAAACGATCATTTGCCAATAACCAATGCTTGTGTGAGCGTGCGCTCTTCCAGGTATGGTTGCTTGTGGAGCAAACTCATGGGTCAGATTTTACCAACTTGCATCATCTGCCGCACTACTGCGGTTTTCCTACACCATCGCTCGATGGCTGGCGCGTTAAACCCAAGCACCCGGTCAGAGCGGCGATCGAGAATTCCAAACTAAATAATTACAAAGCCTATAGGGGCCTTCAGTAGTTGTCTGGAGCTCAGCGTCGGAAAATGAGAGATGGCATCAGTGGCTTCTACATCTCGCAGCTTTTCATACTCTCAATAGCCCCTGCCTTCTTGCTCTCGCTCTATATTTTCCCTTTCCATTCTAACCGTCTCTACTTTGCGCATTTAGGTTATGAATGCCTGTGCAAGCATTCGGCACATGCAAGGCGTCGGCAATAAAAAAACTTGTAGGTTCCCCTAATACTTCATACGATTTTAACAGATTGTCATCCACAAAAACCTACACGACGAGTGACGTGAGGCGGAATAATGCATATGCATTTCAGTATTATTCTCCCGCACTACGAAGAGCTTCTATTGGACACGTATTTGCGCATTAAGGGCAGGATACCGTTCATGACGATGAAAAATTAGGTTTCTTGTGAATAATTTGCATCCTCAAAGTATTTAGAATACGTGGGTAAAAGGATATTTTCATACCTAAAATATTTTAGAATTTGCAGCCTGTTGAGCGGAACCGTCTGCCAGCTGGAAAAGAGGTAGCTGAGGTGCTCGGAGTGTTTTTCTGGAAACTGCATTTTTTTAGCGCGAGACGCTTTACAACTTCGACGGATGAACCGATTCCCATGAATCGCTGCGCAATTGACTGGAAACTCAATTTGCGTGGCCATCATCGATTTTTAAGTGTAGTTTAATATTTTTTAACCCGTTCTCTTTTCAGATGTATTGGCAACCCAGACCAAAACACGCTGTGCATGCCTTTATTTATTGACGGCGGGTGGAGCCGCTATTCTGAATTTTTTTATAAATAAAATTAGAATTCACTCTCCATTGATAGAAGAATAAAATACGTGGAAATCCATTTTCAAAAGTATTTATTTTATATGAAAAAAAGATGCCTGCATTTCATGCCTCTTGACAGTAACCTGTCCTTAATATGGACTCGATGCTTATGTTACAGGTAAAACATCAAAATATTGTAATCTTATTTATTTACGTTTGTAAGCAGCATAAAGCACCTATAACCATGTAATTCAGATTTCAAATTTTTGATAAAAATGTTATTACCTAGTCTCGCGATTATTAAAACCTTCTGTAAGCCACATTATGTACACACAAGAAAGTGCTACCGTGTTGATAAAACATAACGTTTTGATTCAATTACTATTAAGCGATTCGAATAACAGAGTTACTTAAATTAATCGTTGATTTGGATGTTTCGTACCGAAATAATCCTATCAATTCTAAATATACAGGCGGCGGCCTCTATAGGGACTTACACCTAAATTGATGATGATGATGATGACGATTTATTCATTTATGCCTTGGTTACTACCTTTAGGCAAAAGATCTACAGTTCAGTGAGTTAATAATACAATAAAGTATACAAAATAAATGTAAATAAGAATTAAAAATAAAATAAACTTAAAAATAATTATGTATTAGATCGCATATACCTCAGTGTTTTCGTTTCAATTATATACATAAGGTCAGTTAGATTGAGTTGATTACGTGTTCGATTTATTTCGACCATGACACCCAAGCTCTACTTAAACGCAATCAAAGATTAAACGCAAGATTAAGCACCAAAATCGAACAAATAATAATTATAATGGCCGAACACATCATACTCATGAATCGCTCTCGCAAAATGAAAGAATAACCAAAAACTTAACATGCAAAATTTTATCGCATAGTTTAAACGCCAAAACAAAATATAATGATCGAACACTTCATGCGTAAACCACCTTGTATCATCGCAATTTAAACATAGTGAAACATCTTAAAATTAAAAATCATACCCAAAATGACGCAAATAAGCTCCGCAAAAGTTCCAGCAAAAATTAAACGCAACTTTGAACGCATAAATAAGTTGACAGTTAAGCGCCCCGCAAGCGTCTATATAATAAATTAATGAGGTAGAATGATAGAGATAAAAATTGAAGGCGACTACATAGTTGACATGCACACGCAGTGGTGAAAATGGAAGCTTTCAAGCTAGATACATCGTATTCGAACAGATGGGCGAAAAACCTGTTTTTGAAAATAGTCAGGTTTGGTGACGATTTAACTGCAAGCGGAAGGGCGTGCCAAAAATATTTTGCTGCAAGACCAAAGGAATTTCTGATCGTAGCGGTTTGATGAAGCGGAATATGAAATGTGTCACAAGCATTTCGTCGAGCTGGGTGAGGTAGAGATGGCGATAATATAAATATCTCAATCAAGTGGTGAGGTGCATTTTTTTTCTATAATGTTAAATTTGATGATACTTATGAAGTATAATTGACGTGCTCTTACTGTCAATTGAGGGAGAGCGAGAGAAAAGGGGCCATGTTGTTGCGGTGGATGCTGCTCTCAGCGCCCGAATCATTCACATCAACGTATCGACTGTCTGTGTCATTCGCTGTATTGACAAGAAAGTCGTTGAATATATATCCTGTTGGACTATCCGTGGCGCTTTAGCACACGAATTAAGCCTGGCAACGCACGAGTCCCTTTGTCAATTCTCGCTAAGCTACGATGAAATCTGCAGTTCACCACCTGGCTCTTCCTGCTTTGTAAGCTCTTTAATCCTAGCAGTTTGATTAAATGACGCAATGCTCATAAGCCGGTCACTCTGCTAGTGCTGCTCAACCAACCATCCCCAGCTACCAGTCGATGATGCGGTGGACCTTTTCGGTTTACATGCATCTGCTCCACTGTTTTATTATAACTTCCATTTGAGAACCGATTGAAATATACAATACATCCATTTTTTGCGAGGGTCTCTTTGCGACGTTGAGGAACATTATATTGGGTCTAATGCACACTTTGTGGTGCACTTCGGTAACGTTAGTTTGGTGGAGTATTTTAGAGATTCTTATGTTACAGTTATGGGAGCAGGGAAAAAACAATTTCAAAAAGGAGTAACCACCAATTGTGCCAAAAACGCTGCTCAATCGGTCGTAGCTAAGATACGATATAGAAATAAGTATCGGTCCGTCGGAAATTGATCGGTGTAATACAAAGGACCGAAATAATTAGTATCGGATGATCTCCGCGCTTGGGTTTCCTACATATACCATCTGCCTTCCTCCGATGCTCCCTCCTCTATACGCTTTTATCCTGCACTCCTCTCTCTCTCTCTCTCTCTCTCTCTCTCTCTCTCTCTCTCTCTCTCTCTCTCTCTCTCTGGCTCTCTCTTGCATTGCCTCACTGTTCAGTTTACTGGCTTCGATTTGGTGAAATCATCCTGGCAACGCTCCAGTGAACGACCAGGCATTGATTCAGATGGCAAAGGTTGTGAGCTTGGTGCAGTCAAGAGTGTTGGGGGCTGCTGTGCCGCGTTTCGCTCGTCGCCGGGAAGGAGAGATAGAACGGATGGTCCAGGAATTCACATCGGGCAGTGTGCAAGCAGGTACTCGCTGTAGTGTGGAAGCGGAGCAGCGTATTGGGAATGGCCAGGAATGGGTTGAAGCCGAAAGCTTACCGGGATACGCTACGTTAAGTTGCATTAACAGGTCGTTCTACGTATTTATCCGTAAATTTATATCCACCGCGATACATATGCGAAAATATATAGAGGGATAGTCGGGCCGGAGGCAGGGATATCGGAAAACGTGTAGGTTCTTCAAGTGTACCGATCAATGAGTGTTTAATTTATGAGTGAGCCACCATTCGTTAAGCAGAGAAAAGGAATGGTTTTTTTTTCTTCCCAGAGCATATTATCTCAGTTGAGCATTGGCTTTTATACAACGATGAAATCCCAACGGTCGTTGCCTTAAAGCAGCTCTTTGCTTTCACCGCGTACAGTCCTTTCGCGCTCTGATTTGTCCGTTCATCGTCACACCGTTCCCCTGACGCTTTTCAAAAGCTCCGATAGGTCGTTCCAATCTCCAAGTGGGAGATGCGGATTGGATTTCCCGCTAGTTTGTTGATTTGAAGCATTGCACTGTCGAACGATGTCACCGGGTATCGCATATATTTAACGCAGATAGCTTCCCTCCTCGCGAAGCAGTCCGGTTTCTGGTCAGCGGTAATTACTACCTTGGCACGTGAATGGAACGAAAAAGTAAATATGGGGTTGAAGGCCGATGGGACTACAGGACGGAAATGGTTGGGCTGTGTCGGTGAACGTGGTCTCTTTCGAGGCTCATATATTGAACCCGATGGCACAGTAGCTCTCTTCAGTTTGGTTTGACCGATGCGAACGAACACGTTCGAATGCTTTACGGACGAATGAGGTTTCAAGGGAATGCGTTTCCTCCAGTTACATCACAGGTATTAGTGGCCTGTCCTCTTAACATTGGTGAGTCCGTGAAAATCACTCGGAACCTTTTCAATTGCCCATGAGATCAACTTTTCCAATTTTTTTTCTTCAGTTTTGCAAGTTCGTGTATTGAGTTTTCGTTCATAAATTAGCGTTCGGTTCGTCTATTCTGTCATTCTTTTGCCGTTCCTTTTTCGCGATTTCAACAATCTCGTGCAGAAAATATTGCGGTGAAGTAACCTTTCATGTTACATGAAATAGACGGCACCCTCAAGTTGATGAAATACTCGCTCCGTCCGACTAAAACTTTTCGGAGACTGGAGTGTACCAATGGTAGGAGCATCCGACGTATACGCTTCGAAATTATTGGACGGAAGAGAGTAGTATCAACTACTGGCCAACATAGAAAAGAAGTCTTCTCATGCACCCTGGCGCAATGCCGTAGTGCACACTAAAACTCGCATCTCTCCATCTTTATCGCACGTTCAAGAATATATATACTGTATGCACGACTTTTTTTGCCGGACATACGAAACACGGATGTTGTGCAGACAAGAGAGTGTGGTTCTGTTCGCTCCGCTGATTTCATTCCCGTTTGCTTTTCGTGCTGCTGCTAAGACGACGAAAAACGAAGGAAGCGACAGAAAAAAGAAAGTTCCTCCATACTCTTTGTATCATATCGCCGGCTGTTAGTGTGCTGATATCCAGTTTGAGCGAAGAAAAGCGAACGCGTATCCAGGAAAAGTCTCTGCTTGGCCTAACTCACTGCTACATTCCTTCAGCTGGGGCTTCCTAACAAGCGCGCAATCTTTTCTTACACTTTCCCCTCATGTTTTGTTCCCTTTTTTATCGTCTCACATGCTTTTCCACCCGTAAGGACCCTCTTCCTCGAGGACCGGAACACCTAAGATGCGCCAGGCGTATTTTTCGAAATTCTTGTTGCTTTTAGCGACTTGGAGCCGGACCAAAGTTTGTTCCCTCGAAATGGATGGGTGAGGTCCACGATGGTATCACCCTCGACTGTCGACGGTTGCTCTTCCCTCGTATGTTCCGCGCTACTAACGGCCTAACCTCCGTCTTGAGGAGAGATGAACGAGTGTGGTCCCGATCCCATGGCTCAGACGACCAACGTCCCGCAGCTGGAAGCGACCTTTCAGCGTCTGTACGCTTTTTCCTGTTGCCCCTTCTTCTTTTTTCTAGTTGAGAGGAAAGTCTCTTTTCTCTCAAACCACCCCCCCTCTCTCTCTCCGTCTTTCTCTCTCTCGGCCACCCTTTTTCAGTCACTCGCCCCTTTAAATTTCGGCTCACTCATTCGACTTTACTTTTGCCGGACAACACGCCCATTTCCGCATCCACGACCACCAACATCTCAAGTATCATTCGGTACATACTGTGAAACCTTGCTGGCGCATCTCGTTGATTTAACTCTCTCTCTCTCTCTCTCTCTCTCTCTCTCTCTCTCTCTCTCTCTCTCTCTCTCTCTCTCTCTCTCTCTCTCTCTCTCTCTCTCTCTCTCTCTCTCTCTCTCTCTCTCTCTCTCTCTCTCTCTCTCTCTCTCTCTCTCTCTCTCTCTCTCTCTCTCTCTCTCTCTCTCTCTCTCTCTCTCTCTCTCTCTCTCTCTCTCTCGCTCTCTCTCTACCTCGCAGCTTTTAACCTCTACAAGATATATCCAGCAGCCTCATCTCTTTATACGCCAACGAGAAGTTACTCATAAGTTATGTTTTCGACTGAACTTCTCTGGCACCGTCTTGAAATTTTTGCTGCCCCTTTTCCGCCGTCGAAGTCCCCGTAAACTTTTGATATTTAATAACTCCTTTCACGAGAAAAGAGATGGCCTTCCTCAGACCCGAATTCTTTTCTTGTCTTTTCGTTATCTAAATTTTTATATACATTAACGAATAAACTCGTGCACGTTCGTTTCTTATTTCATCAGCCTTGCTTTCCTTCATAGTGTAGGCGCCACTTTCGATTTATCTGTCGCTACTTTTTTTTTATTTTGCCGCCCCACTCTTTTATTGCGGCATTTCCTAATGATTCTCCCACGATTGACTCACCATTGTGAAAGTTAAACATCACGTATAAAGACAAATACTATTTGGCTGGTGGAGGATACCCGGTACGTGCGGACAGAAGAGCACTCTGTTGCCTCAATGCTCACGGTCCGGAATAAGGAATAACCATGAGCGAGAAGAAAACTCGCTCGGGTGTGCCAGGGGTGCGGGAGGGAGGAGGGAGAGGGTAAAGCGCGGCGAAACCACACGATAGAGGTAGAGTCGAAGAAATTAAATTTACCGAAGTGAAATTTCATCCGAAGGTAAGTGTGTGCTGAAGAACTCCCAGTCGATTCTAGTTCTCGGTTCGGTCTCCCGTCTCACTCCTCGCGGCTATTGTGCACTATGCGAGAACGTGATCGTGAAAAGCTCTGCAAAGTCGTGCGCTTGGATACGGTGGGAGTTTTTCTACACTGCTCGCAGTCTCAACGAAAGCTGAAGGAAGAGAGTATACAATAGTTCATCAGTGATGTTGTCCAACGGACATCGGTGACTACGATTGTGGTCGCACATGTCTTCCCCAAACCCCACCTCGTTGCCCACTGCAACATCTCCGGCACAAAGTACACAGTATCCGCACTTTATCCCCGCCAGCATATAAAAAATCATTCGGCCCTTTTCCATCCATTTCATTTCGGGGCGAAGTTCGATGGAAGAGCGGCACGAGCAAGCAAAGTTACGGCGATAAAAGTGGTATGGCGTTGGAACACTTTGTGACTCGTAGTCAAGTTGTGTTAGCGACGTAAAGCCATCGTCAGCTTTTCCGTAGAAATTTCCCAATAGTGCGAATTTGTATATCAACCCTTGTTTACCCTCTCCTATAAATGCAAATTCCTCTCTTTATTCCAACCTTTTTTCGCCCATGTTTACGACAGCACCTACAGTATGTCGACACTAAAAACATCTATGACACATGCTTGCTTTTTTCCGTTGTATATTATCATGTCACTGGGATCATGGCGATGAAAGAGCTGTAGTCAACTTACCGAATACGTATCGATATCGCAATTGGATACTTTAAATGCGTTGGGCAATTCAATCACAGTCTGAAGACATGTTTTGCACTGATGAACGTCTTCCGAGAGGCAACCTACTCGGTTCAATAAAATCGAGTTCAATAATCTTTCGATTACATAGTTTGTACGTGTATATGGAAAGCGCGTTTTCATAACAAGTGTTCATAACAAATTCATTTCAACTCGCGGTTGATGGATCACTAAAGAGTTGAGAATCTGTGTTTGTACCACGAGCTTACGTTCAGATCTTAAAACGACGGTAGTGGGGGGAGGCTCACTTAACGTCCAGTTTTTGCTTCAATTTTCAGCTGCAGGGTGTGCATAGGAAAGGGGGTGTCGTGTGCGAAGAAGACAGTAATGTCATATATCTCTGTTTCCATACAGCGCATGCACTTTAGACTGTAATACGTGGTATACGGCTCTTTATTTATTTTTGTGTAAGAAATATCTAATACACGGAAAGTAAACGAAAAAAGGGTACATATTCGTAAGTGGGGCTCCAGCTAGGATAAGGTTAATGTTTTTTTTTTATTTGTTTGGGTTTAATGTGTGTTTATATATATATATATATATATATATGTGTGTGTGTGTGTGTGTGTGTGTGTGTGTGTGTGTGCGCGCGCGCGCGCGCGCGCGTGCGCGCGCGCGTGTGTGTGTGACCATTCAAACAAAAACCAGCCTGACTCTAGCAGGAGCCCCGCTTCCGAATATTTACCGAAAAAAGTATGTATTTGCATGCTAAAATGAACAAATTAATACACACTTGCTTAAAAATATAACCAAACCTATATTAACCGCGTGCAAAACTCATGCGACTATTATAAAAGTGATAGATATTGGGTTCTTTGTAATGCGATGCCAATTGAGCTGAATGGTTGCGCTGCGAACGTGAAACCCAATAGTTCTGTGTTGTGACAGAAAATTGTGATTGGATATGTCAATAACAGTTATTTAGGCATTTCCAACTTTTTTTATACGCGTTACGATTTTCAACCGATACACGTACATACGCCTATGCGACGAAACATTTTATGATCGGTTTAGTCCCATAACACCCCCCGATCACAACGATACACGGTGGTGGCGATGAGAAAAAAAAGCTTGGGCACTCGGCGGCCCACCGGCTGCCTATCAAATAGGACCGTTCAAGACCTGTATGTAAGACCGTGGTTTGTACCCATCACATCCACTTTCATTCTAGGTTTTACATCTATTCTCTAGGTAGCCCTCTGAGAGGTGTTCGATCATCGAAGCCCGTGACACAGTAGACAGTCGTCGATTCGCCGTGCTACCCAATAAAGTATTATTTCTTACACCCCGTATATCTGCAGTTAATTACTGGCACGATGGGCCGGTTTTAAGCGTGTATTGCTCTCATTCGGGGTAGACCCTCAAGGCCTGACCCTCCAGCCTATTTACAACGAATATTTTGAAGCAAGCATCCCTCCGACCTCTGGCACAAAGGACCATTCAACATGATTCGATGGAACGGAAGATGTATGCTTTACCTATGTGGTAATAACGTTCTCTTTGAACCAACGTTCTTTTTCCTAATCTGTCAGACGTGATGGTTGCGCCTCGGTCTCTCGTGAAATGGATGGTCTACCTTCCGTTCCTTCATCCAAGTCGTGATTATTTCACAGCTACCCTAGCTCATTTCCTTTAGGACTCGGAACCTTGCTGCAGTCGGAAAAGTGACACTTTGCAGAGGAGAAGAGTAATGTTTGCTCAAAAAACCAACTCCACCGTGTTTCTCCATTGATCTAATCCGAATCACAGAAAAGAAAAGAGAAAGATAAGGATGCCATCAATCCCCAGTTAACATAGATTCTCAACGTCGACATCTTTGGTATATACACTATACGCGTTCTACCCCTTAAGCACCATTAATTATGGATTAAAGGAGAATGCGAATGGTGCAGGAATTCCAACCCTACTTGAGAAAGACGGCGACGAAGTATAAGAGACTCACGAGGGGCTGGATGCCAGTGCTCCAGAGAATATATTAAATGACAGAGGGATCGATAAAGGGCAGAGGATTGCTACGAAAGCAAAGTAAGCCATGCATCTCCGACTGTCATTGGCTGACGACGACGACGACGGCACCAGGCCAATTTATTCACGGTACATGCACACGCATATATACGTATAGCCGAGATTATACCAAAAAAAATTAATCGAAAAACCCCGCTCAAGACGATCACTCTCCAATGGTTCATCCGAAGAATATTGTTTCCCTGGAGCGTGCATTCATGAACGGTGTGCAATCCGTTCTCGTTCGGTCTATTGGGTCTTCTCTTTGGAAATAGCCTACTGAACAGCTGATTTTTCTTTAAAGGGTCTTCTCACTTTAGACGTTAAAAAAGGCTATTTTCGTGAATTTTTTTGATAGGTTTATATTACAGACGTTGATATAATAGTTGATACACTTAATAAATAAACTTTCGAATACATTTTCAAAAAATTTAATGTTTTTATGTCACCCAAACAAACTTAAAAGGCGTTTTTCTCGAAACAACGTTTTTCGACGGCTTGTTGATAAAATCTTCGGAACTACTTAACCGATCCTTATGAAATTTTAACTACATCTTTACAAATATAGCTATAGCGCATACCAAGGATTTAAAAAATGTTGATATTTACTTTTTTGCCAGCAACGGTGAAAAAACACGTTTTTTTTGTTTTTTCAAAAAATGTCCACCATTTTGTTATTTTTGCATTTTATAAAAATTGTATGATATGCGCTATAGCCATTAACATACTGAATCTAAAACCGTTTGATTATTTTGTTTCGGATGATCCATCTCCGGGATTTAATCAATAGCGCAGACCTACAATTTTTTAGGACATTTTTTAACTATCATTCTCGTCTATAAATAGTGACTTAAATAAACAACAACATTTTTTTTAAACGTATTTCGAAAGTGTATTTATTAAGTGTAACAACTTTTATATCAATATCTATAATATAAACGTATCAAAAAAATTCATGACAATAGCCTTTTTTAGCGTCTAAAGTTAGAAGAACCCTTCAAATCTCGAGATAGGCTGTCACATCCGGAAGGGATGAGAGCATAAAACTTTCGTTTCCCTCTTTCTTGCCTACGCCAAGCGCAATAGCACGGGATGAGGGTAAAAAGGAGAATGTGTGGAACGGGTGTTCTAGGTCTCGAGTGCCTGGATGGTCAAGAGTTATATGAGTGATTGCGACAGATGTAGTTACCGTTTACAAATTTTCGTTTATTACCTAGTGCCGTCCACTTGGCCGGTCGGAAACATGGGCAGAGTACAGTTCGGCGGATTAAGAAAATGATACAAAAAATGGTGCAGTTAGCTTACGTTTGCTGAATGACGGTCCTTCGGACTTGGGTGAAAGGGCCTTCGCTCTCGGCCTGTTACGCTCGCTTGTACAATGTCGGTCGATGGGCCGCACACACGCTGTGTTTACAATGGTGCCGCAGATGGGTCAGAGGGTCACTTTCGTGAGTGTGAAGAGCGCGGAGAAGATTCACAATACTTTTCGAAGTAAATAGATATGCAAATGGATGCTCGAAAAACAGAGTTGGATTGTTAAACGCGGAACAGAGGTACGAATCGCGATACAAGGTTGGAATCGATAGAAGAGATCTTTCTGGTTCGGATGATGAAGTTGAACTGATTTTTCTTTAATCCTCTGGACCTTCCTGCTCCAGATTTCCCTTCTTGGGTGGAGTAGGAGAAAAAAGGGGGTTTTCGTTTTTGACTCTCTTTTAACCAATCGGAGCGGTCGACGTGGGAGACGGTTCTTTGTATCTCGGAGTCTGGGCGCATGAAATTAATTACAAATAGACCAATCGGAACGAAGCTATTCCGAGCGAGTTTTCGTGGAAAAAGCGCATGGGATCGTGTTTGTTTATCTAAAGTCTAGGGCCCGGCGCCGAGTTGCCCCGCGATAGTGCAGCTGCTATGCGCCTCATAGCCCTTCCATGTGCATTTCATTTTCGTCGCGCCCCGGTTTTATGACCGAGTCGAGTGGACTTTTCCGGCGGTCTTCGTCTATCCTTGGTTCCCACACGGATTTAAGAATCGGAGCTACGCTATGCCTTCGCCGGCGGGTGAACTCTGGGTTATCTGGCTTGCAGTATATTTTTTGTTTTACGACTTTTCCGAGAAAGCGTGCCTAAAACTATGTTCTCGTTGAATTCGAGTGGGTACGGAGGGTCGTACGAAAGTACGCCCGACGCTCGCTTATTATATACAGGAACGCGTCGAAAAATGTGAATGCCATATTCGTTTAATAATTATTCACGATTTCCGTGGGAAATCGCTCAGGCCAGCGTTCTCGCCGGATTTCGACAAGGTAGGAGAGAGAAAACGTAATATTTTTATGCGCTTTGCTCGCGACGTTACACCTCCCCCCTTTAGGATTGAGCGTCTCGCTCGATCAGTCATTGAGGGTGGCGATCAAAAAGTATGCTAGCACGATAGTATGAATTGGCATTGTCATTGGTCGACTTACAATGTGACTTGAATATATTCGAGGATTGGTATCTATTATGACGGTGTGACTTATAGTTATCTTGCGCTTAGGAGGTACGCATGAATTTCATTATCGACTTATAAGAAAGCGTGTGTGTTTCTTTTAAAAAGATTTTCGTACGAGATTTTTTGTTTCCTTTTTTAAATTATGTATATATATTTTTTTACATCACTGTAAGATGTATATTTACGTGTTTTTTTCTTTCTTTTTCTTTACGAATAGATACTCGTTTACTCATTTCAACTTATCGTACTTGAAAAGGTTAAAAGAACAATAATAATAAGGATTGAGAAAAAGGTTATTTAGCATGATTAGAATGGTCGTTTTGATACTCGAATGTCTTCTCGTGCGAACTCAAAGGAAAGGAACGTGTTTTAGGAGGTTGATCGTACCTTGAACGATCGGAGATGTTAGTTTCAGCGATCATGTGTTGCAGCGTCGGACTTGACTAGATCCTTTGGTTCGACCGAAGGAGCTGTCACGAGTTTATGAAGTTCCTGACCAGTTCCACCGTTGACGTTTTCTTCTTAGGTCGTTTAGCCAGGTGCATCAGGAGGTGCGTAACCGAGTCCTGTACTGCACCGATGAGGTAGACCGACCAGCCGTAAACAGTGTATAGACTGTACGTATGGATCACCGTATCTGTGAGAAGCGTACTCGATCGAACGATGGGTAACATTCGGGTGACACCAGCGTTTGCTGTACCGAATTCAAAGAATTTTTCCCAGGTGCGATTCCAGATGGAGTCCGCTTGGTTGACAGTGTTTTGACTACTGATGCCCCGAGGCCATATTGTTTGTGGCAGCGCGCTGCTCTACAGGAAACATGATGTGTTTTCGTAAGTTGTCGATGTATTCTGCGGAATAGATCCCACATGGTAGTTTTGGGTTGGTGTATCGCCAAGTAGACTTCGTCGTCGGCTTCATGTTTGCAGGTAGTGTGGCTTTGACAGGAGCAGGTATGAATTTGTACCCGATGTCTCCGTAAAGGTGATATGGAGGAAGTAAGGAATTGCAGGTTGTTTGAGTTTTTCTTTTGGTAATTTATGAGTTCGAGGGGTAGGAGATATTTTTCGTTCCCACGAGTGACAGATAATTGATCGTAGAATTCTTTTAACATTCTCTTTGCATTCTTTTAAACTTCTTTTAACATTCTTTTAATATTCTTTTAGCATTATTTTAACCTTCTTTTAACATTCTTTTAACATTCTTTTAGCATTATTTTAACCTTCTTTTAACATTCTTTTAACCTTCTTTTAACATACTTTTAACATTCCTTTAGCATTATTTTGACCTTCTTTCAACATTCTTTTAACATTCTTTTAACCTGGTTTACTTCTATTGGTATACATTTAATAACATGTAATACTTCGCTAACTAGTACCGCCATATGGCTTGGAGCTTTCATTAAACTACATATAAATTCGTCTAGTGCTTGTATCGCAGGAGGTAAACTATTTTTAAGAATTTAACATTCTCGGTTACATTATTGAATAAGTGTATAGCGTTTAAATTTGTTTCTAGATGTGTCGCTCATCAGATATAAATGTAGTGTTAGCATTGGGCGGATATCTTTTAAATTGTTGTTAGATAATTCTTAATAGACAGCGTTGTTGTTTTTGGAAATTTGAATTTGTTTTTGGAATTTCGAAGTTGTTTTTGGGATTTCATAAAAGTTCTACCCCTTGATGTTTGTGAATAGTTCGATAACAGCCATCTGAAAAACAGTGTAATTGTTGTGGTTATTTATTTAATTAGGATTGAAGTCGGATTCGTCGACTCTTGATGGTTTGTTCTTCTTCTTGTTTTTGGTTTCAGTGTTAATGTGTGAGTATCGCAATCTGTTTTCATGCACTATTCGTGTTTTGTTATTATATTGGATTTTTACGTTACCCTTGTCGAGTTTTTCTAAAACCTTATGTGGTCCAGTATAATGGTCTCCGAGTTTACCAGGTCTCGGTCCCTTTTGGAGGTAGACGTAGTCTCCTACCTTAAAACTTTTAGGATTGGCATTTTTATCATAATGTTTTTTTGATCGATGTTTGGAGGAAACTAGATTTTCGTAAGCGAGATTTCGAATTCCGTTTATTCTCGTGATTAATTCAATTAAATACCCGCGATAAGTGGGTAGTTGGTCTGATTCGCGAAGAGGTTCACTCGACGGGACTCTCGCTAGTTTTCCAAAGACTACCTCATAAGGAGTATGTCTTGTGCTTTCGTGAACACTGGTGTTGTATGAAAGCATAGCTAGTTCCAACCATTGATCCCATTCGTTATCTTTATCGGTATACTGTTTCAAGAATTCGGCTAGCACATGGTGAGACCTTTCAAGGGATCCATTGGACTGGGGGTGAAACGCCGTAGTTCGATATCGCTTTATGCGGAAGCGTTTCGCGATTCTTTTCATTAGGCCGCTGAGGAAGTTACTCCCCTGATCTGTCAGTAATGCCTTGGGTGCGCCGAAAACACATATGAATCTTTTTATGAATGCATCAGCGACTGTGGTCGCAAGTGCATTTGGTAGCGGGATTGCAACACAATATTTTGATAAATGGTCTTGGATTGTGAGAATGTACTCGTTTTGATTGGAAGTACGTTGCATTGGACCTACTATATCCATCGATATTTTTTCGAAAACTGTACCTGGAGTGTCGGTAATTATCATTGGCTGCTTGGTTTTGACTCTGACTAATTTCTTTAATTGACATTCGAGACATTGTTGCACTCTCCTTTGAATGTCAGTTTTTAGATCTTCCCAGAAGTATTCATGTTTAATTCTGTTGTACGTTTTTGAGACACCTTTGTGTCCTCCGATCGGGGACTTGTGCATCTCGTAAAAAATGGAATCGCGTTTTTCGATCGGCACGTACTGTAATGTTCCCAAACAAATCAATATTTTTATTGGACTGGCTTTGAACGTTTCTTTAATTATGTTGAGTATGTCGGCCCATATTAGGTGCTCGATGTGATTACTGTGGCAAATACTCAGCGATTGGAGTTTGAGATCTTCGCAAAGGTCTTTTAATTCTCTTATGCTTTCTTTAACATTTTCTGATACGAAGGATAATGATCCAGAATATTCGTCTTTGATGACTAGGGCGATATGATATTTTTTTCCGACCTTTTTACTGTAGGCTTCGCCTACTGATAAATCTTTCCAGAGGGGAAGCTTGTTTGATTCCGATAATTTTTGCGCTCCAGTGTCACATGGTTTCCCTTGTGAGTCGATGAAATAGACTAAATTGTCATTACGGAAATGGAATAATTCTTTCGTATCAATGCAATTGGCGAATTTAAATTTGGACATTATTGGTTCCTCTGCAGGAGGATCTTCGTCTTCGGAAGTTAATGGATCATGAGAACTGGTATCTGAATCTGTCGAATCGTCGGAGTTAGGATCGGTGGATTTTTTGGAATAAGGGATAGGACGTGCTTTGTGCTGGCTAGGGCCCTCAGCTGTTTTGGGGTGAACGGCCTCTCTGGGTCGTCGGGCACGCGTAGGCTCGAATATCTCGGCCTCTGTTTCTTCGTCGCTACTCTCTTCGTAGTTTATGGGTTTACAAGTGCGGCGCGCAAGGTGTCGAGGTTCAGGGTGCACGTCTACCCGTTCGGTGGTAGGTGCATCGACCCTGGTCATAGCGTTGTCGCCAGATGTTTCGTTTTCTCGTTGTGACGGTTTTCCTAATTCCGGGGATGCATCGTTTTTTGTTCGTGAGCGAGTGACAACGTTTATATTTTCTTCACAGGGAATGGGATGGACTTCAGCTTGAGTTGTGAAAGTTGTGGGATTTTCGTTTTCCTCATCGCTATCACTAGTCTCTTCTAATTGGCGTGCCAAATCTTGTAACGTGATTTTTGAATTTTCGATTTGTTCCTGTTGACAATTGGGTATAGTTATGACATCTTCCAATTTCTCTATCGGGTTTCGGGATAAGGCGTCAGCGTTTGAGTTAAGTGGGCCGGGTTTGTAGACGACATCGTAGTCGTATTCGGAAAGTTTGAGTCGCCATTTGAGTACACGCGCGTTAGCGTCTTTAGCGGTTCTGAACCAAACCAAGGGCTTATGATCGGTAACGAGCGTGAACCTTCTACCATAGATATAAGGACGGAAGGCCTTCACGCCGTGAACGATTGCCATGGCTTCCTTCTCGTACGTATCGTACCGAAGGGCTGCGCCGCGTAATACACACGATGTGTACGCTATGGGTTTGTCTTTTCCTATTTCTCCCTGTGACAGGACTGCGCCCAAGGCGTACCCGGAAGCGTCTGTCGTAATAATAAATGGTTTATCGAAATCGGGGTACTGGAGGATAGGGGCTTCGCATAATTTATTTTTAAGAATTTCGAATGCTGTTTGCGTTTCGTTCGTCCATTCAAAGTCGGTTTTGTCCTCTAAGAGATGGGTTAGAGGTTTTGCAATTTTTGAGAAGTCCTTAATGAACCTGCGATAATATCCTGTTAAGCCCAAGAATTGGCGAATATTTTTAACGTTTTTTGGAATAGGAAATTCCTTTACTGCTGACAATTTGTTTGGGTCTGGTTTTAATCCATCTTTTCCAATTATGTGGCCGAGGTAATTTACTTCTGGCCTGAGAAACTCGCATTTATCCGGTTGTAATTTGAGGTTAGCCTTACGCAATCGTTCCATTAATTTGTGAATTTTGTCACCGTGTTCTTCTAAATCTTTTGCGTACACTACGATATCGTCAAGATAAACAAAGAGGGATACTCCTTGGAGTCCGCTAAGCACAACATCCATTAAGCGTTGGAAGGTCGCCGGAGCATTTTTGAGCCCGAAAGGCATTCGGGTGAATTCGTAGTGCCCGTATGGCGTGGAGAAGGCTGTCTTTGGCTTATCTTCGAGGTTCATCTCGATTTGATGAAAACCGGATGCTAAATCGAATACGGAGAAATAGGTTGCGTGTCCTAATTGGTCCAGAATGTCAGTGATATTCGGTAAAGGGTAAGAATCGCCGATTGTTTTCTCGTTAAGGGCTCGGAAGTCTATTACCATCCGCCAACGTTTATTGCCGTTGGAGTCCGGTTTTTTCGGTACTATCCAAACAGGACTGTTATTTGGGGATTCCGAGTGGTTTATGATATTTGATTCTAGCAGCTCATCTACCTGACGCTGGACTTCGCCTTTAAGGGCTTGTGGAAACCTATACTGTTTGGTGTTGATTGGGAGGTCGTCGACTGTAGGAATTTTATGTTTGAGTACGTGGGTAGCTCCCAGTACTTCGTTTTTTAAATGGAACCGATCTGAATACGTTTCGATAATTTCTTCGACATGTTTTAATTCTTCGCCTCCCAAGTGATCTAGACGTAAGAGATTCTTGATTATTTCTGGACGCTTTGGATTTTTTTCTATTATACGCGATGTTGACTGAGACGTGGAGACGCAATTTACGTTTGTTTCTAAAATTGTTTTCACATTTAGGTTTTTATTTTGATTCGTTGTCAATTTTTCGTTTTTCTCTTTGTTTAATTTTTCGATTGATGTTGGTTTTTTGCTTTTCGTGTTTTCGTCTTTGTTTGATTTTGGTTTTTTATTTTGATCGTTTTTTGATTTTTTATTGGATTTTGTTCTTGTTCTTTCCTCGCTACAGAAATTTTTATTTGATTTTCCTTGGTCATCGCTTTCATTAGGGCGAAGGCAAGGTTTTATTTCGACGTTTTTTGCCGAAATTTTTGGATTGGCCTCTATTGGGCTCTGGATTGACGTGATTGTCTTGCAATCTACGCCTGGAATAGAAGGATCACGAGGGATAGAACTAGAACTGGAGGTTGTCGTGCAACCGGATTTTGTTTTGTTTTTGTTTTGGTTTGTTTTTGGTTTTTGGTTTTTATTTGGTTTTTCTTCGTCTTCGCTCTCGCTGGAGCGTTGACAAAGTTTTATTTCGACGTTTTTCGTCGATGTCTTTGGATTGGCCACTACTGGGCTCTGGACCGGAGTAGTTGTCATGCAATCTACGTCCGAATTAGGATTAGAATCGCGAGAAATTGGAATAGCATCGCGAGAAATAGGATTGGAACTGGTGATTGTCATGCAATCTGGATTTGATTCGATTTTCGTCAGGTCTTCGACAATGTCGAATTCCTGTAGTTTTATGACTGGCACGCGCAGTCTTACGGCATCATTTGTGGTATTAAAAACCTTCAAATGGGCCTTTCCGCGGGTGTTTGTTACCAGGCAGTCGCCGGCGTAAACACCCTGGCGGATTTTTAAAGGCGGGATGTACCCCTCCTTTAACGTGCAGTTTTCGACCTTCACGTGGAAGGCCGCTTCCGAACGCGCGGGGATTTCAATTACCTCGTCGGGTTCGTTCGTTTTTTCGAAGGGTACTGCCTTATTTCCACATTCGAAACACTCTGTCTCGAAATTTATTTTGGATTTCGTCTGATAAAAGTAACGGGTCCCCAATAAACCGGGGTGAGGGATTCCTACCTCATCGGGTATAATATGGAATAAGGCCTCGAATCCGAATACACGCAGCATTACACTTCCCAATGCAAAAACTGGTGGCTCGGATATTCCCTTTAATCTAATGATATCTTGTTCGTCGATACCAGCCAAATTTTTTATGTATTTTTTTTTAATCAAATTAGGGATAGCGCCACTGTCTAACAGTACCGATATTTTACCCACTTCCGGTAGTGCTCCGATACACACCGAGGGTAATTTGTCGAAATTTTCTGCATTTATTGTGTAGGTAGGAAAGGTTCGTTCTGTGGGATCGTTACGACCGCGGTCACCGGACGCTCTGGGATCGGAGAACCTCTCGGCGCGTCCGCCCGAGGGGTGTTCAAGCCGTTTCCCGGCTGATTTCGCGAGTTATTAAATTCGCGGGTACGACAATTTTCGATAACGTGCCCTACTCTTTTACAGTACCGACAAACGTTCGAGTTGGGGTTAGGCGGCTCGGTTTTTGATTGGAAACATTTATCAGCGGTATGCCCGATTTTTTTGCAAATTTGGCATTGAGGACCGGCCGACTGACGTCGCCAGTCTGTTGCGAAGTTTGTGAACCTGCCTTGCGAATTGCATTTATCGGCCGTGTGTCCTGGATTTTTGCACAATTGGCAATTTATGGAGCGGGAATTCTGATTGGCATAACACCGATCTGCGGTGTGACCGGGTTTTTTACAGATTTGGCAAGAGACAGGGCTTTGCTCATTTGATACTTTTCGGCATTCATTGGCACTATGGCCTTGATTTTTGCAGATCTGGCAAGTGAGGGACCCGAATCGGCAAGCTTCGGTTGAATGATTGTCCTTTTTGCAAATATTGCATAATTTAACTGCTTGTGTTGGGACGGGTTTTTCGAGTTTAGCGATGTTTGTTTGCAATTCTTTCCGCGCATTAACCTCGCGTTCGATTTTTATCGCGTGTTCGATCGCGTCGTCAATTAGGTCGCACTGGGGGAGTCGTTGTTCAATTTCCCCTTTTAAACCCCGTTTAAAACACGTTAGGCAATAATCGCTCACCATGTTCTTGAAAGTGGGATCGTCTGTGCCATTGTTAACTAATTTTCGCGCCTCAAGTATCTCTCTTGCCTTTTTTTTAATTTTTGAAATGAAATCCACGACACTTTCGTTGTTCGTCTGGAAAATTGTACCGAGTTCTCCTAACAATTGCATTTCGGATTTGTTTGGTGTATATATTTTTTTAAGGAATTTTGTGAGCTCTTCTATCGTTTCGAATTTTGTCCCATGTATCGCTTCTCTAGCTTGATCTTTTAATTTATTTCTAGCTAATTTGGCTAAATATTTTTCAGCTTCGGGAGGAAGCATATCTTTTGCATCTTCGCATCCAGTGATAAATTCTGACAAAGGGATATTTTTCCCATCGAATTCGGGAACGCAACTTATTGCATCTTTAAGGGAGATTAACTGATTTGTTCCTAACGTCGTCATCGTTACTGTGTTTTTTATCTCGGTTTTACGAGGCAAGTTTAATGTTTTTATTGATCTTTTTGGAATAGATTCGAGACCAGGCAATAATTCTACGTTGGAACTTCTCAGCGAATATCCTGATTGTTCAGCTGGATCTTCAGTAATATTTAGATTCAATGAGCTAGTTGATTCGTCGTCAGACATTGGATTAATTAACACATTTCCTTTTTATAATCCCGGGACGAGCCCCCAAAAATTAATATGTCACATCCGGAAGGGATGAGAGCATAAAACTTTCGTTTCCCTCTTTCTTGCCTACGCCAAGCGCAATAGCACGGGATGAGGGTAAAAAGGAGAATGTGTGGAACGGGTGTTCTAGGTCTCGAGTGCCTGGATGGTCAAGAGTTATATGAGTGATTGCGACAGATGTAGTTACCGTTTACAAATTTTCGTTTATTACCTAGTGCCGTCCACTTGGCCGGTCGGAAACATGGGCAGAGTACAGTTCGGCGGATTAAGAAAATGATACAAAAAATGGTGCAGTTAGCTTACGTTTGCTGAATGACGGTCCTTCGGACTTGGGTGAAAGGGCCTTCGCTCTCGGCCTGTTACGCTCGCTTGTACAATGTCGGTCGATGGGCCGCACACACGCTGTGTTTACAATGGTGCCGCAGATGGGTCAGAGGGTCACTTTCGTGAGTGTGAAGAGCGCGGAGAAGATTCACAATACTTTTCGAAGTAAATAGATATGCAAATGGATGCTCGAAAAACAGAGTTGGATTGTTAAACGCGGAACAGAGGTACGAATCGCGATACAAGGTTGGAATCGATAGAAGAGATCTTTCTGGTTCGGATGATGAAGTTGAACTGATTTTTCTTTAATCCTCTGGACCTTCCTGCTCCAGATTTCCCTTCTTGGGTGGAGTAGGAGAAAAAAGGGGGTTTTCGTTTTTGACTCTCTTTTAACCAATCGGAGCGGTCGACGTGGGAGACGGTTCTTTGTATCTCGGAGTCTGGGCGCATGAAATTAATTACAAATAGACCAATCGGAACGAAGCTATTCCGAGCGAGTTTTCGTGGAAAAAGCGCATGGGATCGTGTTTGTTTATCTAAAGTCTAGGGCCCGGCGCCGAGTTGCCCCGCGATAGTGCAGCTGCTATGCGCCTCATAGCCCTTCCATGTGCATTTCATTTTCGTCGCGCCCCGGTTTTATGACCGAGTCGAGTGGACTTTTCCGGCGGTCTTCGTCTATCCTTGGTTCCCACACGGATTTAAGAATCGGAGCTACGCTATGCCTTCGCCGGCGGGTGAACTCTGGGTTATCTGGCTTGCAGTATATTTTTTGTTTTACGACTTTTCCGAGAAAGCGTGCCTAAAACTATGTTCTCGTTGAATTCGAGTGGGTACGGAGGGTCGTACGAAAGTACGCCCGACGCTCGCTTATTATATACAGGAACGCGTCGAAAAATGTGAATGCCATATTCGTTTAATAATTATTCACGATTTCCGTGGGAAATCGCTCAGGCCAGCGTTCTCGCCGGATTTCGACAAGGTAGGAGAGAGAAAACGTAATATTTTTATGCGCTTTGCTCGCGACGTTACAAGGCGAAGAGCCTTAAATCCAGAGGGAGGATTCAGCCGAGGAGGAGCAAACATTATTAGAAGACCGAAAGAAACATATATACATATGTATGTAGAGTAACATTATTGCGGGCGATAAATAGAAGGTCCCTTCTACCTCAGTAACAGTCGACCCGCGTACGCTCACATGCCCACTCTTTTCGAATGCACGGAACAGAATGCACAACGTGTTTTATTTTTCCTTGGAGCATCGGTAAATCATCGTTCCCTCGGATATCCTGTCTAATTGACTCAACCTGCACACGCCAGGAATTATATATCTGAATGCGTAGCAAGTATTTCCCACTCACAAATAATCTCACGGCGGTGAGGCCAGGGCCACCTAAGGATAATTGTAACAAGAGGGCAACGCTAGCTTTCCTGAAAGCTCTGGTATTTTCTTAAGATAGGTGTTTTGTAGAAGAACCAACAATTTGCCTTGAAGACATTTCATTGTGTCCTCCTCACGCATGTCTTTTTATCACTAGATGGAAAAGAATTGTGCATGTTTTAAGTATTGTTTTTGTAAAATTGTAAAAAAATAACTCGTCGTTATAAGGCATTTTTTGAATTCTCATTAAACTTCAAATTGCCAGTACCGACGAGAAGTCTCTTCTGCTGGGTGTATTTGAATCCCTCGAGTTCCTACACGTGAGCATCGACGTCGTCATTGATGTCGTCACCCCCTCTGTCTACATCTCCCTCGCCATCGTACTCTTTCCTTCTCTTGCTCAACATTGATCGATTCAGTGGCGCACTATGACACACGAGTCCTCTCGTTGGCGCTGCACCACGACGTCCTAGGGGAGATTTGGCACACGGCACTTTGATGATTTCGCATTCGAGGCGGTCGAACATACAGTTCGACGGCGAGAACTCTGCTGGGTTATCATAAGGCGAATTTTGAAAAAAAGGAGAAACGAATATTATATTATTCCAAGCTGATTGGGACATATACACATTATTTTATCTAATTCTTACTTATTTTTACGATGTAAATGATCTATATTGAACGGGCGTTTAATTAATTATTCGTATCGCAACAATTCCAGTTTTATTATTAAAGGAGGCTACCAGTTTAGAGCCCTGAACAAAAGGTGAGTTTCGATAGGTTTTAAGGGATTCTAGTTGATAGAATGAAGATTCCGTTTAGTAGTATTTATTCTACATATGTTAAAGTTCCATCACAAATTATTTCACATTATTTTACAACAAAATGGCGGCGCCGCAGCTGGATAAAGTGAGTCACCTTTGTCTGACAAGGAATATCCGTCAGGTGTCCGCCTCCGATTTTGTTGAAACTCATATATGCGATAGAGCATCGAAAACTTTGAGACACGTATTTTTTTATCTGCGGGAAAACGGATTTAAGGGGGAAAACCGCCCCTCAAAGAAAGGCGCGTCAAGGGGTGATTTTGCAGTTTCACCCAGAAGCAATCCACCGATCTGAATGAAACAAAAACGAAAATTCTTCTAATGAAAAGCGATGGAAAATCCACCATGAACATGTTAAGAAAAAAATAAATTAGGGGGTAAACCACCCCTCAATTTGACTTTTTTCACCCCACACTTAAGAGGGTTGTGTGCAAATTAATAAAACAGGTATCATTTTGAAGGGGAATTCAAATTGAAGTTGACGGGTTTTTGCGTTTGGGCGGCATAGCAAATTTAAAGGGGTAAACCACCTCTAACATAAATTTATTTATCATGGTCGTTTTTCCTTTGTTTAAAGTGTATCCGCTGATTTAAAAAACGTCTATAAAGTACAATTTAATGTTTTATCATATTTCAAAATTATTACATTCGTCTTAAGGGGTAACTACCTCTCTGCTCGTCAGAGAGGTAGTTACCCCTTACATCATTGAAGTATCCGCTTTCGATTTCGTTGAAACTCATATATGTGGTAAAGCATTGCAAACTATTAAACATGTTTTTTTTTGTATCGGCAGAAAAACGGTGTTAGGGGATGCAACCACCCCTCAAAGTTTCTCCCACAAGCAGTCCACCGATCTGAATGAAACAAAATCGAAAATTTTTCTAATATTAAGCGATGAAAAATCCACTACAAGAGTGTTGATTAGAAATATAATTAAGGGGTAAACCACCCCTCCATTTGTCGTTTTTCACCCCACGCTTAAGAGGGTCATATGAAAATTAATAAAACAGGTATCACTTTGAAGGGGAAGCAAAAATTCAAGTTGACGGGTTTTTGCGGTTCGGCGGCATAGCAAATTTAAGGGGGTAAACCACCCCTAACATAAATTTGTTCATCACCGTCGTGTTTTCTGTGTTTAACATGTATCCACGGATTCAAAATATTCTCCCGCGTTTTTAAATTATTACATTTTTAAATTTTTACATTTTAAGGGTAAACTACCCCCTCTAACTGCTTTTCGTTTGAAGTTTCGCAAAAGGTTTCACGAATTTCGTTAAATCTGCTTCCATTTCATCGGTAATATCAATTTCATGTTTGTGTGTGCAGGCATATTCGTTTTGAGCTTTAGGAGCGGTACTTTGGGAGTGGCGACGTGGGGCTACCCCTTACTCATAAGACTCATATTTTCATATTGTCATAATTATATTTTTGTACCGAAATGTTTCTTCCTCTAATTCAATACTTTTGATGAAAGCATCTCCCATGCAAAGATGCAATGAAGTAACAAAAAGATATTAACGATACTATTAATAACATTCAAATGGTATATATAAATATATTTGGTATGTTCGTTTTAAATTCCGCGTAAAAAAAAATCATATGCAGATAAATGTTTACGCTTCGATTCTTAAATGTTTCATTATCCAGAATGCTCCCATTCGGAAATCCTTTATCTCTGTGTATGAAGTTATACAATCAACGAACAGACCGATGTTTATTTGCCTACGTATCAACCTTTCTCGACTAATTGCAATAATTAATTCTTCCAGCGCGAACATTCTCATCGCGTCATGACGCGATAACGATATTTGCGCAAAATTTTTATTCTACGCAGAATTTTTACACTGCGCAAATATTAAACTACAAGGTATTGTCATCTTGAACTGCAAGACGTTAATCATACATTACCTTATAATGTGTTTACATTTTCGGGTAATGTGTGATTAGCCTCTGGCAGTTCAAGTTAGCATTCGAATTCTTCCATTTCACGTTAAAGTGAGTCGCTAACAGTATACTGTGTGTTGGAAAATACAAATTTCATCAGCCATGAAAGTCAACCCAATGAACGTTATCTAACTTCTACTAGCTACATTTGAAGCTATGGATATTTCACAAACGCCGGTAAACAACGCGGAAAATGAACTTGCGGACAGTTTTGAACAAATTTTGATCAGTTCCATCCAAGATGGAGTTGAAATGATAGAGGAAGAAACGCTCGCTTTTCAATAACCATTTAAACAGTACGAAGCCAATGCTGTAGAAGATACCGTATGGCAAAAGGATACTGGTGATAGTGACTCTGACGCCTGTTCCAGTGATGACGAGCTGAAGTACGATTACAAAAAAAAGCAGTTCAATACTGGAGGTCTGGTAAGACAAAAAACTATAGCCTCAAAAACGTCCAACAGAAATACAGATCTGTCAAGTCTGAAAGACAATTGCGGCGCTGGGCACATCAGCTGAATAAAGGCGGTACTCATAAAGAAAAGCTAGCGCAAACTTCTGAATAAGTATTGAAGAATATGAAAACTGCTCTAGATGCTGGTGTCATTATACATGATATTGATCTTCAGAAGTGGGCGCTACAAGCCCAAAATGAGATAGGTTTCAATGATGTACGATTTAAGGCCTCTCATAATTGGCTATGGAATTTGAAAAAACAGCATCGCATTGTATCCAGAAAAATCAATAAATTTGTAACGCGCAAAAGTACGGGAGAAGAAGAACTTTTACGGAAAAATGCAGAAAAATTTGTCGCCGATGTTGCACCACTGATAAAAAGCATGGAACGGAAAATGTGTATAATTCGGATCAAAGCGGTTTTCACGTGGAAATTCATTCGGCGCGAACTCTTGCAACGGAAGGAGAAAAGAAAGTTGAATGCGTTGTACAGTCAGTTTCTTCAATAACTCACAGCTATACGATTCAGCCTACTACCCATATAGGGTCGCCTGTCGTAACAAAAATGCCAGCATTCAGCCATTAAACGGTTTGCTGATAATCGGCCAATGATTCGTCGACCAGCATTGGGGTACTGTAGGCGGATGAACGACTTGCCAGATCTATGCCAGCCATTCGTGGGCCAATACTATCGCACCGATAATGTGGCGATCAGCATTGGGGTATCGTAGGTAGATGAACGGCTTGCCAGATCTATGCCAGCCATTCGTGGGCCAATACTATCGCACCGATAATGTGGCGATCAGCATTTGGGTATCGTAGGCGGATGAACGGCTTGCCAGATCTATTCCAGCCATTGATGGTTTGTTTTTGGGTGTTTTGCAAATGCAGGTCGTTAAACTGTAACACGTAAAAACAAGGGATAAGGTTTCGAAAAGCATATCCCACTGATGAAGCTGAAAATTTGCACCAACCTTCTTTTCAATACTTTAAGAGAACCTTTAAAAGGATATTGGCGACTAGCAATAGTTTTCGATATATCGTATATTGAAAGTTATCTATTGTACTGCGCTTGTACTATATTAAATAAACCCAAACAAAACCATCCCACATGGCAAGTGATATGCACATACGGGCGAGCACTGTTTGCCAGGAAGCAGCGCGGCCGGAGGAGTGGGGTGTCTATCGGATATATAGATATACTCGTATGGCGTGAAATAATAAACTTTATAATGCGATATATCGAAAACTATTGCTAGTCGTCAAAAATCCGTTAACGATTTCTCTTAGGATAATGAGAGGAAGTTCATTGCAAAATTTCAGCTCGATCAGAGGAGTATGCTTTTCGGAACTTCACCCAAAACGAGCGAGTTATTTTTACAGCCTAAATGGACCGAAAAAATTATCGGTAAACTTTAATGTCACGAATAAAATTATCGGCATAAAAGTAAGGAACGAACAAACGATGGATTCTGTAAGTATTAGAATGGCTAAGTGGGTAGAGCGCTCGACACTAGAACGAAAGGCGCAGGTTCGATCCCGATGAAAGGCAAAAACTTGAACAATTCAGAAAGCGCTTTTAATGCAATTATCATCCCTTAAGACGAATGTAATAATTTTGAAACATGATAAAACATTAAATTGTAGCGTATAGAAATATTTATAATCAGCGGATACACTTTGAACAAAGAAAAAACGACCATGATATTAGGAGTACAACTTTGCAGTGACCGTTTTACTTAGAGAGCCACTGCGGCCGAAGTAGTGGCCCTAGCTCAATAAAAAAAGTGGCATTTTAAACTAGAGGCTCTGTCAATGTAAACAATTTAAAAAAGCTAACGGATACGTGCATGCATTATAAAGTTATAGGCACTCAAACATGGCAACCTACGAACCGAATTCTCAGCATTTGCGGGAGGTTATGATTTACTTCTTCACCATCACGAAATCTGCGGCTGAGGCCCACCGTTTGCTTGTAGATGCTTACGGGGAGGATTCTATTAGTGAGAAAACGTGTCGGCGGTGGTTTCAACGCTTCAAAAGTGGAGATGTTGAGGTCGAGAACAAGCATGGTGGCGGAAAGCAGAAAGTTTTTGAAGACGCAGAATTGGAGACCTTGCTGGACCAGGATTCGTGCCAAACTCAAGAGGAACTCGCCGAGACGTTAGGAGTAACCCAGCAAGCAGTTTCAAAACGTCTCCGGGATATGGGTATGATCCAAAAGCAAGGAAACTGGGTCCCGCATGAGTTGAAGCCGAGAGACATCGAGCGCCGATTTTTCACCTGTGAACAACTGCTCCAAAGACAACAAAGGAAGGGATTTTTGCACCGGATTGTGACTGGAGATGAAAAGTGGGTTCACTACGATAATCCTAAACGCCGAAAATCATGGGGTCATATTCCGTCATCGACGCCCAAACCGAATATTCACGGATCCAAAGTGATGCTTTGTATCTGGTGGGACCAGCTGGGCGTTGTGTACTATGAGCTGCTCAAACCATCCGAAACCATCACAGGGGAACTCTACCGACGTCAGTTGATGCGCTTGAGTAAGGCACTCAAAGAGAAACGGCCACAATTCAACGAAAGACATAACAAGGTGATACTGCAGCATGACAATGCCCGACCCCATGTTGCAAATGTCGTGAAAAAGTACTTGGAAACGCTGAAATGGGAGGTTTTATCCCACGCGCCGTACTCTCCAGACATTGCCCCTTCCGACTATCACTTGTTCCGGTCAATGGCACACGATTTGGCTGACCAGCACTTCGGTACTTACGAAGAAGTCAAAAATTGGGTCGATTCCTGGATTGCCTCCAAGGACCAAGACTTTTATCGACGCGGGATTCGAATGCTACCTGAAAGATGGGCCGAGGTCGTAGCTAGCGACGGGCAGTACTTTGATTGAAAAATATGTAGCGACTTTTTTATAATAAAGCCTCAAACTTTTGAAAAAAAAAACGGTCACTGCAAAGTTGTACTCCTTATAAATAAATTTATGTTAGAGGTGGTTGACCCACTTAAATTTGCTATGCCGCCAAAACGCAAAAACCCGTCAACTTTAATTTTAATTGCCTTCAAAATGATACCTGTTTTCTTAATTTTCATACAACCCTCTTAAATGTGGGGTGAAAAAGGCAAATTAAGGGGTGGTTTACCCCCTGATTAAATTTTTTCTTAACTTTTTCATAATGGATTTTTCATCGCTTTTCATTAGAAGAATTTTCGTTTTTGTTTCATTCAGATCGGTGGATTGCTTCTGGGTGAAACTGCAAAATCACCCCTCGACACGCCTTTCTTTGAGGGGCGGTTTCCCCCCTTAAATCCGTTTTTCCGCAGATAAAAAAATACGAGTCTCAAAGTTTTCGATGCTCTATCACATATATGAGTTTCAACAAAATCGGAGGCGGACACCTGAGGGATGTTACTTGTGAGTGTCCTGCCGCCGGCAAGAGTGCTCCCGTATTTTTAGCTAAAACGGAAATTCAAAATTATTTGCATTTTAGATAACATTTTCCTTCGAAATAGGGGAGGCTGGGGTCAATTGGAACGTGTTTGAGAAAATCGGTTAGTGTGACTTCATTTTATACCTTGACAGTAGTATAACAGGACTGATTCTAACCGTGTGATCTCAGGAATGAGTGGGACGGGGGCTCCAGCGCGGGAAACCGAGGGCAGATGTCACGCGGCAGGGTGAGGGAAGGCGTTGCAGAGGGGGACGATAGTACAGAGGGGGTCTAGCACGAGGTAGCCGTGAGTGGGGATGTGACGTCACACCGCGAGGGGGCGGACGGCGATGGCAAACGTGCGGTGGGGGGGGGGGATGAATAGAAAGAAACAACAAACATAATTAATAAGAACTTATTCTTTTTTTTTTCCTATAAATTGCATACAGAATGGTTGCAATAGAACATTTTCATCAATAATGGAAGAATTTTAAATGTGTGTGTGTGTGTGTGTGTGTGTGTGTGTGCGTGCGTGCGTGCGTGCGTGCGTGCGTGCGTGCGTGCGTGCGTGCGTGCGTGCGTGCGTGCGTGCGTGCGTGCGTGCGTGCGTGCGTGCGTGCGTGCGTGCGTGCGTGCGTGCGTGCGTGCGTGCGTGCGTGCGTGCGTGCGTGCGTGCGTGCGTGCGTGCGTGTGTGTGTGTGTGTGTGTGTGTGTGTGTTCGTGTTTGTGCGAGGATGTCTTTGCGGGGGCTTCAGTCCATACGCCTGAATACTTACTTACCATACACCGGCGGATGGCAAGGGTGGAGTCTTCGTCAAAGAAAGCTCTGCGGGGCAGGGGGAAGCTACCGCGTCTGTGGATGCGGTAACCATAGCTGGGGGGCGGGGCAGAAGGAGGCAACAACCATAATTAATAAGTACTTTTCTCGTTTAAATTGTTTATCAATGAAGTGCATAAATGTTCATAAGTGCATTAAGTGCATAAATGTTCATAAGTGCATTAAGTGCATAAATGTGCATAAAAATTTAAACATTTTCATCAATAATGGATGATGAATTTCAGATACAATGTATGATACTTTGTTATTCATGATACTTATATTATACACAATGGTTCTGAAACAAACAAATCATGCATTTTTTTCTTATTAATCTATGTGACCCATTGGTATCATTTAGAATGGTACCAAAGCTTAATGGAAATAATGACAATTTGCTCGGTGCACATTCATACAGGTAGAACACATGTTGGATATAAGAATTTAATGCACCAGATCTCGACAGTCGTTGCAGAAGATCCCTCTCATCAATGCTTAGTGTTCGCTGTAGTAATCACACACTGATATAGCGTCTTGAAACTCTTCTTGTACATGGAAATATCACGGAGTGCAATACTTCGCTCGACCATTTGTCACGAAATAAAAATAATTCACGCAATATACAGCTTCTTGGTTGAAATGATGAAGATGTTGCACGTCTGGTCTGTTTTCTCGCACATTATGGTAATCACCAACAGGGTCACTCTCATACGCGGAATCTACCGCTTCGAGATCACTGTCCAGTTCGTATATTTCTTTAAGGGACAACACCACTGTGACGGCTTCAAAAAATCGATTTTTTGAAAACCATCTAGAAAAATCTAAAATACATTTAAGATTAAGATGCCGTTGGACCCAGGTCGAAAAATAATTATTTTCGGAGATATTGAATATTTTGTAGAGCGGTGCAGCGCTCCGTGACGCTCGGGGTCCCGCGCAGCTGCGCGCCTCAGGGTCGGCAGGTATACCGGGATATATAAATTTGAGCAGAGACGATTTGCTGCAGCGTTGTTTGGGCGGCTTCACCCAAAACAACAACGAACGCTACAACAAATCAGTTTGGGCAATAGTCCCCAAGTGTCAGTCCGGGAGCAAAAAAATCGTCGATATTGCAGCTGATATCGCGGTATTATTATTCAATGATGGCCTGAGAAGCCTCATGAAAGTTTTGGAGACGTTGGGGATAACTATCGGCCCAAATTGCTTCAATTTTTGCGTTGAAACCGATGCAGCGCGGATCGAGCTGGCGGAGCGCTCGCTCACAGACGCTGCAAAAGAGGCAAGAGGAGCCCCTACAAGTTCGAGAAACGATTTTTTTTCCCAATTTATCGCATAAATTAACAAACCTAAAACTTTGAACGCGTTTTTCTCAAAACCACTTTTTTGAGTGCGGCACGCAGCAGAAATCGAGCATGTTTTATCCGATCGACTTCAAATTTGAACTGCATCAATAAAACTAGATTATCTAAAGAAGTACATAGGATTTTTTCGATATCTCAATAATAAAAAAAGTTATAGCCTATTTTCGACGAGAAATTTTGCTCGAAAATCGTCCTTTAATTTCAAACGCGTGCCTATTTTTTAAAAATCAATATTTTTTCAAATGTACTTCTATTCAAAATATCATATTATTAACGAAAACACTCGGTATTTTTTTCAGATCGACTTTGAAGAGAGTTCTGCTGCGTGCCGCGAACCACTGCAGAGGCAACAGTACGTGACGCAGGAGCTTCCCCAGCGTCACCATGGGGCGTGAAAAATTGGAAAATTTTTTTTTATGTATCTTCAATAAACAACGAACAAAACAAAAAAACATTTTCGAATATCTCTTTTTTTCCCACAAAAAAAAATTCTTGAAAAATGGCAAAAAACAGGGAGTCACAGTGGTGTTGTGCCTTAACTTTCATTTCATTGCTGTCGTCGCCAATATCGATCATTTCAACTTCACGGATTTTATTAACTATTATTGTACTTTTCTTTTTTCCGTAGCGATTTCGTTGCAAAATCAGACCGCGGAGGCTAAAGACTGGAGCAGTGAAAATGGCTGTGCCGATTCTTTTTAAGATTTTAGTTTTTGCATTCTCATTGGACTGCAGTATGGTGGGAATGGCCATGTGTTGCTCGAATTTCTTCAAACATCAAAACTAGGATGTGCAAACGGTTTTTTTATCTCTTGAACATGCAGAAAATAGTGGGGATGTGTAGAAAAAAAATTGGCCGTCTAAGATGTCACATCCCGTCTATGAACAAACGAAAGATTTAGTCTGAATGTTTTTTTCTCAACTAAGGGTGGTCACGCGCTATCCGAAAAAAAGTGAGACTCCATCGTGGAGGCGAAAGCTGACTTGCTACGACTCTTCTCAAGTATTGAAATTTACGATCACCACAAAGCAGCATTTGGAAACAGATTATGGATCTTAGTATTTTGAGGTTTCAGATTGCTATGCATATGCGACTTGAGCATAGTTACTCTATCGGCTTGCACTTATAGTATGTCTTTTTCACTCATGCCTCTGATACCATGCTGAATAATCGGTCCAGATATCAGATGGCATTACATTTCCGTCATAAACACGACTCATACTTAAAAACCTATGAAATCCCTCCCATACTCTCCGTTGAATGTTCTATTTTTCCCTGCTCTATCCCGACTCTATACCAATTGTAGTGTAAAAATGTCTGAGAGGGGATGCCTTTTAATATCATCAGTCAAAGATAAAGACGGCAAATTATTTCTCTTTGAGTTGTGAAAATAGTTCTTCTTAGTGCAAGCATCCGCGTCGTATGCCTTATTCTACAGGTATCCGGATTTTTATCCGTGAACGTTACCATATATATTGCCACGTGTTCCAGTGTGTAGGTAGTCCAGCTTGTCACGAATCTTAGGGCTCTTTGCAGAGCACACCAAACCTATTCACATGACACCAGGCTATACAGGTCTTACCGAGTCAGTCGCATGGTCTAGGCTTTTTTGTCGTCGAGGTTCGTAGCCAATCTCTAAGCAATTTTTTTTTGGTCACATTCATAGCCGCTCAAGTTATGCTTCGGAAATCAATAACACATATATAAAAGCGAGGTATTTATTACGAAAACAATAAACTTTGTTGATCTATGAGCGAAGCCTTTTGTAGCTTTCGAACGCTGATTCGTCCGCATGCGCCACTTGAGCACAAATGCACTCGAAGTGTGGAATACTTATACAATAATGTTTCGTCCAGATGAACCCAACCTGCTTGTTCTGTTTATTTATTTGTTTTTCATGCTCTCGACGGTAATATATACCAATGCGATGTTTTTAAAAACTCTGTCGGAGGTGATTCTATTGCATTTTCCGAGCTAGAAGGGAACGACGAAAATATTTCCGATGGGAGACCATCTTTAATCATCGACAGCGCTCAGGAGTGACCACAGTTTGAATGAAGCAGTCAGTTAGTTAGCATAATCTCTCTGGGAACAGTTTTGAACTCGTTAATATGGAGAATAATATTGAACCATCAGAACAAAGCTTGCACAACCAAGCCGCGTTCAGTTGAAGACTTTGCTACGCGGGAGCAAGGGATCGTCCACTTTATTGAAGTACTGAAAACGCAAAACCGTATAATGCGCCAACGATTAGCAACTGAACATCAGCAGTCACCGATAGCCCAAATATCGCATGTGAAAGGATTAAAGTACTCCATGCGTAGGCATATTACACACATGGGTGCAGGACACAGCGGTGATGGATTAATATAGAGAGAGACTGAGTTGAACGCGTGATGATCCATACTTTAACCCCTGCTCGATGAATTTCAATAACGTGACAATGGCTGAGCTTTACGAAAAATACTCAATCTTTCAACAAATGCAAATAAGTATAAACCAATACGCGGTGAATGTTATATCTCATTGCCACGGGAGATAATGATTATGAGGGCTGCGACTGATGTGCAATCAAGAGATAATAAATGTTTTGCATCGCCGATTGCAGCTTTATACCCAGCCAAACGTAACAGTAACAATGCATCTTCTCACCCACATTATTCAAAAGTACTGAATCCGCCTAATATTGAATTCCCAGTGACTATAGATAAAAAACTTGAGCTTCATAACAACCTCGCCATCTCTGTGTAGTATACCACAAAAAGAAGACATTGTTCCATTACGCATGGCTCAACATAAGAAGGAAACGCATATCAATTTGTTATACATACAACATACCGAAGATAACAATGTATGACATTTCGCATGGATCAAGAACCTGTTGGGAATTCTGAGCGCACAACTGAACAGTAACAGCCATAAATGTATATATATAAATATGCCATCGGTGTGTGAAGTTAACAAATACTATATCGTTATATGCACTAGACGAATTAAATAACAATCCATTATTTCGCAGGTGTTTGCATTACTTTAGATCAGAGGATAAATTGCAATTACATGAGGTCGGTTGTGGAGCAGTGAAGAACAGCACCATCCGACTACCAAATGATACCAATAAGTGGTTCCAAATCACCAACTCCAGTCGGAAAGCACGACATCCACTCACTGTAAACGCCTGTTTGGAGTGTCCTCAACTAATCATAGAAAGTAGATGAGAGTGTGCAAAGACTGATGAGAAGAACGTAGCAAAGGATATGTATCAATATCATGAAACATTTAGTATTGATTACTACATGTGTTGTTCATATGACGAATCGCTATCATAGTATCAATCACAGCGCTGATTCCATATCATGGTTTGTGGAAGAACTGGAGAAACTAGCGATGTGCATAAAATACATTGTCTGCGACAATTAATGCTCGTCATGAGTTAAGTCTAATACGTTGGCGCCATGACAATAACTTTGTATGCAGTCATTATCCATCAGTAGAGGTGGAAGTTGAATTGCTCAAGATACAATAGCGTATGCCCCACATAATATTAAATGAGATCAATAAATTGTCATTACTTCAAAATTGGAAAGTGGACAATACTTGAATATGAGTTGTCGCTCTTGGGCTCTATACAAGTATCCACTGCTACGAAGCACAATGAAACGACCGTAAAAGGTGCCCCCTAGTAGAGAAACCAAAACATGTCATTTTTGCGGTGCAGGCGGGTAAAAATTATATGACCAAGGACATTACATTATTCACCTACTGCAAACTCACCAGTGTTAAACTTTATCTCAATTCGGAATTCTATCCTCACGATGACTCGAAATTGGACTTAAACAAAAAGTTATCACCATTTTGTTCAATATGTACCCTCGTTTTCGCAAACATCATTACGGCAGTAATAGTGATCATTCTTTGCTAACCACCGCCAGGTTTTAATGTAACAGTCCTTTCATGGTTATTGATTGATCGCGTCAGAACGAGCCTGCGAAAAAATGCTATTGTAGATGTGTGAATAGAGTTCGAATACGAGGAAGATTACCCGCCAAATACAACTGCCTATCATTTTAATCTTACACGATGGCGTTGTTGAATATTGTCCATTGACCGACATTATCGGTAAAATTGTATAGGTCAGCCGATACCCCCGGCTAAATGAATAAATAGTTTAAAAATGAGTTTCTCAAAGATCAACGTCATTCATGAATTAATCTTACCATCGACTTGATCACGCTAAAACATATTCGATATGACTGTGCCCACGGTTGTGGATTTACAAGGATTCATTGTTGAAAGGAACTTTATCGTTAAGGGAGTAGCAATTCTGAGAGCGGAATGCATACTCTCCCATTACATTTTCACAAGTCCCGTACCATGGAGACTTCTCACAAAATCTGAGAGATACGAAGCATCATGGTTGATTCGGAATCATCATGGTCTAAAGTGGGCCTATGGAAACGTTCCATAAAGCATGGCTGAAGGTTTAATAACGGCTACAGTTGAGGGTTCAACGGAAGACGACATGTGTCCTATCGCATATGTTAAGGGTCATGAAAAACGAGAATGGCTAGCTGATATTATAAATATGAAAAATGATCTAGTTATTGAGTCATTGAATGTGGACTTTGAAGATATGGATGCATTGAGTTAATTAAATGGAAACTCAACACTACGTAGGGCAAACCATGAAAACAATTGCGCCTTACAAAATGTATATAAAATCTTTAAATGGCGGTTGAATCATAAAGATTCGTGCAAATAACAGAAATGTAACATTATGTACTTTTTTATTCTCCTCGCCCCGTACTTCTTTATACCAGCATAATCTGTTATCGGATTACGCAACAGAATAAAGTATTCCCGTCGAATGTGAAACTCAATTTTTGTTGTATGAAATTTGATTGAAAGTAATTTTCCAAGATGTTCGAGAGTCGTTCGTAAGACGTTCAAGAGACTTCCGAACACGTTCATAGGACGTTTGAAGACATTCAAGAGACTTTCGACGACGTTCATGAGGCATTCGAAGATATTCGTGAGATGTTCAAGAGATGTTCGAAAACGTTCATAAGACGTTCAAAGACATTCAAGATGCTTTCGAAGAGGTTCGTGAGACTTTCGAAGATATTCATAAGATCAGTTCGAACACATTTAGGAGACTTTCGAGGATCCTCCTGGGACATTCGAAGATTTTCATAACGTTTGAGGTTTGTTGGGATTGTTTGGGTAAAAATCCCAAACAAACTCGAACAAACCAAACAAAACTCAACTAACGAGTTTTTTAAAAATCATTTGGTTTGTTCAAGTTTGTTTGGGATTTTCATGTCTTTGAAAATTTCTTAAGCGTCTTCAAACCCTTCATGAATGTCTTCAAACGTATTATGAATGTCATCGAAAGTCTGTTGAACGTCTTTGAACTCCTCGTGAATGTCTTTGAACGTATCTTAAACGTCTTCGAACCGCTCATCGAAATCTTCAGACGTATTATGAATGTCGTCAAAGATCTCTTGAACGTCTTCGAAAGTCTCTTAAACGTCTTCGAACCCCTCACGGATGGCTTCAAACGTCTTATGAACGTTTTCGAAAGTTTCTTGAACGTCTCACGAACATCTTCGAACGCCGAAGTCTCGTGAACGTCTTACGAACGACTCTCGAACATCTTGGAAAATTACTTTCAATCAAATTCCATACAACGAAAATTGAGTTTCACATTCGACCGGAATACTTTATTCAGTTGCATAATTCGATAACAGATGATGCTGGTATAACGAAGTCCGGGGCGAGGAGAATAAAAAAGTACATAATGTTACATTTCTGTTATTTGCACGAATCATTATGATTCAACCACCATTTAAAGATTTTAAACACAAATGTATTTAAAATCTTTAAATGCGCCTTACAAAATTGTAAGGCGCAATTGTTTTCATGGTTTTCACTACGTAGACTTGAGTTTCCATTTGATTTACTCAATGCATCCATATCTTCAAAGTCCACATTCAACGACTCAATAACTAGATCATTTTTCATATTTATAATATCAGCTAGCCATTCTCGTTTTTCATGACCCTTAACATATGCGATAGGACACATGTCGTCTTCCGTTGAACCCTCAACTGTAGCCGTTATTAAACCTTCAGCCATGCTATATGGAACGTTTCCATAGGCCCACTTTAGACCATGATGATTTCGAATCAACCATGATGCTTCGTATCTCTCAGATTTTGTGAAAAGTCTCCATGGTACGGGACTTGCGAAAATGTAATGGGAGAGTATGCATTCCGCTCTCAGAATTGCTACTTCCTTAACGATAAAGTTCCTTTCAACAATGAATCCTTGTAGATCCACAACCGTGGGCACAGTCATATCGAATATGTTTTAGCGTGATCAAGTCGATGGCAAGATCAATTCATGAATGACGTTGATCTTTGAGAAACTCATTTTTAAACTATTTATTCCTTTAGCCGGGGGTATCGGCTGATCTATACAATTTTACCGATAATGTCGGTCAATGGACAATATTCAACAACGCCATCGTGTAAGATTAAAATGATAGGCAGTTGTATTTGGCGGGTAATCTTCCTCGCATTCGAACTCTATTCACACATCTACAATAGCATTTTTTCGCAGGCTCGTTCTGACGCGATCAATCAATAAAAATCAGAAAGGACTGTTATATTAAAACCTGGCGGTGGTTAGCAAAGAATGATCACTATTACAGTCGTAATGATGTTTGCGAAAACGAGGGTACATATTGAACAAAATGGTGATAACGTTTTATCTAAGTCCAATTTCGAGTCATCGTGAGGATAGAATTCCGAATTGAGATAAAGTTTAACACTGGTGAGTTTGCAGTAGGTGAATAATGTAATGTCCTTGGTCATATAATTTTTTACCCGTCTGCACCGCAAAAATGACATGTTTTGGTTTCTCTACTAGGGGGCACCTTTTACGGTCGTTTCGTTGTGCTTCGTAGCAGTGGATACTTGTATAGAGCCCAAGAGCGACAACTCATATTCAAGTATCGTCCACTTTCGAATTTTGAAGTAATGACAATTTATTGATCTCATTTAATATTATGTGGGGCATCCCGTGAAAAATTAGCCGGCGCTTAAGATACGGCCGACGCTTGGTACGATATTCAGCACCAACCACTAATACCCAGTGTTGGTCCTTTATACGGGCCAATGATTTGGCCATGATTCTGCCAGTGCTCATTTGAAGCATGGCAAACCAACGCACACCCAACCTTGGGCCAAATATCGATTACCAACTGTCAGCCAACCATTGGGTCCCAGTGTTGGCCCCGAACATGGGCCAATCGGTTGATCATGGGTTTGCCAGTCTCGAATTCAAGCTCGGCACACCATCGAAGAGCCAACGCTGGGCCAGTACTAATTAATAACCGTCGGCCAATTGTCAGGGCGAGCGCAGGCCCTGAGTCTGAGCTAATCGTTTGACCGCGGTTTTGCCAATGCTTATTTTTAGCATGGCATTTTTAGCGTGGCTCATAATGACTGTTATCGGAAATTTACTTTATTAAAAATAAAATTGATTTATACTAAAGTTTTGTGGTGTTTTAAAAAATGCCGAGTTATTATGATAGTATTAAGGAACGTCTAGTGCTAAAACGACGACAAAAATTTGAAGACTCTTTACAGCAGGTTAGGATCAGAGGCAACGAAACGAAAAGACAAGTAGAGAGTGAAACAAATTTTGAAACATTCCACGAACAAGTGATTGTGCATAACGATGTTAGTGAATCTAATATTTTTTTCGATGAGCAATCATCGAGCACAGAAACTTATGAAAGTGATCGATTGTTGGCTAAGCGTTGGGTTGTTTTGACAGCCCTACACTGGGCCAACACTAGCCCGAATATTGCGCCAACAATATGAAGCCGACCTTAGCCCTACTATGGGCCGGTGATTACGCCAACCGACAGCCAATGATCGTGATCTCTTTAGTCCAATGTTGGGCCAATACCCGGCCAACTGTTAGGATTTCTGGTAAGCCTACCATTGGCCAACCGTACATCCCAGCGTTGGGCCGAAGAGATCACGCCTACCGTGGCGCAACACTGAACCGGTAGTGCTGCCGTTCATCGGCCAATGGTAGAATGTGATTGGCGTGACGCTGGCTCGAGGTTGGGTCGGTTGCGTCGTTTTTCACGTGCCCAATGTTGGACCAATATCCGGCCAACTGTTAGGATTTCCGGTAAGCCTACTATTGGCCAACCGTACATGCCAGCGTTGGGCCGAAGAGATCACTCCTACCGTGGCGCAATACTAAGCCGGTAGTGCTGCCGTTCATCGACCAATGGTAGAATGTGATTGGCGTGACGCTGGCTCGAGGTTGGGTTGGTTGCGTCGTTTTTCATGGGATACGCTATTGTATCTTGAGCAATTCAACTTCCACCTCTACTGATGGATAATGACTGCATACAAAGTTATTGTCATGGCGCCAACGTATTAGACTTAACTCATGACGAGCATTAATTGTCGCAGACAATGTATTTTATGCACATCGCTAGTTTCTCCAGTTCTTCCACAAACCATGATATGGAATCAGCGCTGTGATTGATACTATGATAGCGATTCGTCATATGAACAACACATGTAGTAATCAATACTAAATGTTGCTACGTTCTTCTCATCAGTCTTTGCACACTCTCATCTACTTTCTATCATTAGTTGAGGACACTCCAAATAGGCTCATTTGGTAGTCGGATGGTGCTGTTCTTTACTGCTCCACAACCGACCTCATGTAATTGCAATTTATTCTCTGATCTAAAGTAATGCAAACACCTGCGAAAAAATGGATTGTTATTTAATTCGTCTAGTGCATATAACGATATAGTACCAGGTGTGTAAGTATGAAACCGGAATTTTTGTATAGAAAAAACACGTTTATTGTAATGATATGATACAAAGTAACTTATTCAAAGTATTTTCCGTCGCTATCTATACATTTTTCCCATCTTTCTGGCAATTTGTGGATTCCGCGCCAAAAGAACTGTTGCTCTTTTGAGGCAAACCAGTCATCGAGCCATTTTCGTACATCTTCGTAAGAAGTAAAGCGCTGCTCAGCAAGTGCGTGTCCCATCGATGCAAACAAGTAGTAATCGGATGGGGCAAGGTCCGGTGAGTAAGGCGCGTGCTGAAGAATCTCCCAACGGAACGACTCTATCGTTTCCTGGACCTGTTTTGCTTTGTGTGTTGGTGCATTGTCATGCAGCAAAATCACCTTGTGTTGTCTTTGTTTGTATTCTGGTCGTTTTTCACGCAAAACTCGATCCAAATCGGTCATTTGTTGTCGGTAGCGTTGAGTATTGACAGTTTCCCCAGGTTTCAGCAGCTCGTAGTAGATTACGCCTTTCTGATCCCACCAAACACACAGCATTGTCTTTCGTCCGTAGCGGTTTGGTCTTGCCGTCGATGTTGATGGTTCACCCGGAGTAACCCATGACTTTTTGCGCTTAGGATTCTCGAAATGTATCCACTTTTCATCGCCAGTCACAATTCGATGGAGAAATGACTTTCTTTTGAACCTGGCGAGCAGCATTTCGCATGATGTTTTGCGGTTTTCCTGCGGTCTTTCGTTGAGTTCATGTGGAACCCATTTCCCCACCTTTTGTATATTTCCCATGGCTTTCAACCGAAGGGAGATGGCTTCTCGGGTCACCTTTAACTGATCCGCCAGTTATTGTTGTGTTTGAGCGTCGTCTTCGTCCAACAAGGCTTGCAGGTCAGCGTCTTCAAACTTTTTCGGTGGTCTTCCACGTTCTTCGTTCCTCACGTCAAAATCGCCACTTTTGAACCGTTTGATCCACTCGAAACACTGTGTTTTACCGAGAGCATGCTCACCAAACGCCTCCACAAGCATTCGATGCGATTCGGCTGTGGTTTTCTTCAGATGAAAACAGAAAAGTAGTGCTGTCCGCAAATCGTAATTTGTTGGCACAAAACTCGACATGTTTATCTCTAATAAACTAATGCTACTGAATGAAACTCGTGTTATTGTGAGTTGGAAATCTTTGTCGGATATCAATACAATAACAAGACACCGCTGACGTGATGTGTCGGTAACTGCATCGACATCTAGCGCCACCTATGGGCAAATTCCGGTTTCATACTTACACACCTGGTATTTATGTTAACTTCACACACCGATGGCATATATATATATATATATATATATATATATATATATATATATATATATATATATATATATATATATATATATATATATATGGCTGTTACTGTTCAGTTGTGCGCTCAGAAGTCTCAACAGGTTCTTGATCCATGCGAAATGTCATACATTGTTATCTTCGATATGGTGTATGTATAACAAATTGATATGCGTTTCCTTCTTATGTTGAGCCACGCGTAATGGAACAATGTCATTTTTTTTGTGGTATTGTCACGTCGCTAGAAAACGCGTGCGACACCCTATGACCAACGATCTTTGCCTTGGTGAGGTTTTACGAAGAACGAGATTAGGCGCATACGCTTCGGCAAGACGTCCAAACAATCCAAGTACCCACTCGAGTAACACGGAGGTCGAGATCGACCGACACTCTCAACTTTCAACAAGAACATCGGCCAGAGCAAAAATTCTATGAAATGCCGCAGCTCGAATAATCAAACAGGAACTGATTCCAAAACTTTACGCTGGCTATCCGCATGGATACAAAAAGAAGTCTGCATGATTCCACCCGGTAACCAGAGCGGAGCATCAAGACATCCGGGCCGTCTGAATCAAACGGTCGCCGCGCTATCGCGAACGACTTAACGCGAATTTCGGCTACACACCTCATGCGCGTTCCGTTAACAAAGCGAATTGGTCCTTCCACCAGCGCCATTATTTTCTAAAAAGAGGAACCGAAGATTACCTCCTACTCACTCTACAAATTCCCATGCGAACCAAGAAGGGCAGTGTACAAAAAAAGTCGAGTCGGTCTCTCGACAACGTCCATTATATTCAGAGCTCAGTCTCCCGTCAACTACCGTTCAATCAAGTTCTTTTAAAGAGTCGTAATCCAGCAGTATAAGGAATACCTCCAATTAACTTTCATGTGAATCGGTCTTCTATCGATCCATATACCAGCAGTCTTCATTACTTGGGTCACCGAAGTTTTTGTGCGATTGTATAATTTCTATCATCGGTCCGTGAAGATTAGTCAACCCTTCGACCTCGCGCCTAGTTCGTATTTTTGTCTACGCATGGTGCCGTTGTAGTAAACAGATCGAGTATACACTCGACCAGTGTAAAATTTTCCGAGCGTCTTACCAGCGATTACACCAGCGAGAACTCCGGCCCAAGAGCAAAGGCCCTTGTAAGCCGAGCGACAACAAACCACTTACGCGAGCGAGTGAGCGAGCGAGCAACCGTGCGTCAACCACCACCAATGTAAGCAACATTACCTTTTCGTTTTGTATCTTTCACCGTAGCTCTATTCGTTTTAACCCGGCTAATAATCTCATAATAGATAACATAGTGTCAATCGTACACAAATCTGTCGAATTATTCCTCAGTACCCAAAACTCGCGTCAATTCCTTAACTTTATTCTTTCCCACGCACTACCCCTTTTTACCCTCGTCCCGTGCTATTGCGCCAGGCGTAGGCTACAAAAAGGGAAACAAAAATATTATGCTCTCATCCTTTCCGGATGTGACAGTATACACAGAGATGGATAGGTTGTTATGAAGCTCAATTTTTTTATCTATCGTCACTGGCGATTCAATATTAGGCGGATTCAGTACTTTTGAATAATGTGGGTGAGAAGATGCATTGTTACTGTTACGTTTGGCTGGGTATAAAGCTGCAATCGGCGCTGATGCAAAACATTTATTATCTCTTGATTGCACATCAATCGCAGCCCTCATAATCATTATCTCCCGTGGCAATGAGATATAACATTCACCGCGTATTGGTTTATACTTATTTGCATTTGTTGAAAGATTGAGTATTTTTCGTAAAGCTCAGCCATTGTCACGTTATTGAAATTCATCGAGCAGGGGTTAAAGTATGGATCATCACGCGTTCAACTCAGTCTCTCTCTATATTAATCCATCACCGCTGTGTCCTGCACCCATGTGTGTAATATGCCTACGCATGGAGTACTTTAATCCTTTCACATGCGATATTTGGGATATCGGTGACTGTTGATGTTCAGTTGATAATCGTTGGCGCATTATTTGGTTTTGGGTTTTCAGTACTTCAATAAAATGGACGATCCGTTGCTCCCACGCAGCAAAGTCTTCAACTGAACGCGGCTTGGTTGTGCAAGCTTTGTTCTGATGGTTCAATATTATTCTCCATATTAACGAGTTGGAAACTGTTCCCAGAGAGATTATGCTAACTAACTGACTGCTTCATTCAAGGTGTGGTCACTTCTGAGCGCTGTCGATGATTAAAGATGGTCTCCCATGGGAAATATTTTCGTCGTTCCCTTCTAGCTCGGAAAATGCAATAGAATCACCTCCGCCAGAGTTTTTAAAAATATCGCATTGGTATATATTACCGTGCAGAGCATGAAAAACAAATAAATAAACACAACAAGCAGGTTGGGTTCATCTGGACCAAACATTATTTTATGAGTATTACACACTTCGAGTGCATTTGTGCTCAAGTGCCGCATGCAGACGGATCAGCGGTCTAAAGTTAAAAAAGGCTTCGCCCATAGATTAATAAAGTTTATTGTTTTCGTAATAAATACCTCGCTTTTATACATGTGTTATTGATATCCGAAGCATAACTTGAGCGGCTATGAATGTGACAAAAAAAAACCCATTGCTTGAAGGGTGGCTACGAACGTCGACGAAAAAAAGCCTTGACCATGTGACTGACTTGGTAAGACTAGTAGCCTGGTGTCATTCTGGTTGGTAAGACTAGTAGCCTGGTGTCATTTGAATAGGTTTGGTATTGCTCTGCGAAGAGCCCTAAGATTCGTGACAGGCTGGACTACATACATACTGGAACACGTGGCAATATATATGGTAACGTTCACGGATAAAAATCCGGATACCTATAGAATAAAAGAAAATCCATACATTTTTTCGGATCATTGGCTTTATACCATGGTTCGTTGTAAACATTCTATGGGTTTTCAAGCATGTGTCTACCCAAAGCGATAGGTCGTGAAGGCATACGACGCGGATGCTTGCACTAAGAAAAACTATTTTCACAACTCAAAGAGAAAGAATTTACCGTCTTTATCTTTGACTGATTATATTAAAAGGCATCCCCTCTCAGACATTTTTATACTACAATTGGTATAGAGTCGGGATAGAGCAGGAAAAAATAGAAAAATCAACGTAGAGTATGGGACGGATTTTATGGGTTTTTACGTATGAGTCGTGTTTATGACGGAAATGTAATGCCATCTGATATCTGGACCGATTATTCAGCACAGTATCAGAGGCATGAGTGAAAAAGACATACTATAAGTGCAAGCCGATAGAGTAACTATGCTCAAGTCGCAAATACATAGCAATCTGAAACCTCAAAATACTAAGATCCATAATCTGTTTCCAAACGCTGCTTTGTGGTGATCGTAAATTTCAATACTTGAAAAGAGTCGTAGCAAGTCAGCTTTCGCCTCCACGATGGAGTCTCACTTTTCTTTTCGGACAGCGCATGACCGCGGAGCGATTTCGTTGCAAAATCAGACCGCGGAGGCTAAAGACTGGAACAGTGAAAATGGCTGTGCTGATCCTTTTTGAGAGATAAGAAAAAAACCTTAGTTGAGAAAAAAAACTTAGTTGAAGTTGTGAAAAAGTTGAAAAAAAAGTTGAGAAAAAATTTGAGAAAAAAATAGTTCAGGAAAACTTAGTTCAGAAAAAACCACCCTTAGTTGAGAAAAAAACATTGAGACTAAATCTTTCGTTTGTTCATAGACGGGATGTGACATCTTCGAAGCCCAATTTTTTTTCTACACATCCTCATTACTTTCTGCATGTTCAAGAGATAAAAAACCATCTGCAAATCCTAGTTTTGATGTTTGAAAAAATTCGAGCAACACATCGCCATTCCCACCATACTGCAACCCAATGAGAATCCAAAAACTAAAATCTTAAAAAGGATCGGCACAGCCATTTTCACTATTCCAGTCTTTAGCCTCCGCGGTCTGATTTTGCAACGAAATCGCTACAGAAAAAAGAAAAGTACAATAATAGTTAATAAAATCCGTGAAGTTGAAATGATCGATATTGGCGACGACGACAACGAAATGATAGTTAAAGAAATATACGAACTGGACAGTGATCTCGAAGCGGTAGATTCCGCGTATGAGAGTGACCCTGTTGGTGGTTACCATAATGTGCGAGAAAACAGACCAGACGTGCAACATCTTCATCATTTCAACCAAGAAGCTGTATATTGCGTGAATTATTCTTATTTCATGACAAATAGTCGAGCGAAGTATTGCACTTCGTAGTATTTCCATGTACACGAAGAGTTTCAAGAAGCTATATCAGTGTGTGATTAGTTCAGCGAACACTAAGCATCGATGAGAGGGATCTTCTGCAACGACTGTCGAGATCTGGTGCATTAAATTGTTCTATCCAACGTGTGTTCTACCTGTATGAATGTGCACCGAGCTAATTGTCAATATTTCCATTAAACTTTGGTACCATTGTAAATAATACTAATGGTTCACATAGAGTAATAAGGAAAAAATGCATGATTTGTTTGTTTCAGAATCATTGTGTATAATATAAATATCATGAATAAGAAAGTATGATACATTGTATCTGAAATTCATCATCCATTATTGATGAAAATGTTTAAAAACCATTCATTTATGCACTTCATTGTTAAACAATTTAAACGAGATAAGTACTTATTAATTATGGTTGTTGCCACCTTCTGCCCCGCCCCCCAGCTATGGCAACCATATCCACAGACGCGGTAGACTCTCCCTGCCACGCAGAGCCTTCTTCAACGAAGACTTCCCCGTTGCAATCCGCCGGTCTATGGTAAGTAAGTATTCAGGCCTATGGACTCAGGCCCCCGCAAAACATCCTTTCACAAACACGATCACACACACCCGCACGCACGCACGCACACACACACACACGCACACACACACACACGCACACACACACACCCACATGGGGAGCCTGAAACCCCTACGTGGCGCGTCCCCAGGTGGCGGATAGGGGGATGCCCCCGTATATAAATATTTCCCCCCTCTTAAAAAATTTCCCCCCTCGCATTTCCCCCCTCTTAAAAACACACACACACACACACACACACACACACACACACACACACACACACACACACGCACGCACGCACGAACGCACGCACGCACGCACGCACCCACACACACACACACACACACACACACACACACACACACACACACACACACACACACTGATAATTTGCATTTTAAATTTTTCCATTATTGATGAAAATGTTCTATTGCAACCATTCTGTATACAATTTATAGGAGAAAAAAGAATAAGTTCTTATTAATTAAGTTTGTTGTCTCCTTCTATTCACCGCCTCCCCGCACGTTTGGCATCGCCGTCCTCTCCCTCGCCGTGTGACGTCACACCCCCACTCACGGCTACCTCGTGCTAGACCCCCTCTGTATTGCCTTCCACCTCTGCAAGGCGTTCTCCCACCCTACCGCGTGACGTCTGCCTTCGGTCCCCCGCGCTGGAGCCCCCCGCCCCGCTGCCCCTGAGATCCCGGGGTTAGAATCAGTCCTGTTATACTACTCTTATCTGTTTGGTAGTGGGCTTAAATTTTAGCCAGATTACCTGGCTGTATGATAGCATTATTGATTTTGCTTCTAATATGCCCTGAACTTAGGTAGAAGCTATTTAGAAACTCTTGGAAAACGTTTCATTTGACCCTGTTTCGGGGTCAATTGAAACGGCGCCTGAGGTTATTTGAAACATGTGTTTTCAGCTGATTGAACTGATGTTTCTACTACACCCAGTTACTGTTAATGATGTGTATGGAGTGATAACGTATGTTTGCTGTAAACAAAATACTTTTAATAAAACAAATCGATTTTATTGATTTTCTTTTCATTTTTGGTGTCACCGAAGGCATATTGAAGTGCTTCAATATTATTTTACTTATCTATCAGGTTGATAAAAAAGTTTTGTCGCAATAATTTCAATATAATTTATTTATTTATATATCTTCTACAAAACATTTCCCTTCTGAGATCGACGACGTTTTCGAAAGTTTTGTTTCTCAAATATGCCTTCAAATGTCTGAACAAATGGTAGTCAGATGGCGTGATGTCGGGAGAGTATGGTGGATGGGGAACGGTATTCCAGTGAAGCTCAGTGATTGTTTTGTGGGTTTCCTTTGCGACATGGGGTCTCGCGTTGTCGTGGAGAAGGTGCACAGTTGCGCGTCTTGGCCGTTTTTTTCTTATAGCTTTTGCCAATTCCTGGAGATTTTCGATGTATCGTGTAGAGGAGATCGTCTTACCTACAGGGAGAAAATTGTGAAACAGCATTCCCTTTCGGTCCCAGAAACAGCACAACAAAACCTTTTGTGAGTGACGATCAGATTTCGGTTGGTGTGGCGGTTTTTCTCCGATAGGAAGCCAGTAGCCTAAACGCGTTCTGTTATCATACAAGACCCAGCTTTCATCTCCCGTCACAAGATCTTCTAAAAACTCCTTGCGATGGTGGCGAAGCAGGAGAGACTGGCAGATGGTCACGCGACAGTTCTTATTGTCGTCGGTGAGACGGTGTGGTATCCATTGAGCTAGAACCTTCCTGTATCCCAAGTTGTGTAAGTGATTGACTATTGACGGTTGGGTGCAGCCAAGTTCTCTTGCTAGCTCGTGCGTACTTGCTTCTGGTTTTTCTTTGATGCAGCGGAGTAATGCTTCATCATCGATGGTCGACGGTCGTCCGGAACGTTCCTTATCTTCAAGGCTTGTGTCTCCAGATTTAAAACGATTGAACCAACGCTGGACTGTTCGATGAGAAACTACGTTCTCGCTGAATGCATCCTGTATATTTTTAGCAGTTGTGCTTGCGTTCGTGCCGCGCCGCCACTCGTAAAAAATGATCGCTCGAAGTTGCTTCTGCGAGATCGAAGCCATTTCTGTCCACTAGAACGCGCGCTCGCCCTTTTATACCCTGTCACGCGGAAGAGTAGAAAACATTCTAGAATATTCTCGACATAGCTCGATGTCATATTGCGTCAATACGTAAAAAGACAGTTTTTAAATTTTTGCGACAAAACTTTTTTATCAACCTGATAGTTTTTATTTACTAAAGATAATCAGTCAAAGAATAGTTTTTGTTACTAGCAGGGTACTCATTGAGATCAATATAGAGATAAATCAACATTATATTAATATTTCGTCTCATGTTAATTCAACCTAATATTTATAAAGTAATCAAAAATGACCTGTTGGTTCAAAGACAATTCTAATATAAACGTTTATCAGATTCACAATTTTTATTTGTTAATGACTATCAGTCAGAGCAGAGAACAGTAGTCCTTACTACCGAGCTACTCAATGAGATCGACTTATTTAAAAACAACACTATTAATAGTTTTTATCTTAAATTTATCAACTTTTAAGAAATCAACAAAGATCTATTGGTCCAAATACTGAAATTATTTGGATTCACAATTATGGCACAAATAAATCAGATCGCCTGCTGTGCAAGCTTCGTATGCCCACAGCCTGCACCCAGAACATTGCACCCAGCTTTCTCCTGGCCTCCCATGGCCGTAACTTTCCACGCAAACTAGACAGAAGTATTTTTCAGATTCATCATCTGTAGAAAACTCTTCATTTTGACGTTTGTTCTTGTTCTTGCATTTTTCTTTATTTCTTCCCCGCTGTTATTTTTACTCTCTTAGCCTGTTTTCTGCGGTCTTTCTCTTCAGCGTTTTTCCTTGTCCCTTCTTTTTTGGGGCATCGGTGTATATTGTTGACCTTCTCTTTTTCCTAACCCTATTTAGCGTTTTCATATTTTTCTTATTATATATATTTTTTTGGCATCTTCATATGCCTTTTTATAATTTTCGAGATCGCAGCTTCCGCGGTTCGTAGTTTCGGAGGGTTTCTTAGCATCTGAAAAAAAAATCAAAATTTGGAAAACTTGCTTGCATATAGAATGTTTGTTCGGGGTGAATAGAAACACGTTTCAATTGACCCCGAACCGTTTGTTTCAACTGCCCCTATACCCTCGCTTCAAATGATTTATCAAATAGCAAAGAACCTAAATGTTGTAGGTAGGTGGTGACCACAATAAACTCACTAGGATATGCATCGTAATGATTATTGTCAACATCGCTGAAGAAGGAACAATAGTTTTGGAGCAATACGCAAATAATAATAAAAAAAACATTTTTTGTGTCGAAAAAGCGATGCACCTACATAAAATGTTCGACGCTCTCGGAGCAGCGGCGTGAACCAAGTGACAGGTTCCTATATGCAAAGCAGTTCCTTCTCCCCTTGGAGCCCCATCGCTATCAATAACCATCATCGAGTTATTCAACTTGTTTCATTTGATCCATGTTTCTATCGACTCCAGCCTCCCCAACACAAGGAAATAAAAAAATATTGATTTTTTATAAAACGTCGCATGTTGGAAAAAAAATTGTTTTTCATTAAAAGGAACGCTGGGAACATTTTTTTTAGGAAAATGTTTTACACATATCAAACATCCCCTGCGATTTGTGATGTAAAATGTTATGAGGTTAAAAAAAATTTTAAGTAAATCGGTGAAGAATTGGCGTTGTAATGTTGCCAGTCACAGAACGAGGACATCAGACAAAGTTGACTCGCTTTATCTAGCTTCAGCACCGCCATTTTGTTACAAAATAATGTGAAAAAATGTTAAAAGATACTTGAAGATATGTAGAATAAAAGCCACCAGACGGAATTTTCATTCTATCAACTAGGTATCCATAAAAATGGTCGATATTCACTTTTTTCCGGGCTCTAAAGTGGTAGTCAACCTGAAAAGAGTATTCCATACAGCTCGCGTTTGCAGTTGAACGTGGATGAGTATAGTAGAGGGTCAGTAGATACGGGGACACAAGCGACCTGCGACTTCCGTTGAAATAAATTAATAATCTTTTTTCTCTAATT